>VTGD01000001.1:1200000-1623812 GCA_013406985.1 Calonectria crousiana | reverse complement strand
GGTCAATATTAAAATAGACGGTTTCCTTGCAGCCATGGTGACGCATCAAGATTGCCACACATCCTCCTCGGTGGCTGTTGTGGCACACGTTTGGGGCACCTTGTAGGTGCGGTTGGGGTCCCTTTCCCAGGTGAGGGTGCCGTCGGCCTTGACGTTGATGTACTTGTACTCAAAGGACTCGCCGGCCCTGAGGGGGATGGTGACCTTCCACAGCGGGTTCTGGGACGTGTACTCTGAGGCGTCGAGGGCGACGGCGTTGTTGGTGTTCCAGCTGCCCAGGGCGTCGTTGCTGCCGACGATCTTGACCGTGTCTCCGAAGCTGGTGGTGACGAGGGCCTCGAAGGCGACGGAGACTGTGGCCGCGACGGTGCAGCTCGACGAGGTCGTTGTCGCAGGCTGGGTCTGGGTTGGGACGGGAACCGTCACGGTCCCGGAAATGGGTGTCTGCGAGGCGGGGAAGGATGTGGCCGTGGCTGATGTGTAGGAGCCCGAGATGGACGTCGCCGAGCAAGTCCCCGGGACGGAGGGCGAGGAGCTGGCCCACGACGGAGGCGCGACGCCGGCTCTGCGAGCTGCGGCCGAGAGAAAGGCGGCGTAGGACCACGTCAGGTCATCGGCCGAGAGCGGCGTCCCGTCGCTCTTGGAGAACTGCTCAGCGAGCGAACCATTCGTCGCGGCGTACTGGGCGACGACGCCGACAAACTCATCTGCGTATGCCGACACGGCCTCGGTCAAGCTCTGGTAGGTGTCTGAGCTGCTGCTGTACGTTCCGGTCGTGACGCTGCTGACGAGGTCTTTGAAGAATGATAGGGAAGTGTCTGACACGGTGATGGAGCCCGTCCGGTTCCAGACGTGGACGGCATCATACAGCTGCTCTGCGACGGCTAGGGTGTTCAAGTACCACGGGTTCCCGTTGTAGTAGACATCTTCCGAGTATCTTCCAACAGCAATGCCAGTTCCCGCGGGGATGTTCTGGTTGATGCCGTAAAACCGAAACGAATCGACCACTTGCTGGAGGTTGGCGAGGGCCTTCTGGCTGCACGGCTGGAACGTGACGTCGTCGCAGCCGAGGTTCGGGTCGAAGTTGTGAATGGAGGCAAGGACAGTGTTTGCATCCTTTCCAGTTCGGCCGTCATTTGTGTTGACTTGGGAGAGGCAAGTCAGCTGATGTGGTCGGTCAAATTTGCTTCCGGGATGAATAGACTCACTGTTTGCATCAATGTAGTTGCTTGACGATACCCAGAAGCTCTGAAGGAAGCAAAGCACATGCGGTGCAATAGCATCATACGAATCCCCAGATTTGCCGAGTTTCTTGGCCAGCGTGCTTCCCTCGACTAGAGCTGGAATCGGAAGACAGATGTCAGTTTCTAAACACTGCAGAGCTGAGCGATACAATGGATAATTATTACCTCGGTATTGGCTAGCTATAGTAAAAAACGAACTTCCATTGACTTCCTCCCACAAATCAAACCCGGTCTTGTTCCTGAAAACAGGGGTCAGCACTGCTGTCAATACTCCAAATTATCGCCGCCTTACCAATATTGAGTCACGTAGCCAAGGTCGTTGTGAATTACAGGCCAGAGAATGCTCGATGCAGTGGAAGAATAGCCGTTTCTCACCAACCAGTTGGCATAATTGATGATAGCAATTGCTCTAAGAGGAGGCCCGTCTCGTTGCGGTCGGCCTCGAGGCAAGTTAGGAAATACTTCAAGAACCAGGTTACAGTCAGATTTGAAAAAGGACTTACCCCAGCTTCCGGTGAATGCGCTCAGGTCTGCATTGAACTTGGGCTCTCCGAGACCCGAGCCGTCTGACAGAGACCCGGAAGGGTTTGAGAGGCCCTGAAGCTTGGCTTGGGAAACAATGTATGCTTGGATCAGTTTTTGTAAGTCAGTATCATAGTTGTTTTCGAACCGCTCGACAATAGTCTTGAACACTAGAGCACTGTCTCTTGTCCAAGTGTAAAAGTCTAGGCGTTGTCAGCGACAGCGTGTGTTATGAGGAGACGCCATGTCTTACAATCCGGGTCCTGCTTGCTCGGGGAGGCGATGACAACGCCTGAGCTCGCACCGGAGGCGTGGCAGCCGTCAGGCCCGATGTTGCACAAAAGTTGCTCGACAGCAATGGGCGTTTCAAAGTCGATGAAGTCGTCCACGGCCCTTTTCAGCAAATGGTTTCCCCGTCTCGGGCTTGTACGGCCCAGGACGCTCTGGAAAGCGACGGAGCCGAGGAGCAGGGCTGACGAGAACAGGTGCATGACGGGCTGTACTAGGGAGGATGTGGTGTTGTGGGAGAGGGAAGACACCGAGTCGTCGATGAGATTCATTGTGGGCAGATTATTATTTATAGAAGTCTTGGGTCGGGTCAAGAAGGGTTTCTGGGCGGCTCCAAAGAGGAAGTCCGGAGGAGCATCCAGTGAGGGCACAGGAAGGTGTGGCGCAAAGGGCCGAATGAGCAAAAGGGCGACCGAGTTGAAGCCAGACCAGGGCCCAAGACCGGGATGTGAGACCAGTCAGTTATGACAAGGTGCAAAGAGCCGGACGAGAGCTGAGATCGAGGCGGGTGGCGAAGAAGCCGGGGTTTGGTTCAATAGCTTGTATTGTCGATCTCAGCTGCACTGTTTATTCCGGCACGACCGGCTCTGTCCGAGATGGCTGGCGAATTTCAATCACATCAACAAAAGACGCAAATACCGGTGATTCTGGGATGGGATATTCGAGGTCAGGTGCCCGCGAATGTTGAAAGCCTAACGGCGCCGTTGTGTTAGTGGCCGGCGTGGTTTAGGTTGTATCCCTCCGCATGTAACCTACACACATACGCAGGTGCAAGGGAGCAATGCACCTCCCAGGCACTCGCGGCTCGGCTATGTAAGTGTGGGGAGAAGTGGTCGTTCTTCACATGCCGATGTCAGTGGCGTCCCCCGCATCCTCAGACTGCTTGTGGCTGGTTCCATGTTGACGAGCTCTCCACGTTGCCGTGGTTGGACGGATGAATTTCCATCAAACCACCCACTAACCTATCCCCCCAAGCTAGGTAAACGGCCCGGCTTGTTTGCATTTGGTCAACTCTATTGCCGTGCTTACACGCTGCCATTGGTTCACTACAGTAATTACAGGATGCGGGTTGCATTTGCCTACCCTGCATGTCCTAGTAAGGGAATGCGAGAACACAGCATCACAACACCACAAGACCGAGTTGAGCGACCCATGGATTTACAAAGGTTCTTTTTCTAGCCTTTGCTGATGCTATTCGCTAGAGTGAGCCCATGGCATTTATTAACACATGCAACAGTGCACTCAATCAACCACCCACCACATCTGTCACCCTGGTCGGCAAGGATTCTTCAACACCAAAGCCGTCCACAAACAGTTCCTGCCCATAAACCGGGCCGCAGATCGCACTGTCTCATACTCTTCGATCTGCGCAAGGGTAACATCGTCGAATACAGCCATAGAGACCGCACCGAAGCGATGCGTCGCGACGCGGACCGTGACTTGTTTCCGGGGTGATAAGGCCCGAATTGCTTCTGCTCACTTGCATCGTTACCGGGACCTTGCGGCCCATGGCGTGATGCATTTAGGTAGGATACGACTCAATTACGGGATTTATGAAAAAATTTCACGCAGAAAAAATGTAGGAACAGCCATGGTTTTCCCCAACCTCACCGACCAACGGCCTTGGAAAAGGGGGGTGGAATATAGCGTCTTTGGTTTCTCCGGCCACGGACACTCAAGCCATCTTGCGATGGCGAATGAGGCAGCCAGAGAACCCGTTATTCTAGGACCTGTCGATAGGATGATTTACACCATAACAAGTTGATGGCTCCATAGAGTTATCGAGCTGCAAAGCAATCGACCCTGACAATTAAGCAGAGGACTGCAGAGCACAGATCCGTGTCTTGTTAAGAAAAAAGACGAGAAGAGAATTTTCGTCGCAGCCTTAATAAAGTAAATTCTGAACGCGGTGCCACGTGACCATGCGGCTCAACTGCGGATAATTTCGACGTCACTCCAGGCGCTGGCTTGTTAGCTTCAGTGCGCTCCAAGGTGATCCGTGCTCACGGATGTTTGCCTGTTCGGCTTGGCCTCCTGCTCTTTGTCGCATCGCATCCCATCTTCCGTGTCGACCCAGTGTCGCCTACCAACCGCCCAAGATGGACGCCGCAACACTTGAAGAGACCAACCGCATCCGAATATCCCTGGGCATGAAGCCCCTGCCGGTCCCGGGAGCTGATCCATCAAAACCAACTGGGACCCTTGCCGCGGCTGGCGACGACGGTGAAGCGCCCAGCACTCTCGAAAGCCGCCAGGCGCAGGCCTACGACAACTATAAGAAGGCTCAAGATGCAGAAGAGGCGAAACGAAGGCGCGAAGAAAAGGTTGCCGCCGTTCGAAAAGCCCGTGAGAAGGCGCAACGGAACATGGTTCTGGAAGGCATAGGCTTTGGAGAAGAGGAAGAAGGTGGCGACCTTAGCGCCAAGGACTGGCTTCTAGGTCAAAAGAAGCGCCAGAAGAATATTGCCAAGACCAGAAAGGCCGAAGAGGATCTGGCTGCTGAAAAGGCTGCCGCAGCCGCTGCTGTTCAGTACACCTCCAAGGACCTTGCTGGAATCAAGGTCGCTCACGACACTGCCGATTTCCTCGATGGCGATGAACAAATCCTCACACTCAAAGATACCACAATTGACGAAAATGAGGTCGAAGGTGATGAGCTAGAGAACTTGAACATGCGAGAGGCCGAGCAGCTGTCTGAGCGACTCGATCTCAAGAAGAAACGCCCTGGTTATAATCCCCACGACGACGACGAAGATGGCGAGCGCAGCATCCTCGCCCAGTACGATGAAGAGATCAACGGGAAGAAGACTAAGAAGTTCACACTTGATGCTGGTGGCATTATTGCTGAGCTATCGGATATTCTCGAAAAGCCTGTTGACAAGACAAAGTCACTTCAAAGTGTAAGCCTCGATGATGTAGTTGGTAAGTCATCTGCTTTTCATTCTCATGATTCTCACAGCAAGACACTAAAACTGTTACATTCAGGTGACGCTCCGATTTCCTCAGATTATCTGGACCCCTCACAAATTAAGATCAAGAAGCCAAAGAAGAAGAAGAACAAGAGCACAAGGCAAAAGCCAGTTGACGAGGACGACATCTTCCCTATTGAACCCACGCCCGCGGATAGCAATGCCATGGACGTTGACTCCAAGGAACCAGCCGGCAAGAAGAGGAAAGTTCAGGGTGATGACTTCGTGGATGATGACGATCTGCAGGCGTCTTTGGCCATTCAACGAAAAAGCGCTCTGAAGAAGAGAAAGAAGACTCGCCCTGAAGATATTGCAAGGCAATTGAAGGAACAAGAAGCGGAAGATGAGCAAGCAGATGCTCAAGAAGGTGGCCTCGTCTTGGGTGAAGTTTCAGAGTTTGTTGCGGGTCTGAGCAAGCCGGAAGAGAGCGAAGTCCGAAGACCCAAGAAACAAAAGAGACCATCAAAATCACCCGAGCCCGACGAGGACCACGTCATGGAAGAAGAATACCGCGAGGAAGTCGATGCAGAGAAGCCACAAACCTCGGCTCTGGATGAGCTGGATGAGACGGGTGTCGAAACGGAAAAGAATGTTGGTCAAGGCATGGGAGCTGCTCTGGCGCTGCTCAGAGAGCGTGGACTTATCGAGGGGTCTCATAGCGACGACTACTCAAGCTTGCGTAACAAGGAGGAGTTTTTGTCGCAAAAACGCCGCTTGGAGGAAGAGCTGGAGGAGCAAACCCGACTGCAACGTGAGCGTGACCGTTCAAGCGGTAAACTTGATAGGATGTCGACGCGTGAACGAGAGGACTTTGCCCGTCAACAAAACACGTGGCGCGAGCAGCAACAGTCCCGCCGCATGGCCGAGCTCTTCTCAGCCGGATACAAACCCAAGGTCGATCTCAAGTACACTGACGATCACGGTCGCTCTCTGGACCAGAAGGAGGCCTTCAAACACCTCAGCCACCAGTTCCACGGCAAGGGCAGCGGCAAGGGCAAGACGGAGAAGCGTCTCAAGAAGATTGAGGACGAGAAGCGACGCGAGGCCCAGAGCCTGTTTGACGCCAGCCAGTCAGCAGGTATGAGCCTGGCTGCTCAACAACAACTCAAGAAGCGGCGGGAGGCGGGTGTACGACTGGCATAATGGACTATCAATGGACGGGGACAAGTTGATGACGAATAGTAATATCGGCTACGGAAATGCAAAAAACAAAGGTGCTTTTTCCCTTTTCTAACGTGCTTTTATGAAACATCATTTCATGCTGACACCGCCCCAAGACTCTAGCCCTGAGGTATGTCTTGAATCGTGCCGCCATGCTAACATAGGTCGCAATCCCCGTGAGTTTGCAGCATAAAGTTATGTTTCGCCGTCTCGGTTTTTTCTCTCTCTTGCTTTGCCAGTTCACAGTCATCTACACCGAGAGCAAGGCCTTTCGAGCATGATTTCCCTTTTGCATCAGAACCGCAAGCACCAATGTAAGCAGCGTAACAGGGCTCATGAACCATTGCTGGCACGTTGAGCCGGTTTATTATTTCCCCATGTATAAAGACAACATTGGCCCATACACGATAACACCCGCCGGTATATACAAATCAATCCATGAATCAATCAATCAACCGCGCACATTCGTTTGTCCGGAAATGTCACTAGAGAGAGGAAAAGAAAAAAAACCCCATGTGTCAGCCCCGTGTCAATCTCCTCTCGCTCGGATTGCTGAGTCCCCTACTGAGGTCCTGCCCCATCCCATCGAGCTCTCGGATCATCCTCGTCAGCTCGGCTCCCGTCCCGTCGGCCGCTTGTCGCTTCAGCATGGAATATGGCTCGATTGCTGGTTCGCTGCTGGGCTGGCTGCGTCGACCCTCGCTTGCTGCTGCGGGGTAGCCGGCCCCGCCACTCTCGGAGGACCGCCGCGACTCCATTTTGAAAGATGTGTAAGGAAAGAAAAAAATTGCCCGAAGTTGAAGAGAAAAAAAATTTGAGTTAAAGAATTCTTTTTTTTTGTGGTCTTTTTGTCGTATTACAATGTATTTATCGTAAAAATAAAAGGGGCTTTTTTCTTTTCAGTTTGAGAACAGTTGCTCGTGGCGAGGGGGGCCTTTGATCTTGTTTCGGCTCGCAAGTTATATGGCAGAGCCCAAGTTTGCGTGCACACATTGTCATTGTCTGTCATTGGCCACAAAAAATGACTCATCATGTAGTGTTCTTGACACCCGGGTCCAGCCTTCCTTGTCATTTCGCCCCATTCGTCGACCTTTTGCCACTTGTGCCAAGCGTTCTTGTTCCCCGGACAAATGAGGAGAAAAGGGGAAAGAGTGTCCCTGTCAAGTCAGAGAGGGCGAATCAAAGCTGAGAAATAATTCATGCGCTTTCTTTGTCTGTTCTGTATGCCCGTTGTCTAGACCACATCATCCTCGTGGCCACGTACATAAACAATAAAGCCATTAACGCCAAATTCCATACCCAACAAAAAAAAAAAAAGAGAGAGCCCAACCCTAGCCTGCTAACCAACAACGCCCAATCAATCTGACTAAAACTTGTCGCCAGCTAGAGAGATACCTTTGCCCCGATTCCCTTCCCAGTGTAGTGGACTGTTTCTACCCAATTTCCCAATCTAAGAGTCACATCCGCTATAGCATCCAGCTTTAATGTTCCGCCGAGCGCTTTTCTAAGCTTGTCGTATCCAAGATGGTCTGCAGACCACTGCACAGGCAGGCGGGGAGTGTCGGATTCTCCAGGCGGCACCTCTATTTCTCTATCATGAATAATTTTGCCAACCGGTTCGGTGTGGTTGTAAAAGGCCGTTGCATCAACATGTTGGATGTGCAATGTGTTGAACTGCAGCGGCGAAAAAAGACCAAAAGTCGCAGTTGACGAAAATATGTGAAATGTTGCACTGGTAATAAATCGTTGGTCGGAATCCTCATGCTTACCGGGCATTTTAATTCGAGGTGCCGGCAGCGTAAAATTGATGTTCGAAAGAGCCTCTCCAATCAAAGGCAGCGATGGAATGCTGTCCCGATGTGCCTTGGCGGTCAAAGTCGTATTCTTCCCGGATATAAAGTCTGACAAAAGCTTGCGCCCAACCTCGTGCGCTTTCTTCCCTCCCAGCTTGACAGGATCCCATGTCGAGCGCACAAGGATGTTTGTATTGTCTCCCAGCCCAAAATCGATATCAGTCGCGGTAGCCTCTCCAAGCACTTCCCCGTCGTGCAGCACGTGAATGTTGATATAAGGAACGATGGCTGTATACAGTGTTGGGTTTGTAATGTTCACTAGAGCCTGCATATGAACACCAGTCTCGGATGTATTCAAAACCCGTATGTCACCGACTTGCGGGTTCAGCTTTGCTAAGGTGTCTCCCGGGAGCGCTGAGGCGCTAAGTTAGTTCCAGTCCAGGACGAGATATGAGGCAATAATAGAAAATACTTGGATTATGAAGACGGATTGTCTCCACTATGAGTGCATGGAGTGACTGAGTAAAGACGGACCGTTTACAGGAATCTTGCCCTCTGCAGGGACATTTTTGACTGTCAGGATGCCAAGCACAGTGGCAACTTTGACATCGACATTTGCCTTTGCCGTCATGATGACGTCCTCGTCTCCAAACAGGAGCTTCTGCATCACCTCGCTGAAAACATCGCTGTCTGTTATCTTCAACGGCACATCGATCATTCTTGAGGTGATGTTGAGGAGGCTTTCACCACCATCACCATCCTCTAGCTTGGTCGAATTGGCCTTTTGCCACTCCTTCAAGTTAAGCTCACCCATTTTACGCTCGTCGTAGAACAAGTCTGCCCTAGCGCGGATGCTCTCAATTCCAAGATTGACGTTCAGCTCGGGAGGAACGGCTGCAATCACGTTCGTCGTGCCGGATACGCGAGGCTGATTAGAGGGATCTCTGGCGTCGGCAAATGGGTTTGGAAGCTTGAAGTCGACATCGGTGATGGAAAAGTTGCGGATGAAATTGTCAAAAGATCGGCCGGGAAACTCGATTGGAACAGTGATGCTCTCAAGGATATCTGAAATCCAGTCAGGTGCATCAGACTCATTTGACCTCTTTCCGCGAACAAAGACTCGGGCTTCTTCGCCATGGAGGTAGCGGTCCATAAAGTTATCAAGCGGAGATGATTTCGAGTTGGGGCATGCGCGGATGAGCGTCTCCGGGATGTCTCTAATGATTCCTTTGGCCTCCGCCTTGACGTCTTGATTGGCCCGGATATGGACAATGTCCGTCGTGGCATCAGCGACACTAATCGAGGGCAGCTTGGAGTCACAGTTGGGCACCAAGACTTCAAACCCGAGCGATGGGACATCGAGGCCTACGGGAAAGTCGTTGTGCACAGTAACTGACACATCAGCCTGGATCGCCTTCCGTCCGCTGCCGTCTACCGGGACATCGTGAAGATCGAGTCGGTCTATCTTATACTTGGGCAAGGAAGGGATCTTGTTGGCTGCGAAGGGTATTAGTACATTTCTCTAGTCAAAGCGATCGCGCAGATTTGATTAAAGTATGGTCTTTTTGCCAAAATACAAAGAAGCAAAGGAGCGGTAGAGGGATTGACCTTCAAATACCATGGTCTCTGCCACATCGTGAGTGCCCAGCGGGAAAATGCCCGATTTTAGTTGGATCTTAGTCTTGCCAACCACCCTGAGCTGGTCCAGGTTGCCAAGCAGCCAGTCATTAGCGATCTTGCGGATATTATCAGCGGCGCCGGGCTGGATCTTGGTCACAAAGTCCAACTTGGTGTTGTGTCCATTCACAATATCCACCACCAGAGGAGGTACGATGGCGATGCCAGCAAGAGCATCATCATAATCGGGCAGAAACACGTTTACTGTTGTTTCTCCGGTTTCCAATTTCCGCATCACGGCGGTGATAGCCTGTCCGATGCGACGGGAGTTGGGGTCCTCGACACGAGAACCTTCCAGACGAACATCCGCCTGAACCCGAGCCCAGACCCCATCGAGGGTGATATTCACGATGGATAGATTGGTAGGCTCGAGTACAGCGGCATTCTCGGCATAATTTTGAACAGCTGGCGGTACTATAAAGCCCAGGAATATTATGAGAATGACAAGGATAGCGAGTACCGCCATGGCGATGATCGAGGGCCATCGCCAGTTGGGTTTTGCCTCGGCACTTCCGCTAACCTTGGCGGACCGAGATCGAGACCAAAGCCCCCACGTCTTGGGCTTGGGCGGGGTGTCATCGTTGCAGTTGGCGTGACCATGGTGATCATGATGGCTATCGTGATCTTGGAGAAGTGGCGATGACTCCATAGCCTCGTTATCTTCACGGTCGCGGGCGATGAGCGGCGTGTGCTCGTCGATAGGAGCCATGGCGGGCGATCGGGCTGTGAGGGTGCCGCCTAGATATACAGATGCATACAGAAATGCGCCCAGCCCAGAGGCGGAAAAATCGGTCGCTCAGAGGGTCGCGGTCCCGCCGAGAGTCGAAGAAGGAGGTCCGACAATGACCAGAATCAGCAGAAGTTAGATAGAGCACAACAGATGGAAGATGGAAGGATGAAATGGCTGTTTGCGGATGAGATTCGTCATCACGAGTGAAGTTACCCAGTGTGGCAGATCGATAACCAAGCGCGAAGGGCGTGCTCCGATTGGCCACTATGGGTCCCTATGGGTCCCTGAACCAGGAACAGTGCCCAACGCTAGAACCAAAAAAAAAAGCAAAGAGGGGATGTGGCGCTGGCAGTGTGTGTTGTCACCAGCCACATAGCGCGTCTCCGTCTGCACCCATGTGAGAGAGTCTGCTACTTTCACGTTACAGCGTGGCGACAGCAAGATTTCGCGCACGTGATGTCTTGGAGGGCCAGCCCATGGGTCAAGTGATGATGGGCATGTGAAAGCACCGCCCGCAGAGCGGCAGATCCGTTCTCGCTCACCGCTGAGAAAAATATTTGGTCCTGTATGAAAACGAGCAGCGTTTCGGGGCAACGATAGCTCTTCTTTTTGAGACATTGTTCGGCCCTCATCGCCCGGACCGAGACACAGTAATAAACCAGCCGGTTATAGGCGGGTAGGAGAGTGGGCGGCATAAAGGCTTGTCCGCACCAAACCTAACTTCACCGCCTCATATGCACATTACCTAATTCCTGGGCGCCCGTCCCCTCCGATATAGGGCGTTTTGGCGGCAGGGTTGCCCCGCTGTCACCCATTCCGGGCGCTGTAACGGGGCCGGGTCAACTAACCAACCATTCGGGTGGCGGGCATTGGAAATTTCATTGCTACCGGCCAAGTGCACATCGATGACTCTTCTCCAACAGGTCTATTAATTGACAAATCCAGTAAACCGTCATCCTGCACAGCTAAATTGATCACCGGGCTAGCTCTACCTCGCTTTCGCAAGCCCAATTGAGCCAAGAAACTATCATTTTGCACCTTTGTTGCACGCATCCGACCCAGCGTCGCTCTTGTTGAACCCCCCCCCCCTCCATCATCAACATCCCAGTTGCCTCAACATGAAGTCAGTCCTCAAGGTCGCTCAAGGAGCCATCAATGGCATCCAGACCCGTGCCTACTCGCAGGCATCTGCAGCTCCCCGACACCTCATGACAATTGCCGACCTCACTCCCACCGAGTTTGCCAACTTGGTTCGCAATGCCCACACTCACAAGACTGCCGTCAAGGGTGGTGCACCTCTCAGTTCCCTCAACAACGGCTTGCTCGGTCACACTGTTGCCATGATGTTCAGCAAGCGAAGCACTCGGACTCGAGTTTCAACTGAAGCTGCTGTCACAATGCTGGGCGGTCATCCTATGTTTTTGGGCAAGGACGACATCCAGCTCGGTGTAAGTACCATGCCTAGTCAAACGCTAGCACCGTGCGATTAACTCACTCTTGTCCAGGTGAATGAATCGCTGTATGATACCTCAGTCGTCATTTCATCCATGACTTCTTGCATGGTTGCTCGAGTCGGCCCTCACTCGGATGTGGCCACCCTTGCCCAGCACTCTAGTGTCCCTGTCATCAACGCCCTGTCTGATGACTTTCACCCTCTCCAAACCATTGCCGACTTCCTCACCCTCCATGAGACATTCCCCTCCGCCAACCCCAAGGGCAATAGCCTCGGCCTCAATGGCCTCAAGGTCGCTTGGGTCGGTGACGCCAACAACGTCCTCTTCGACCTTGCTATTGGCTGCATCAAGATGGGCGTGGACATCGCTGTCGCCGCTCCCAAGGGCTATGAGATTCCGGCGGCCATGAAGCAGCTCATCCTCTCTGCTGCCAAGGGAGTTGAATCTCCTGGAAAGCTTACTGAGACTACCGTCCCTGAGGAGGCCGTCAAGGACGCTGATGTCCTGGTTACCGACACCTGGGTTTCTATGGGCCAGGAGACCGAAACTCAGAAGCGTCTCAAGGACTTTGCTGGCTTCCAAATCACCAATGATCTTGCCAAGCGAGGCGGTGCCAAGGAAAACTGGAAGTTTATGCACTGCCTACCTCGTCACCCTGAAGAGGTCGCCGATGAGGTCTTCTACAGCCCTCGATCTCTGGTCTTCCCCGAGGCTGAAAACAGACTCTGGGCCGCTGTTTGTAAGTTCTCTTTCACCTTTTGTTATCGCTTAGACAACTTGCTGACATCTACGAAGCTGCCCTAGAGGGTTTTGTTGTGAACAAGGGTCAACTCTGAGCAAAAGCGATGTAAAACAAAAATTGTATGATAAATATCCACGTGGGGATTCTAAGTTTTTGAGGAGGGAGCACTGGCGTACGAACAAAAGTAGTTATTGAAATTAAACCAACTAAATCATTCCATCTCTCGCCGTACTCCAATTGGCTTCCCCGCCATTCAAGATAATGTGGTTTAGCCGGGGGGGAGCTGGCTGGCATCAACCACCTCGTCCGCCTCCTTGACAGTTGACTCATCGCCATTCTCGTGCAGAGGGGATCGGGGCAGGGCCATCAAGCCAGTGCGAGCTGACTCGAGAATACCAAAGGGACCAACAAGTTTGAGGAAAGAGTCGATACGAGACTGCTTGGCGGAGCTAATTATTCATGTCAGCATCAATTGAACAAACCCGAAACCGAAGAATCAATCGACTTACACCTCAACAATGCAGCTGTTGGTGCTGATATCAAGAACCTTGCCACCGAATTGGTGAGTAAAGTAGGTGATGGACTTGAGATGTTCATGCTTGTGTCGGAGGGCCTGGCTAGCCGCGAGCTTGCTGGGATGGAAGTCCTTGGCAGAGTCTGCAAGGCTCCCCTCAATGGCCTCGTGGGCGTAGTCAATATCGGTCTCGCCAGCAGTGATTTCACGGTGGTGAGCAAGGAGCTCCTCGAAGTACTCAGGTCCGAGAATGTTGATCTTGGCAAGAAGAAGTTCACGCTGAACGAGAGCGGCATTGGTGTAGTCAAGCACAGCCCATACGGGAACAAGATCCTCCAGCTGTCGGCGGGCCTGCTCAACAACACCGTCCTGCCCAGTAAGGACGATGGTCATGCGGGAGAGGTCGTCAACCTCAGTGTTGCATACGACAAGTGAGTCAATGTTGAAACCACGAGCGGCAAGAATACCGGAAACGCGAGACAGGACACCGGGCTCGTTCTGGACCAGACAATTGAGGATGTGGCGCTTGGGAGGGGCCATTGAGGGGGTCGGAGTCTCGTAGAGAATGTTGGAGACAGCGGCCTGGGCAGACCAGGCGGGAGGCGCATCGCTCACGGGAAGGGGCGCGGAGCGACGGCGAAGAGCCTTGTAGGCAATGGCGGAGGTCGAGCTAGAAGAGCTGTATCGAACAGCACCGAGGCTGGCGGCGGGGACCCTGGCGGAGGCGGCCCAGCGCAAGGGCGCGGTCAACGGCCGAAGAGAGGCCATCTTGAGAAGGGCTGAGAGAACAAACAGTTTCTCGAGCCGGACAAGATGCTTCTCAAAGGCAATTGATCCTGAATTGAACGAACAATGGTTCGTAGGATGAAAGAGGTGACTCAGGGAGGAGGTCCGACGCCGCCAAGTCCCAAAAAAATCATTGGACCCTCGGGAGGCCGGTGACCGGAGGCGGCTGGACTGGGGGCAGTTGCGACCGGGATAAGCACGGATCACCTCAACGAGCAAATGTGGAAGGAATGAAAGGCAAGGACAAAGTCAATGTCTCCTGACTGTGGGAGTGATGAGGATGGCAGGTGATTGTGTTTTTACGCGAAGGATTATTCATGTTCTGATTGACAATCAATCGAAATATCATGGCTACCGACATGAAATACGACTTATCATAGCCTACTTCACTCAGCAATGGCCCCCGCGAAATGTGCCAGTGACCACCCGCCTGTCAATCAAATTCCCCAGATTCGCATGGACGCACCCTCGCCCTTGGTACCCTTGCATCTGGCGCGCCAGGTCTGGTCCAGACCATCCAATAACCGTCGCCGCGTTGCACACCGGGCACTGAGTTTCCTCAGGGCACTGTGGCGCGTGGGCTCACCGTAATCAGCCACAGATGGACTCGACGCCACACTTCAAGTTTCCGGCTTTTCGCCGATGCTCCTTGACATCAGCCACACGAGGCTAGCTGGCCCTCAAGCTTTTGAGGCTCTGGCGCGCCTCGAATTAAAGATGCTGCGCTGCAGCCTTACATTTCAACAATCGCCCAGCCATCCAGCTCCACTCAGTTCGGGGCGACCTTGAGAGTCTGCCACCTTTTTTTGCAAGCTCTGAGGAATCTCACAAACATCAACCAGAACATCCCAACAGCTTTTTTGCATTTCATCAAATCCCCATTCGAAGTTTGCTGTTCATATCAACCCCAAATCTGGGCATATTCTGCCTCGCGCATCCGACAAGGCCGACTCCAACTGAGGCGCGACGAAACCATGGACGATTCCGAACGCCGAACCGTCAAGCGCTCTCGCTTCGACCAGACTGAACCCGAACCCAAGCGAACTTCGCGCTTCGATAGACGTTCTCGCTCGCCTCCGGCACGTCGATCGGATTCTGGACGAGACCGCAGTCCCATTCCCAAAGATGGCGCCCCCGAACCCAAGAAGAGTCCAAGCGACGCTGCTGCCGCCGCAGGTAGGTTGCATAACAAGAGAGCGATGCAATCAAGCATCATCATCGCTCTCGTGCCATTTTCATTTTGCTGACTTCTCTCCAGCTGCTGCCGCTGCGAAAATCAATGCGCAACTTCAAGCCCGTAAAGGAATTCAACACGTCGATGTGCCGCCGATCAAGAGCTCAACCCCGCCTCCTACCCAGCCAACACCTTCGTCAAACACCTCCTCCACTCCCGCTCCGGCGCTCAACGGCGAGATGTATGTCGCGGACGGTGACTACATTCAGGACATCGAGGTCAATGACCTGCGAAACCGATACTTACTGACCAAAGGGTCCACTCAGAAAATGGTAAATACTCTTTGATTATCCACTGATCCTCCCAGCGACGCCATCTCGGAATTCTTTTTTTGCACTTAAAGTCGAGAATATCATGCTTACTTTGGCTTGATAGCTCGGCTCACACCCCCTTCTTTGCCCCTGCTGACTCCAATTGGTTTAGATTAAAGAAGACACCGGCGCTGGTACGCATTCTCCTTGACTTACCTATTAGTGGGAATCTCATGTTGACTTTGCAAGATGTCACCACTCGCGGCAGTTATTATCCCAATAAGAGCATGGCAACCGCAGCTGTAAGTATCCTAAGATGTTTTCAGAGTTGACCTGTTTTGCTAACTCGCTCGGTGTTGTTAGAATCCTCCCCTCTACTTGCATGTGACAAGCACCAGCAAGCAAGGTCTTGAGTCTGCTGTCACGAAGATTAAGGAGCTGATTCAACAGGAACTTCCCCAATTGGTAGATGAGCGGCGATTCCGACGTCGAGACCAGGAACAAGTCGAACGAGATGAGTTTGGCCGAGTAAGAACATATCGAATTGTATCCCCAATTGCGCCAGCAGATGCTAATGCATATATCTTACAGCGCAAATGGCCCGAGGAGAAAATTCCCATTACTCTAGAGCCCGTTCAGGGGTTCAATTTGCGTGCTCAGGTTGTAGGACACGGTGGTGCCTACGTCAAGCATATTCAACAAGAGACGGGTTGCCGCGTCCAGATCAAGGGTCGCGGATCTGGCTACCTTGAGGCAGCGACAAACCGGGAAAGCGATGAGGATATGTTCCTCCACGTCACGTAGGTGCTAATAAACGAAAGGGGGCTTAATTCCTATGTTCACTAACATGACACCATCCAGCGGCCCCGATGCCAGTATGGTCTCCAAGGCCAGGGATCTCTGCGAGGATTTGATTGCCAACGTCAAGGAACAGTATGAGGAGTTCAAGGCTCGTCCTCCTCGTTTTGACCGTGGCGACCGCAGTGGCTATGGCGATCGCGACCGGAATCGCGGCAGCTCCCACGATGGCCACGGCAGCTCGTATGGTGGTGGTTATGGCGGCTACGGCTCAGGTGCAACCAACAGCCCAGCAACTCCCAGTGCTAACAGCTCAGCTAATGCTGCTGCCGACTACGCTGCTCAGTACGCTCAGTACTACGGCGGCGCGGACCCCTATGCCGCATATGGCGGTTATGCCAAGTAAGCTCCGCCTCCCGCGCCTGGTCTGCGTTCAGACTCGCATCTTGATCCCGAAGATAGCTTGCCTCGACTACCCCTTCCAACATCATACTGACAAGATACGCAGTTACATCGCCATGTATCAGCAATACTACGGAGCCCAGGGCCAGGCTCAAGCATCTGCCGCCCCTGGTCAATCAACCTCACCGCCTCCTCCTCCGAGTGATGCCGCTCCTCCACCTCCACCTCCACCCAGTGCGGCTCCTCCTCCGCCGCCGCCTTCGGGTTCACCCCCTGGTGGTGCTAGCTACGGCGCGGTACGTGAAATTGCTCACCTTCCACTGGTGCCGGAAGCCCCGGCACCTAGGCCAATACGAGCAACTCTAGATGCTAATGAGAATTGCGTGCAGGTTCCTCCCCCGCCTGGTCTGTAAGAGATCCATCCCTCCGATGCTATGGCATGCCACTGGGCTGATACCTATTTGGAATGAGCCCAGGAAAAAAGCAAGAATTATGATGTTGAGCCACTAGTGGTTCCAGCTTTATACTTATAGTATCCAAGTTTGTATTAGGCGAAGATTTGTGTTGTCGATTGAGATCCTCATTCCGGCTTTATGGCGAGGAAGAAAGGGCCTGAGTCTTCGATGCGGTATTATATAGTTAAATAAAGCATTCCTCTGTCATTCGTCAACGGACTTCTCCGATTCGCTTATGCCATTCACAACTCAACACGTGGTGGACGAATTAAGCAGAAGCCGTGATTGACATCGCAGATCACCAACATGGCATCAAAAGGATCCAAGGCCGAAAACAAAAACCACTAGCTCCATACAGCTTAAATCCCATGCAGCCGACAGCATAATATCTCATCTGTTGGTTGGAGCCGATGTCGCCAAGGACGTAGCGTATCTATTTGTTACTTCAGGGTAGCTTGTGATGGAGAATTGCTGTTGGCAATTGTGCTTGGTCAGGGCATAGTCATCCCGTGTTTCCAGTGTATTGATATTCAACCGAGGGGTGTTCGTTGGCCTGTTAATATATTCCTTATCAAACGTGCGTCGAGTGTTGCATTCCCATTGTGCTAGATATTAACAGCTCGCGTGACTGCCGGGCATTTCGTACTAGTATTATTAAACCCGACCTTCCAGCGCGAATTAAAGCCTGATCAAAGCTTCATACGACCTCGTACCAATCTAGCACGGCCTAAAACCAATTAACTACGCTTCGAAAGACCACCCTCATGTTAGTTGAGGAATAGTGCCCGACTGTCGCGTGCACCATTTGGCGGGGGCGGGCTTATCGATAAGCACACACAAGCGCCATCCTCGTTCATGCGACGACGTCAGCTTTCAACCTCCAACCACGGCATCATTATCGCGAGAACCGAGTGAACTGTTGCATACTGAACCCACATAGCACCTCGTAGGCGCATGAGATCGCCAGTGGCATGGAAAAATGAGCCACCAACGATACCCCTCCCATGATCCCGTGAAGGAGCCACACTCCATCTCCCTCAAAGTTCTACGGTGAGCTCACTCTCCATCCCAAGCTGCGTCCCCTGCATCCTGGGCTGCTCTCGCAGGCCTAATCAGCGACAGACTGTCTCGGCCTTCTCTCGTCAACCAATACCCTATAGACCCCCCGCAATCCATTGGTGCGACTGTCAAGCCCGCACCGGTTCCTGCATCGTTGGCCTATCAATCCAAGGCCGACACCAACCCATCGCCGTTCCTCCTCAGCCCCATTGTCAACCTGCCTGTATCTTTCGGATCTGCTTATGTAGGGGAAACGTTCAGCTGTACCCTGTGTGCCAATAACGATCTACCCCTGGACTCGGCCAAAAATATCCGCGATGTGCGCATTGAAGCCGAGATGAAAACCCCCGGACTCGGAGCTGTTCAGCGCCTTGAGCTCGGTCCAGGCGGACCTGAAGCAGCACCACAGTCGGATCTAGATTCGGGTGGCACTCTGCAGAAAGTAGTGGCGTTCGATCTCAAAGAAGAGGGAAACCATGTGTTGGCCGTGACGGTCAGCTACTACGAGGCTACGGACACGAGTGGTCGGACGAGGACATTTCGCAAACTCTACCAGTTCATCTGCAAGGCGTCGCTGATTGTGCGAACCAAGGTGGGATCACTGGGTCCCGATGCGCAAGGCAATCGGCGGTGGGTGCTCGAAGCCCAGCTGGAAAACTGCAGCGAGGACGTTGTACAGTTGGAAAAAGTGGTGCTGGATGCCGAAGACGGACTGGACTGTCGTGACTGCAACTGGGAGGCGAGCAGAAGCGCAAAGCCAGTCCTGCACCCTACCGAGGTCGAGCAGGTATGCTTCGTCCTCCAGGACAAGGGTGACGGGTCCGCCGTGGAGGTGACGCCAGATGGTCGGATCATCTTTGGGTCCCTGGGGATTGGATGGAGGGGAGAGATGGGTAACAGGGGCTTTCTGTCAACAGGCAAGCTTGGGACGAGGGTACCACACTGAACTGCGCTGTGCGACAACATCCACATCGTGCGCGCAAAGGCTTGAGTCAACTTGCAAGGCGGTCAAGTCAGACCCATGATTCAAGTGTGCTGCTCATCAGTTGGCACCGGTCTGGGTAAGGCCATATCCGCGTCTAATTTGGTCCTCTTTCGGCGCCTGCGGGCTTGTCGCTCGATGCAAGGGAGTAAACCATGCTCGGCATGTAGGCAGGGGAGGACTCGGGGCGATGCCCTGTCATTCGATGGCGTTTTTTCCGATAAACGAAACAATTCAAAGAGGCTGACTGTCCACAGTAACTGTATGCGGCTCCTTGGGATCGAATGTGGGCACCAGTCCCGATGTGGGCATGGGCCTGGGGGTAAGACATGGCTTTTTTTTTTGTGTTTCGCTCGTCAGAAACAAAGTTCACCTTGTGAGATGCCGGTTGGCTGGAAGTTTCGCAGCCACGCCCGAACAACGTGAGAACCAAGATTCATGACGTGCCGCAACATGTAACTGTACACCGTCCTTGAGAAAGACGCAAATAGGCCCACCCAGTGGGCTCCTAGCTTAGCCTCCCGTGTGCCTTGTCTTGGGTTGTGTCCTGTCGGCGTGCAACGACTGAATTGATCCAATTCCCCACTTGCCTTTTGATCTAAAAAGACTTGAGATGGTTCGGTACGAATCCGGGGAAGCCCATGTGGCGAGGGCTGCGTCCAAGAATAGCTTGAGTTGGGCTCAGTCCACCGAAAAAAAAATCGAAAAAATCTCTAAGCAATATCAAAATAATTGACACTATAAAAAGAGATTGGTAGTTGGACTTCCAAAATAGGGTACCTTGCCGTGGAATGGACAGGGCCCCCTTAAGCCAGTCCGTCCGGGCTGCAGGCCATCTGTGGTCTCAAAAGCGAGCTGCCGGTCGCAAAAAAGGAAAACTGATTTTCCAGCAGGGGTCATTGCAATGACGGACATGGTCATGGAGCCAAAGAAAATAGTCAACTAACTGACGTATTTGCACCTCCATCTCCCGAAGCTACTACCGTCACACTGGTCACTAATTAGAGAGCTAAGACTTGTGGCAGACCTGAACCCGCCAGCAGGTAACGTCAGGGCGAGTCTAACTCTGTCGGGCTGACTCTCGCAATGGGACGACGGTCATGGTTGTCACACGGTCCAACGTGGAGTCGACCTGAAACGAGATAGACGGTCTCCGGTCGGGATAGTTGTAGATCGCAGGAAACTAGCAGCCATTCGCTAAGGAAGGGCCGGGATGGGGTCGAAGCGCTCTTTTCCTATCTTAATGGTTCTCTACGTCACATCGCGTGCGCTTCTTGTAGAGCGTTTGTTGTTGAACGCGTAGGTGACTTGCGTGTGAATGGAGGTGGTAACGCGTCTTGGTGAGGGGGCCCTCGGCAGGTGGCGTGAGGTTCAACTGGTTGGGTTGGGCTTACGTCCGAACCACGACGCCCTGCGCCTCGATCGCATCCTGGGCGACTTGCTGGGGAAAATGCGACTTGGCAAGTAAAACAGGCGCAGTGCAGTTATGACAGGTTAATATTAGAAGCACTGGTGTAGCTGAGTACGACGAGGTGGCTTTTTCCCCCTTTTCTTTTTCTCCCCGTCTCAAGCTAGGTCAACTGTACGACTCAACCTAATCGGATCTGGCCCATGCGGTGAGGTCCAGTGGATGTGATTTGCGTAATGGGGTCTAGTGAGCTATACAACGGATTGAACCAGGGCGTTTGTTTGTTGCCAAGTTTGTCTTGTGCAGGCATCCCATGCCATGTGATTTGCGGCGCTGGCTTGGAGGCGTGGGGAGGACTGGGAAGTGCTCGACTTTGGATACGGCGCAGGACCTGGCGCCAGTGAAGGAGCCCATGTCCGGCCCGATGCACGACCTCAGGGATACCCAGCGTGTTCCTCGTGGTCCAGACGGAACATTCCTCAAGCTGGGGCCCAAAGGTGAGTCCGAGTGGTCTCGTGTGGTCTCCTATCCGTACCTGCATCTGGAGATGGCTCGTGCTTTCGTATGACCAGGCACCAGGGGCATAAAAGGCTAAAGGAATCTCGGGGTCGCCTGTGCAGGTCGCCCCTGGATAAGGGGGCTGATGCTGGCCGCGCGCGCATGATTGTTGCGCTGCAGGCAGTTATTTTTGCAATTGAAAATTTCCGCTGCCGAGAGGTCAGTGATCCGATGAAAAGGATCGGGAGCCGCGGGTTGTTCGTTACGTCGCGACGAGGATGCGAATAGAGCGAAGGGTTGAGCGGCGGCAGGCCGGAGATGTCAACACGGCACCTGTCTGCCTGCCGGAATAGGTACATGTTTGGGTACCTGGCCGATACCACCCGTCCGGTTCCGTCATAGTTAGGCTGCATGCTGCAGCGGCCAAGTTTGAAGAATGCCTTATCACAGTACGCTACGCCTTCAACACCACCATCACGGACGATCCAACCAAGTTTGTTGCATCGGCGATGGCTTCTCCCGCCAATCGCTGTGGGCACGTGTACGAGTACCTTCCCTAAAAAGAGGGACACCCGGAGGGAGTCAGGAAGTTGCTAAGGGATCTGCGCTCGGTTGATGTAAGCGTCTTGATAGAGTGGGTTGAAGGGTCTGGAAATCCCATTATCGTGTGGTGCTCGGGCATTTGGTCGCAAGTTGAACCGCGCTCACGCAGTCTTGGCTTGGATGCTGATGGTGTAGTACGGGCGATCTCCACGAACAAGGTTGGGAATAAACCCCCCCCCCCTCCCCCCCCCAAAAAAAAACAACCAAACAATCCACTGCGGCTGTCAATTAATTACACTTTGTCCCAGCATATTAGCCTGAATGAGACTCATAGTCCGTCTGCGGGAACGAATTGCTGGTTTTCTAGATACCATACTATAAGATAGCTTGTCGTGCGATAGTTCGGTGGCTTTGATTGAGAGAGACCCTTGTCATCCCATCAGGATGATATCCTGGGGAGCGGAGTCTCCTTTCGCGAGTTCTTGGTGCCCGCCAGGGAATCTGTGTTACTAAGGTTGGTGCCCGGCTAAAGTACCTGGCGCCGCTTTAGGCGAAGACTTCCGGAGGAGGCACCTGAGGCAGTGTAGCTTGTCGTCCACTGCGGAGAAG
Organism: Calonectria crousiana; assembly: GCA_013406985.1. Lineage (NCBI taxonomy): Eukaryota > Fungi > Ascomycota > Sordariomycetes > Hypocreales > Nectriaceae > Calonectria > Calonectria crousiana. Next base: position 1,601,693 of record VTGD01000001.1, on the reverse strand, counting down.
CGCAACTCTTGTTTGCGATCCCGAATCACCATATCTCCAAGTTTGGCGTATACAGGTGGGTGAACAAGGTGATAATCTTTGTTTGGGGGTGAGTTTCTGCCCCCCCCAAAGCTTGGTCTCCTATCTGGTCCAAATCGTGTGTGGGCAGCGGTAAAACAGAAGGAACAAAAAGAAACCCACCACAAAAGCAAGGAAACCACAAGCCAAAGCGGGACGAGGGTGGGTTGGACAAGCAAAAAGCAAAAACAACAACAGCAACGAGGACGATCCTGCATCGCCTTCGCTGCACCCCCGGAAAGGATCGTTTTTTTGGGGGCGAGCCTCTGCAAGCAGGCTGCACGAGAACGGTGAGTGTGGGTTGGACGGTCCTGGCGATGCATGCATGTGTGGATGCCAGTTGGACAAGCCAAGACGCCCGACCAGCACCAATCGGGATTTTCTCTGGCGCTTTTCGGCTGGCAAGTGTGCTGGGTGTCATGGGTGTCACGTCCGTTTTGGGGTTGGGATGGACGGCCTGCCCTGACCTCTGCGCTTCGTACGACTGAGGTCTCTGTTGCCGTGCTGTGCTGTTGTTGTTGTGGTGTGGTGTGGGTATGTGCCAGGTCGACCCATGCAACGTGACGGGTTGCTGCTGTGTCCGCTCCAGCCACAAGCCATCACTGCAGCTTGGGTGTCTGTGTGAGTGCTGTGTTGTTCAACCTGTTCGCCTCTTATCGTCTGTCATCATTCCCGTGTTGGGTACTTTTTTGGAGTTCAAGTCACCGATGGAACGTCAGCGCCGGATTGAGCATTCTTAGACTCCCCAAAAAAGCACACAGGCACCCACCGCGTGTGCCTGCTGTGTGTCTGGGGGTCGTAGTGCAGTGCACCAGGCGGTCGGGCGCCATGGGTCCTGGTTGGTCCAGTATGCAGCATGTTATACCCGGCCGCAAATATATTGCTATCGTTTCTTTTTTCTTGTGCGATGCTCTTGTTTTTTTTATTAACTCGCATATTAATACATGTGCCGATGCAGATGCCCTCGCAGAAACCGGACATGTCGACAGATTTGATCGGAATGACAGACGCCAGCGCTCTCGCAGGCCAGTTGCAGCATCTGCATTCGTAGTTGCAGGGTGCAAGGGGGTTGGCTAAGCTGCAGGGCCATGGGTCCAGATCCAACCCCAAGTGCATCTTGGAACTTTTTCTTCCGGTTCCCGTTTTTTGAACATTGAGAGCAGACCGATGAGTTCCTGGCCTGTCCTGCTCCCTTGTGCAGCCATGCGCATTTGATCAACGGAGTGTCCCGTGGACAATCTCTGCTAACAGGCAAGGCAGACACAGCAGGATGCTGTCAGCGCCTTGGGCCGTCCTAACTAAGATAATGAACGGCCTCTGTGGGTACCTATCTCTTGTCTTCACTCCTGGGGACATCCCACCCATACCCACCGTGGCGCCCACGCACTAAGGTAGGTACGGCACTCGAACTAAACAACTGACCAGCACAACTGCACACATTCACATTCACAAACAGCCGAGCCGGTAGAGCAACCAGTCTCCAAGCTATGACGCTAAGCAATCAAGCAACCACCGCAAACGTGTGGCGTGGCAGCGGCTGAGAGTGTTGGCGCGCTTGTCATGGAAAGGTGTTTTTAGTCTGCTTGCTTGCCCAACTTTGTTTGGTTCCCCTGAGCCTGATACTACCTAGATATGAGTTATGTGTGCGTGTGTATTTATGTTGGGTGGTTGTAAGTGTAGGTGTCTGCGTGCGTGCACCTACCAAGCTGGGCCAGTCACTCACACATTTCACACACAACGGCACGCACCCTCACTCCCTGTGACGCTAGGCAAGCACTGTGCCAGGTTGGAGTTGGATGCCTAAGCTGAACAGTGATTGTCGATGAGACGCACCGCAGGACGGTGAACGGCGGGCGCCTTTGGATCGACCTTTTGGTTTACTGCGACAGAGCCTGGCCGTCTACAAGATACAGGTCGAGGTACGTGTACTGGTACCTGGGCACCCTGGCTTGGCTAGGCCCAAGGCCCGGAAGCCCCCTGGAAGGACCCCAGTGCCCGTAGGCACGCTGTCGTTGTGCGAGGTGGGCGGCTCGGGTGGGTGCGCGGACGCATGGGCCAGTTCTGGCCCCCCCTGGGATCCCCTGCGCTTCTGGCCGCTGGGTGCTTAGTTTCCAGTGGCCTTTCCCCCTCCCAAGCGTTTTTTTCCCAATGTAGGCAGATGGAGACGAGCGGACGACAGGTGGATTTATTTCAGTCAAGTGGGCTCTATGGGACTTGGGGAATAGACACATGTCGGTTGCAGGAGAGGGAATAACAACAGTGGGCTCGCTTTGAACAGGAGCGCGTTTTTGCCGCGTGCTTTCGTATGCGTCCTCGTGTTATTTGTTATTCTTGTCGTTGACCATGTCATCGTCGGCAGTCCCCTAAACAGTGGGTTTGCTGTCGTCCGCCCATGACTCTTACGTAGTAGCAGTGGTAGCCCGCCCTCCTCCCCCCCGCTTAATAGCGACCCCCTGGAAGCCCCCCCCCCCTGGCCGTCGTTCGTGTCGGTCCTCCAGGACCTGCAGCCCGCTCAGAGTCAGCGGCGGACATGCCCTCCTAAAGGCTATGGGACCCTGAAGCTTAGAGGCCCTAGGTACCGATACCTCGGCGCATCCCCGTACCCAGTCACCTTGACCACTAACTTACCACCCCGATCGACAACAATCCATCTTCGTCTCTCCCGTTCTTTTTGGCCAAATTCATCTCCATCCCCATCTATCACCACTTAGCCCTTTTCCCATTCTTTACCTATTTTCAGTTGCTGGTCTTTCTGGTCGCCAGCTCTAATCAGTCTCACACTCACATCATCGCCAACTCCTCCCAGCGTTTGCTGCCTCCAGGTGTTTTTTTCTTGTCCTTTTCGCTTGCGGCCTGCGCTGGCGACTGGCTCTGCTCTCACACTCCTACTGTCTCACACACACTTTTTATCTCGTCTCTCCCTCCCATCTGCCCGAGGTTTGCTTCTGGTGAGTCTCCTGTGTTGTTCCATGCCTATCTCACCGACCGCATTCACCGGTAGAACATGGGCCCCGTCATCTGTTTTCCATGCGCTTCTCTAACCTCGAATCTCCAGACTTTCTCTCATCTGGCGCACTTGGTCCACGAACCCCTCCCCCCAGCATTGTGTGAAGGAGCATAGTTATACACCAAAGGCTCTCCAAACCAACCGCTTCTGGCTCCCGATTCCATCGCCCCAGACGACCTGCGCGGCAATTGACATGCCATGGAGGGCTCGTCGACACCTCTCGCCGACTACTTCTGGATTGCCGGCGTAGAGTCCATATCATACCACGACTCTCCTCCGCCCAATGCTCCTGTTGACTCGACCATCGCCGAAGATGGTGAGCCCGAAGATGAATTCCTCAACCGCTCCTTATCCAAGGCCTCTGCGCGCCACCCGCGCCATTCGACAAATCGCCTGTCCAAGATTTCTATGACGGATCGATTTTCTATCCAAACAACATTGGAAGAAAACGAGGGCACCAAGAGCAATCGCAGTAGCGCAACCATCCTCCCCGCAAACCACCCTAACGGAGGCACTTCCAACGGTCTCGCCGCCTCCATCGCCAACGGTTCCAGTGGCACTAATGGCGTCTCTACCTCGGAGCCAAACATTTTTGGCGAGTTCGACTTTGATAAGGCTCTCGTAAAGTTCGCTGCTGAACGTGAAGTCTTCCTCGAGGACCTCTCCTTCTCTGCTGGCGCCAAGGTTCAGGCCAGGGCTCCCATGGTGAACCCCAGAGCCGAAAGAATCAAAGCCGAAGAGGGCGAGAGCGGCAGGTTGAGCCCGCTCAGAAGCATCAAGGGTAGCATTCGCCGCAAGATGAGTTTTAGGGATATGAACAGCGTGCGCAAGCAGCCCAGCACGAGAGTGCCTAGTAGCCGAGCTTGTACGTGTCCTTGGAATGGTTTTCTTTTACTCATGGCATCGATCTGCCATGATACTGATAGTGAGGTGATGGCTAACATTAACACATAGCTTCTATCCGCACCTCGAGGCGACTGAGCAACTACAATTCCGTTATTCCACCCCCCGAACCTTTGAACACCGACCCCGATATGCACCCTCTGAAGCGAAGATTCGAGCCCGTACTTCTCGACCGATACCCATCACAGGACGCCGTCGATGAGACGTCCCGCCGGGGCAAGTTTCCAGATTACGTGCCCATGTTTGCCTTCCCCAACGATATTCAGATTGTCTCTTCGGATGACCGGCCACGATCGACCTGGCATGGATTTACAATGACATCCGATGACAACTCCAAGTTGTACGGTATCACCATCATCATTTGGACCGCTCTGAGTGTCGACGTCGCCGAGGAAGTTGAAAAGAAATGCGAGCAGTGGCGACAGAGCCACATGTCTAACGAGGAGCGAGAGCTTGCTGCAAGTCTGGGAGTGAGGTTGGCTGGCGAACGCACACATCTCTCACAGTTGCTTTCTAAGTTACCAACGATTCCTTCCGGCTCACCTGCCCGAGAGAGGCTCGAGGACGAAATCAGCACGGTAGAGGAGAAAATAGCTCTCATGACGGATATGCTGAGGCCGTTGAGACATGGAGCTGCATCCAAGATTGAGGGCCTCACGGCGGGCGAGAGCGGGCTTTGGACACCACGCGCTTATGGCATTTTGGGCCGCGACCCTGCCAACATGTCTTTCTGGAAGGAATGGCTCAAGGCCATCATCACCCCCATGACAGATAGCGCCATATTGAGGATTCCTCCAAGCTCACCCAAGGTTGGGCGCTGGCAGCCCCTGGAACGATACGTTGTTAACCTGTGCACGGAGGCTGTGACTCCACTGGGGTCCAAGACCCAGGTTGAGTTGGGTGTGCGGGAGCTGCGAATGTTTGCAAGGAAAGAAGCTCACAACGAGCTCCCTGGCTCTCGTTCTATTGATCTCTATGCTTTGTTCAGGTGCTTGTCTCTCGAGAATATTGTGGCGTTGTTCGAGTACGCCGTCGCCGAGTCTCGCATCATCTTCCTCTCCTCTCACACAAGCATGCTGCACCTGGCATGCCATGCCATAGCTAACCTGCTTTATCCCATGAAATGGTCTAGCATTTTTATCCCCGTTCTCCCTGCCCGCCTCCTGTCAGCTCTCGAGGCCCCCTGCCCGTATATCGTTGGAATCGAGCGCCGTTATGAGAAGATCGAACTTCCCGAGGATGATTATGTCCTTGTTGACCTCGATAAGGATACGATCGATGCCACTTCGCAGCCCGTTCGTTTACCGCGACAGATTCGACGAAAACTCATGTCTCTGCTCCAGGTTGCCGCCCCCCACAAGCTCCGATATGGTGTCACTACCGGCCCTCCCCCATATGCAATGGAATCATTCCCCTACGACGCCTTTTCCAGTGAGAATGGTTCAATCTTTAGCAGTCATCCTCCCCGCAGCCACCTGGCCAAGTGGGTATCCCAGAACTCTTCTGGTTTTGGGGAGCCAGATGCTCCAGCAGATATTCATGCTCCCGTGTTCAACGCCTTCGCATCTGCCAAGGTAGATAATGGAAAATCTGATAGGCCCAGCACAAGCAAGTCGGGCAAGACAAGTCCTCAGTCATCAGTGTCTCCGGTATCTATGACTTTCCCTCCCATGCCAACAACACCAGTTTCGCGCAGTGACTCTGGCTTTGCCCTTACGGCCACACTCCGTGAAAAACGCTCTGGCCACTTCGACGAGAAGACACGGCGCAGCTCGTCGTTTGGATTGGATAAGCACCAGCCCTATCATAAGCCGAGCATGCCGTTCCTCAACGGCCACCAGGCCAACCTGTCCATTTCGGCTATTTCCATCGAGTCCCAGACGTCATTCGGAGGGGGTTATGCACCATCCACCTATGCTCAGTCTACTATTGCTGCCTCAACCATCATGCCCAGCATGCAGATTCAACCTGTTCACAACACTGAAACAACCGTCTGGGTTGAGGGGCATTGCTTCAACTGGGCACAGCATGACACGTCGGCAATATGCAACATTTGCAACGAGCATTCCGAGGGAGATGGCATTTATCGATGCACGGGTTGCAAGACAGCATCTCATGGCAGATGTCTGGGCTTTGTGTCACTGGTTTGCCCAGAGGCTTTTCACCCGGACCGCGTTAGAGCCGCTTTCGTCCGTTGCCTCACTAGCCTGGTGTACACGTATCGCAAGTTTCTTGGACGACCAACAAAGCAACAAAAGAGCAATGGACAACTGTACGCCTTTGACATGGATGGTTTCTTGAAGAGTCTCCCATACGAACAACAAGAATATGCAACGATGATGCGGGAAACACAATGTAAGCACTGCTCTATTTTGATTTGATACAGTTTATTGACCATATATGTACAGGCTTCAACGAGTTCATTCATGACAGGGAAACCAAGCCGGCCGCTGACCCTGCGATCCGTCTATTTGATGAAATCATCATGGCCAAAAAGGCCCGAGGCCGCACTGGCTTGTCTACTGGCCTATCGCGCTTGTCGACTCTCCGTGCCTCGGCAGGCGCCTCAGTTGGGGGACCTCAGTTGCGGACTCAAAAAGTCCAACCCTACCTTGGTGACACTTCCGATCACATCTGGCGGACGGCCTCAGTGCCCTTACCAAAGGGAAACTTTCCAGGCGAGTACCGGGCAGTGGTCACCCGTGTCCCTGCTCGCCTTGACCGTTCCCTCATGCGCGAGCCTCGGTCAATCCAGGGTGTTCCTCGCGTCGAGCAGCGCGGAGCTCGTGGCCTCATTCGAAAGCAAGTGCCCAGTATGCTGGGTACCACCCCGCCGACCTGAGAGATGCCATTATTTTGAGAAGGACGAATCGACAAACCGGAGGACAAAACATTTCGCCGAAAAACAAACCACAGCGTCGCCCCCACATCTGCCTAGAACCTATGAGGGAATGAACCCCACCAGAATAAATGTGTGGGGAGGCGGGCGTGTGACATGGGGGCTGATGGACCCGAATGGGGAAACCCTTGTACGATATAAATTGCGTTGTATTGTAATTTAGGATGATGACGTATTGGGAAATGGAAGAGGAAAAAAAACCAGGAACAACTGTATAATTGGTGTGCCTTGGAATGCATTCAAGGCGGAAAGAGGAACAAGGGTGGCATAGCAGATGCCATTTTAGATGAACATTGGATTCCTGTGCTACTGGTCGGGTTTGATGGATTGGTTTGACACTTCTTGTTTGCAAAAGCTGCTTCTTGATGGGCATACGTGAGCGCGAGCATCAGCATCAGGCAGGCATATCGGGAACGGAATGGGAGCGGGTCGCAAGGAGCTGGTCAAGGAAAGTTGATTTTGAAGTTGCATGAACGTTCATACTACATATGCCCTTACCATGGGGCTCCTACCAAGCAGCCATGGCCTTGTTAATACAACATACACAACCCACCGTCCATGGTCCATGATCTGTGCCCTTGATTTCAAACCTTGTGCTCTCGTCTTGGCCTCCGTTTTTGCCTCTGCCATGTCGTCATTTCATCCTAGTTTTTGACAGTCCTCGACAACCGGTCCGCTTTCATGGCGGCCATATCCATGTCCTCCCACCCGACGTCCTTGAGAATCTTGCCAGCCAACACCGCATAACGAAGATGCTCGCTTATTAGACGACTGACATCATGGTTTTCGACACCATCGGCGCCGCGGATTTTCTGCAGCCCCGCTACTCCGAAATGAATGTTGGACGTACGATACAGGAAGCCGAGTAGATAGTCATTTTCTGAATAGACATTGATGAGTCGTCCAGCCACAACGCTTTTGAGTGTCAACCAGACTTTACTTTCTGAAGGGGCTGGAGTTCCCATAAGGACAACAGATTCGATCAGACCAAATTGTCGACGCTCGGCTAGTACCATGAGGCAGATATAGATTGCGCGGGCGCCGAGGCTGTATCCCACGAGGGAAACCGGACGATCGCCATGTATTTTATTGCGCATGATTGCATCGGCAAGGACAGTGCCCGTTTTTTCCGCGCGCACCATTCCGAGACTCCATGGATTGTCAATTATTTTGCTGATTTTCATCAGACCTGCCGGCCAGGTTGCGTCAATCAGATTCGAAAATACTGCGAAATCTAGTTAGTATCTGTGCGAGTAATGGAGCATAGAGACTTGCAAGTTTGCGAAGTGATCTCCTTTTTCGATGTGCTCCATGCTGTGCTCTTGGTTACGGTTTTGAGAGCCCCTCCAAGGTTTGATAGGATAGCAACATCCCACCTCAGGGAAAACACTTCGGCGTGGCCACCAATAAACCTCCATGATTGCGTAATGGCACCCTCTTCTATAAGCCAACCGTTGATGCCGATGACGACCCGAAACCTCCGGTCTTTAGCGGGAGTCTTTCTGGCATCAGTGTAATCGCCTGGAAATCCATCCCGGACGGGTACTAGACCAAAATCCTGGATCTCGCGGGCACAAGACTCAATCATCTTAATAGTTGGTCTTGCCGCATAAATACCGAATATGGGCCCGGACGCAAGGCCGTTGTCTGCCATGGCACCCAGGAGACTGGCCGCAACCTCCGGCTCCAGACCATGGCCGCTGTGCGTTGTCCCGATGCCAACCTCCACTAGTGCATCGGCAAGCTTTCCTGGTGTGACTGAGGTGAGCTGCTTCGATTTCGGACGGCGTGGACCCTTATTTTCGTCTTGTTTCTGCTCTGGTACATGTTCGGAATAGACATCGAGGGCCATTTGGCTCAGCCCCTGAGCAATGCGAGTCTCCTCGTCCTGGAAGAATTTGGAAAGAAGATTCAGCGACGATGTCAGATACAGCAGTAGAAGCCGAGTGTAAGCACCGTACTCCTGCAAAGAGAGAAGGAGTAGATGTGTGCTGTGAAACAAAGTCTTCCGCTTTTCTAACGGAAGAGTCCAGAGCGCTGTTGGGATTGGAGGATAGCGCCGTGCTAGTTCTCGATCTAGGTGATTCGAAACGGACCTGATGGGACCTAAAGATTTCGTAAGTGTCCAAGACCAACATAAAACTAGGTTGAAGAGTTAGCATTTGCGTAGGCAGGGAATATGCGAACCTGTTGCTAAAGTCAGCCCGCCACGGCCGCCTCTGCCACCACGCCCACCGCGCGTGCCACCCCTAACTCCCCGAGCACCGCGGCCACGACCGCGGAAGCTGGGTTGGGCATTGTTTGTTTCGTTAACTACAATGTCTCTAACTCGCTGGAGAATGGTGGTTTGCCACTTGCGGAAGGAAACCAGGGCTTCCTTTCTCAACTCTTGAAGCTGGGGGGTCATGCCCCCCGAGTTATCCTCATTGCCGGGATGGTCTGGCTGGCCGCTTGCCTGTTTGTAATGTGAAGAAGACTTCTGAAACCCTTTTTGGTTCTGACCCTTCAATGACAACGTGAGCCAGTGTTGCTGGTTGGTGTCATCTTGCACCGGCGAAACAGGCGGGGAGTCAAATATGTTGCTGATTCCATTGTGAATTTTGTCCGTTATGGCGGTTATGAGAGTCAAAAGATCATTCCTCTCTGCGGCAGAGATGACACCGGTCAGATCAACTGGTCTGCGGCTATTGTGCTGGTTTCCCCCACGACCTCCTCGCCCCATATCGTCGTTTGGGATTCTGAACCAAGGTATGAAATGGGGACTCGACACGGGAACAGACAGCCGGGTGTCTGCTTCGTCCCTTGGAGCTAGCTACAGTGAAATCAGGGCAATAGAATCCTTCTCAGTATGAAAGAACAGCACGAAAAGATAGGAATAAAGCAAACATAGGTTGAGAGGTAAAATTGAGCAATACTGAATTGAACAAGGATGGGGCGTCGTTGTGTTTGAGGTCAAAGGAAAGCGATAGCGCCAAATCCAGGGCTGGAACGAACTTGAACACAAAACTAGACGAGAATGCTCAAATGGCGGTAGAAAGAAGACGGCGCGATGACTGTGAAGAGTGATAAACGCAGCTCGGAGTAACTAGAACCTGTAAGAGGAGATGAAAAGGCAGAAGGAAACGGGGAGAATAAGGCAGTGTATAAGAAGGCGCAAACGATAGAAGGAGCAAGACGAAATGGCAAGTGACTGGCAGGTGGCAAATATGTGGTTGACGGTTGGCAGCCAACCGGCAGCCGGTCGAAAGAGAGAGTCAGGCTGTTTGGCGATTCGCGTACCTATCGTGTCGTGTGTTCATTGCTCATCTGTCTTGCTGTGGCTCCCCTCGCTGCTACTCGCCATTGTCGCTAGGTGGCCGGATGTGACATACAAATGCATTTTTACAATGAAAGAAACGGCGCCGGGCACCTCGACGATGGCAGAACAAGTGCTGCATCCCGTGGTACGGTTGGGTCGCACAACGGCGTGTCACTTGCTCTCTTCCTCTCAGCCAACTTGCAATAACCTCTGCAGGCCTCACTGGTGAACAGCGGTCACTCGGGACACCGATACAGCACGGGGATGCGCCAATAGCCCCCGGTCTTCGTTTTATCCTCTTGTGTCACACCAACCCCATGACGTTAGAGAACCGATGCTGGTTCAACAAGGCCTCACTGCCGGCGGGACCGCATAGTTTATCTAGTAATTACATTATAGGTTGGTCTGCTTATAGCAGAGAAGGGTAAAAAAATCACGGTGATTCTTTGGTCGGCTAAAAGAGACTATAGCACATTGTTTCATGTCGAGATTGATCTAATGATGGCCTTGTGGAAGAGACATATATGGCACTCTTCCCCTCCTTCCCCTCCACTCCCCGCCAATAGCTTACGATGGCCTTGCCCGGTGTGCGCGATCCTCTCACCGGTTCCAAATTGATTGGTGACGCACTGTCGCGGTGCGCAAAATTCCTTGGCCGCTACCAACCTGATGCCGTCAGTCAACCTTGTGTAACCGACTTCCTGCAGAGGGTTGCGGAGCTTGCGTCCCCGTCTTAGCGAGATCGACGTCTTTCGGCCCGTGGAAAGCGTCTACCCGAGAGGGACAGCTAGCTTGTTAAGAGCACAGAATGTTTGCGACCGAAGGAAATAGCAAGCTTATATACAATTTTTTCGCTTGCCACTGGATTTATTCTCCAAGTTCGTGGTATCTTGTGTGAGCCGATATAGCAAACGGGGGTATCGAGTGCCCACATTGAGGACATGACACATTTTCAATCGAATCCCATGGCTCTTCATCTTCCTCTTCTGGGTTCCAACTCTCGAGGTTTTCTTTTAGATCACTGGCCACATCAGGGCTGATCCGAAAAGGTCGCAAAACCTCATCCTGTTGTTTGAACATGGTCGAAATGTTTCGTCCCACCCCTGACTTATCATCCGCGGCACCAATGACCATGTTCGCGACACAAATATTAATTAATTGCAAATTCCAGCGCTGTCCCTTTTCAGGCTGTAGTCGCCGCAGCAGAAGCAATAACGACTCCGTGGCAAGACGTTCAGCAAGCTGGTCAATGTCCGTGCTGAGGTCAAAGACAAAGTTGGGCAGCGCCCCTGAACGCGATACTCTGTTTGGATTATGACCTTGTGCGTAATTCAGCTGGGCCCAAAATCTAATGGTAAGGCGAAGCGTCCTTGGCCGAGCAATCCACCGTTCACACCCGGCAGCTTCGGCATGCTCATCATCAACAACCAAGTCCACTCTCATCCTCCGAATGAGCGAATACGATAGCTTGTGCAGTTCCTCGGATATTTGTGCCATGGTATCCAAGCCCTTTGGGTACGTATCCTCGATACTAATTTGAGATGGCACGTCACCAGCTTCCTTGACCTCGGTTGGGTCAACGCCGTGCAGCAGACCCCATATCCTCGACCCTACACCCCTCTCAGCCCCAGGCCCAGCTAGAAGGCTTTCTATGGTTCCGGAAGAAGTGCGAGGATGAAGCCGAACTTGACGGACCGTTACAATAGAGTTATCCTCTTTCATCTCGGCTTCCCCATCTTCCTTGGAGATGACGTGAGATTCGAGAGCCTGCACTGTTTTGGATCCCAACCCAGGTATTTTTCTGAGCGGATGAGGATCCACAAAGGCGATGGCATCGTCTTCGGTCAATGCCAAAAGCGTCGTTTGATTGCGCGGCTTGTTTTTACTTCCCACCAGCTTACTTAAGACTTTGTTCGTCGAGATGCCGCAGGTTGAAGTATAACCAAATTTCTCTTCTATTTTGAGACGCAAGTACTGAGCTAAGTGAGAGCCTAGCAGAAGGCGCAGGTAAGCGAGACTCTCCACGTCCAAGTTAGCGGAGGCTGTGCCCTCAACACAGCCTGCAATACTCGTCAGATCGCAATTAAACCCAAACTCCGGATCCTCTTTTGAGAGGCAAAAAAATGAATCGGCTAACGATGTTTTGTTAAGACAAGATATGTTGTACTCGATAATATCGGTCACATCTGGCTTTGTTAGCACAACAAGTCGGGAGATAAGATTGACAGGGGCACGGCCTACCCATGAAGACTTCATCAAACCCAAGACGCTCAGTCTTCTTGTTCCATGAATATGACTTGAAGTAGTTGAAGAGAATTTTACTTGTATCCCTAAAGGGTGTGAGGTCCTCGCCGTCCACTAGCACGAGCTGTGGGCAGGCTCGCTTCGCCTCAGTGACAGACATCAGCTTCTTGAGCCCGAGGGCGCGAGCGTTGTAGTTACATGTCGCTAGGCAGTTTTTCTGCTTGACGCCGACTGGTAGATTCTTGAGAGCAGGGGTTTTGTTTTCAAAAACCTGGGCATAGAAGCAGTCATAGTCCTAGCACACAGTGAGTGCTGAACCAACAGTGGCTTGCATCAGGAGAGGGGGGGAGGGGGGATGGAAACGCACGAATTGCAGAATGACCCGGTCCTCCCTCCGTCTGGGAGGCTTTTTGACGGGCGGGTCCATGATCGGTTGGCGAGCAAGCCCAGAAACACAGTTGGTGATGCAATGGGCGGCATGGGCCCGTCTCGTGCTGCTGCGTCTGGCGGGTGGTGCGGGAGCTACGGGTAGACAATCTCGATTCAGGTGGGTACTCCCGCAGCGGTGAAGCAAAAGTCAAGAGACGCCGAGCAAGAAGAAGAGAAGTGGTGGAAAATTGTACACGGAATATGCTGTTTCACGGGAGTGGGACGGACGAATGGTGGCCAGCAGCGTCATCAAGCAGCCGCCTGTAGCGAGATGTGAAGTTGTTGCGGTCAGCCAGCTGTTGCTGCGGGTGTGGCCCACCGGAACGGCCAGGCTTCCACCCACTAACAACGAACAACACCAAGCACCCTCATCTCGCGCGCGCATGTCACATACGACGTGATCCCCCCACTCCGGCAAGATCAGTAAAACATATCGCGGCAATAAGCTTCTGCAGGTGATATATATATCCCTTGGTTATAGGGCTGGAACTGGGATGTCCATATCGGCGCCGATGCTTCTGACCCAATGGCAGCGTCGGCTCGAGGTGCTGCAGATCACAACCGTGTCACCGCCGAAAGGGACACCTCCAGAATTGATTTGCGTCTGCCAAGGTTCCCGCGTCTCAACAGGCGCGCTCGATTTTGCGACCTGGGACGAGTGGCTAAGAAGAGCACACATGGTCGACGCACGTCCGCAAAACCTTCTATTATTATGGAAACATTCTCGGGTCATTCTATTGTCGGTGGGCCTAGAGTGGCAATCGAGAAGTCTCCATATAATCTGTCACGCAGACGACAATTAACGACACAGAAGCGAATAGACGCGCAGAACCAATTTCTACGTCGCTTCGCTCGTCACTACCTCGGATCTTTCCAACAATTCCCATGGCTTCTCGCCCGAGATCCTGGTCGGGGGTAAACATCCACTCGCTTCCACCGGACCCGCCGGCTTCCTGGCCTAGTCTGGTTGGAGGTGGTGGTTCGACCACCCATGGTCGAGCTGTAACCGCCCATGCAAAGCCCAGCACCAACATGTGTGAAAGGTGGGAAGACCCCCGGGCATGGCGACTGCAGGTGGCTGGCCACCCATCATGGCCGTCGTTTCGGGCTCTGGAATTTTCTCTTCTGCAGGTCATGCTTCTGGTCCCCCCCTCCTTCTCTTGTCCGATCTTTCAAGGCTCGCGGGCGGGCTTGCTTTTTGGCCCCTCGACTTGATTGTGATTGCCTGTTGACTAAGCTGCACGGATTGCTGAGTTTCTTGATACAAATATAGCTACTTAGCGGGGCGCGCCGCACCAGCAACCCTGGCGCAGAAGCACGGGGAACCTTGAATTAGAGCTTATGGCGGCAAGGTGCGAATAAGGCTGAGCAATTCCCACCGCCATTCGCTCGGTTTCGGGTTGACGCGTCTCGGATTCTGCGTGGAGAGGGAATTTACCATGTGGGCTGTTGACGTGCCCGTCGACCGCACGACACCAAGCCCGGAAACAACTCGTTTCGATGACCCCTCACACGCACACCAGCCGCTGGGGTCGTTTAAGGTAGGGTGACCGTGAGGAATAGACGCCGTTGCGAGTGGAACAGCCGACTGGTTAGCCGCGTGATTGGGTCGGTCCTGGAGGTGAGCAGGGGTTACTGGAAAGCATGGGCGCTTGCGCCTTCACACAGTCCCTCCCACCATGTCGAGGCTGTGGGCCAACCAGAGCCACCGGGCCCTCGTCACCCCCGTCACTCGATGCAGTCTTACAGCCCAAATTCGCTCTTTGACGAATCCTTCACTGCCCCCCAGCCGGGCCCGCGCCTAGCCCCGAAAGCAAAATATCACACTGCATGCATGCTTAGGGGCGCTTGCCAAGGGTCAGGAGATGGGGAGGGGGGAGTAGCCGGGACCAGGGCCACTCAGCATGGCCGTTTCCTGTGAAGATCCAGTTGAATCCCCTCTTCGTGAGCCTTTTCATACTATATAGCCGCCGGGCCCCCGTTTCCGTCTGTTAGTCCTGCTGCCTTTTTATTGCCTTGGCTTCATTCGTAACAATAATCCCTGACCGTTCCAGTTCCCCGGGAGCATCGCCTTCAGCCAAGCCTTGCTAGACGGTGCCAGTCTGTTGGTTCAGAGACAATTTGTGGCCCAGCACCCCTCTCTCTGCCTCTCCCTATCTTGTCTAGTTCTGCCCTGCTTCTCCCTCATAACTATCCCGTATCAACCAACCGTCCCCCTTTCGCTGGTCAGGAAATCCGCAACCATGGCATCTCCGCAGGTCGCCCCCAAGAAGCCCAGGCTCTCGTTGCAGATCAAGACGTCCTGCAGCCCAGTCACGCGATCGTCGAGGAGCTACACCGTGGACCCAACAGATCCTACAGCCTTCAACACCCTCTCCAATGTCTACGTTACAGCCATTGAGAGGTCGACACCGGTCCAGCCGGAGCCCCTCACGGCCATCAACACCCTCAAGGGCTTTGCACTAACGACCCCAATCGAGACCAAGGACCTCAAGAACCGCGTGGTGACCCCATATGTAGCCTCTTACCCAGAGACACCCGTATCGGATGATGCTGCCTCGCCTCGACAAATGGAGATCAACTATCCCAGCATCATGACAGCCACGCCCCCTCTATCCGCGGGCCCTGTGGAAGGAAACGGCTCCAAGATCTTTAGCTTCTCGGCAGAGGATATCTCTGCCAAGTCGACGGCCAACAAGAGCCCTCAGCCCGAGACTAGGAACGCCACCTACCGCCCCATGCCTCACCATCTTATTGGCCTCGCAGCACCTCCCTACACACATCCTCAAGCACTTCACAGCATTCTCCGAAACTCACCCCTCCCTCCCCCTACTGCTATTCCTCTGCCTTCACCACGACGACAATCTCTCCGCCTCCAGGAGAAAGCGGCCAAGAAGGTCGGGTACAACAACCCTCTGACGCAGGAGATCATCACCAACACCTACACCAGGTCTCACATCGATCTCCTTGTGGAAGAAGCATCACCCCGCTCTCCCGCATCTGCCACGATACAGACTCGGACATCTCTTGATCTGGCTCTAGCGTTCCAGCCCAACGAGATTGAGGACGGCGGGCAGACCCCCGGACCTATGGAGGACATGCGACGCCAAATGGCCAGCCTGGGAGCTTCAAACCCGCCCTCGCCCGGTGGTTCTGGGGGTATTCGCAAGAAGAAGAGAAAGGAGAAGAAGCGACGATGGGTGTGGACCATTGGGCAGGATGACGATGACGAGCACGCCGGTGGCTCCATTGTGGCTCTTCGATCCGGAGCGACCAAGGCGGACGGAGAGCCCGAGACTCCTCTCACTGCCATTCCTATTGAAAAGACGTCAGAAGCCAGGTTTCACGCATCAACACCGAGCACCGAGAGCGGGGACTCAGAAAGCGAGCCCCAGGATGTTGAGATGTCCGACACGAGCAGCTGCATCTCACACGCAGAAGACGTCAGGCTCGAGATGGAAGTCGACTCTACAACACCAACGATGTCGTGCCACCAACAGCACGTGCACCCAGAACCGATGCTGGGCGAGACTGTTCCCCCAAGTTTGACCTGTTAAAAAGACTGGAGATTTGAGGTTATATCTAATAGGGACACGGCAGCGTTATTGAGAAGGGTCCAAGAGATGGAGTCGTGGGAGTGAAATTATGGGAAATTGATATGGCGAGTCGCGTTCAGACATGCCAAACTTGTTTTCTTGTTTTTTTCTTCTTTTTTTTGGTTTTTTTGCAAGCGAAGGGAATCAATCTTATTGGAGTCAATGTTTTTTAAGTTACTCTCTCCTGTACCACGTGTACATTGGTAAATAGCATTTTCGTAGGGTGAGCAATCATGAGAAACGAACAGGGTAAAACGGGAATGGCCAGACGGCGGGGTATGAAGGGGGGCTCACCGGGATAACCACATCTTTCAATCAACTAAAAATGAACATGTGTGATAATACCAAACGCATCGTGTGACAATGCCGGGTGACTTTGATGATTTGGCACAATTACAATGAAAAAAAAAGAACAAGCAGCGTGAACAAAATGCCCCCCCCTGAGAAGTTGGACCTTGTTTCTTGAACTTGTTGCTAAAGTGACTACTCCTCCCGTCTTTCACGCTCGTTTGTGACACAGGCTTGCGTCTTGTCGCCAGGGGGGAGGGGGACTCTCAACGACCCGAACAAATGCATGTCGGTGAATTTCTCACAACGTCACCGAGGTAGGTGTCGGCTCTGGATTGAATCCTTCAGGGACTCAACCCAACATCATGATTCGTGCTCTGAGCGAGGAACACATCCAAGGCCCCGACGCAGTTCCGTTCCGCGCCACTCCTGCATCCAACATGACGCACACTTGCTGAGCAAAGCGCAGGTTTTTCTTTCATCTTTCATCAAAGAACAAACGGAAAATGGCATAAGCGTGTAACACCAAGATCCCCCTCCTCCCTTTAGTGGAAGTAGACGATGAGGGAGCCAGGTCATTCACACTGAAAGCTTGTCTATAAAGCTCCATGTTTCCATCTCCTATTCTCCCCCTTGCAACCTGCGGCAAACGCAAATACGCCTCAGCAAAACGTACAAGCACCAACAGGACGACTCTTTGCTGAAACTATCCGTCCATCGAGGTAAATCATTTCCATCCTTTCAAACACCCCTCCCCCCGCACATATCAGGCTCTCACACACACTTGTCACAGTACCAACCATGCCACCCATAAATCCCCCCTTCTCCCCCTCCTCTCTTCCCAACTCCCTTATCGGGAGTAACACCGGAGGAGCTCAGGGGACACTGGGAAACCCTATCCGCGGCGTCCGGGGAACCGGCCCGAAGCGCAAGCCGCAGGGCATGTTCACTGGTAACAAAAAGTCCACGCAGGACCTGGAAAGCTTCACGACGAGCTGGGCCCGCCACAGGAACCGCCAAAGGCCCAGAACCGCCCGGCCGACGCTGCAGCAGTTCAGAAACCTCGGGGCCGACCGCCAGGTGCTCTGTCGGTGGATGATGGGGTTGAAGGCGGAAGTGCGGCGTGCCAGCAACCAGCACCAGAAGCTCACGGAGGAGGCTCGGGTTCTGGCGCCTCCGTCCGAAGCCATGGCATCTCGTCTCCGCGGGTGCGCCTCCCGCATCAGCTTGCTGCGCGGCGAGATTGTAGAGTACAGGCGCTGTTGTCGCGAGTGGAAACAAGCAGTCTTCAAGATGTTGAAATCTTCCCGGGAACATCACAAGTGGGAACTTGCTCACGCTTGCTTTTGATTGTGGCTCTTTGTCGTCAACATGTCGCCCGGGTTCTTTTAGTGTACGCATCTATGCATGTGCTCATAATATGAACACAAACGTTGGGCTTTAGTTTCGTGGAAATACATCGTGTCAATCTTTGTTTTGTCCGTGCTCTGGTGTTGTTGCTAGCCTGGACCACAGGGGGAACCCCTCACCGACACAGGTGAGGTTGACTTCAGTCAGGCTCATCTACAGTGCTGTTTGGACCATATTCATGCGAGTCACGCAATATTTGGTCAATGCGTACTCGAGTATCATAAAATAAAACACTAAAATAATCGCATCTTCATGGATTGATTGCATTGCCATCTCCCTCACCAGCGCCGGATCCTGAAACAAATATCAATCACATTCCCTATTTTCACATGAAAGCTTTCTTCAGCTCTCAATAGCTAGGGCCTTGGCTCCAACAATCTTCCCTTCAGTGGCCGAAAGAATCCAGTACTCGACCCTGGTGTGATCACGCACCACGCGGTACACCCGAACGTCGTTGCCCGCCGTCGCCAGTCGTACTGCCTTCACTAAATCACCGTATTCCCCCTTGGAGTCCCACTCGTGAGGGTCCATGATTGTGATTTCGGCATCCGATGGGGAGGGGTGGTTGGTGAGGTTTGCAAATTGGGCTGGAGGCGTCAATGTTAGCCAGAACTGTATGCACACATACATGCGCACCGATGGTGATTTCGGGCACGAAAAAGGACAGGTCATTACACTCAGTCGGCAACCCCTTGTCCCACTTCAAAGAGACTTCTTCGAATGGCTCGTCTGCCTCGCTGACATAGACAGCCTCCTGGCATGCAGCTTTAATCTCCTTGGGCACCTCGACGTCGTGGTCCTTGGCCTTGAGAGCCACTTTCGAGCTGCTCTGGGCCGACACTGAACCGGTGTCTTGGTTCGCCTTGTTGAGAAAGGCCATATAGTCTTCATCGCTAGCCATATTGAGAGATGGTGTTCCACTCAAGTTTCGCAGGATGTAAGTGGCTGGGTGTGTAGGTTGTCGCAAGGGCGCGGTGATGATAGACAGAACGTTAGTCCTGGTTGCGCGTGTAAACGGATTCGTTGAAAGGGTCGAGGAATAAGCTAGAGGCCTAAATCTTGTCAAAGAGAAGCTGGCCAGGGTTGGTTTGGGAGGCATGAGGAGGAATCAAGGCCGTCAAGGTGGGACATAGGCAGCTGCATGTTTTGCTTGAAGCGGGGTGACGTCAGGCGAGCAAAGACCTGCGGTTGGCGGGCTACACGTCGGGCCACAGATCAACCCACCAACCACTACGCAATGGCAGCCCAATCGTTGTGGCCACGGCGTCATCACTTTTTTTAGACACTCAGTCAAGGCGGGGAAAATGGTTTCATCATTTGGGCATGGTGAGACGGAGGTGGAAAACGTCGGCTTCGAGAACATCGAGCAGCAACGCACAGTCCAAGCCAATCAATCCAACCCCATCGTCACACTAAAAAGACAAGACATCCTTATCGTCACGACACGATAATTAGGAGTTGGGCAGCAAGTCACCAAAACGAACAGGTCGAGTTGAATTAACATTGGGAATCTCGTTAAATTTTTGGATCCATCCCTCTAGCTGGATTTTTTTTTTACGTTCACTCCAGCATGAAACCTAACCCAGCCCAAATCTAGGGCGAACGAACCAACCCTCGACACCGATGCAATGGCCATAACAAAGAAAGGAAATCAACTGCCGCTTTAAGCGGAAGCAAGATCCTTCTTGAGAGTACCCTGGTACTGCTTCTTCTCCGCAGGGGTCTGGAAAGCACCGTGACCGAACTCGGAGGAGGTGTCGATCCACTTGAGGCTGACCTTCTCGAGGGCCTTGCGGGAGGTGTGGGTGAACATGGACTTGCGGATAGTCATGACACGCTTCTTAGTACCGGGAATGGAACCCTTAACCATGACGAAGTCGTTGTTGACCTCACCATAGCGGACGAAACCACCGAGGCTGGAACCAAGTTAGCGACAACTGCCCTTTAAATTCATGTAAGTGGGAAAAACATACGGAGTGATCTTCTTCTTGGTGACATCGATCTCAGTAGAGGCGCTGTCATCAGCGTCACCCTTGCCGATGCGGTAGATCTTGTGGTTGACAGAGGTACGGTGGTGGTAACCGGCCTGACCAGCACGGGCAACAGTCCACTGGACGTGGGAGGGATGCCAAGCACCGATACAAGCAACCTTTCGGAGACCCTTGTGAGTCTTGCGGGGAAGCTTCTTGGTGCCCCATCGGGAGGTGACACCGTTGAAACCGTGGCCCTTGGTGACGGCAATGACGTCGACAACCTCGTCCTGCTCGAAGATGGTGTCGATGGACACGGGCTTCTCGAAAAGGTCCTTACCGAAGTCAACCTTATCAGCGATGGAGCCACCGTTGACCTGGATCTCCATGAGGTGGGCCTTCTTCTGCTTGAGGGGGGTCTTGCGGATCTGGGTGTGGGCGAGGACACGGACGACGGTGCAGTACTTCTTGATGCGCTCGAGCTCGCGGGTGATAGAGGCACCGCTGTTCTCGGAGTGCTTCTTGGCGTACTTGGTGAAGGCCTTCTTCTTGCTCTTGTACCAGTTCTTGTAGAATCGGCGCTTGAGCTCGTCGCTCAAGTGCTCAGCCCAGACGGTGGTGAGGGATCGGAGACCACGAGGAGTCTCAATGTAGCCCACGAGACCAACAACGATCATCTAAAAGATGTTAGCCATAGGCACAAAGCCAAGCGGGCTGCATTGTTCGTACAGGTGGGGTATCGATGATGGAAACCGCCTCCACAACTTCCTTCTTGTTTGCCTTCGCGCCGGGTCGGTCGAGGTCACGGACGATGGTGGTCATACCGGCCTTGTAGCCCATGGCGGCAGTGAGGTGGACGGGCTTCTTGGCGTCATCCTTGGGGAAGCTGTTTTACCAATGCGTCAGCCATTGCCCTCTTTGAACATTGGCGATGGAAGAAATTTTCTTGAGCTGAGAGGAGGTTATACTCACGACTTAACCTTTCCACGGTGACGGGCAGCGCGCTTCCTTGGCAGGTAAGCCAGGGAGCCGTGACGGGGAGCCTCGTACTTTCGGTGCTGTCCGCAGCGTCAGTACTGTTGCGAAGCCATTGTTGCCATCACCAAACTTACACTCATCTTGGGCGGGCTGGTGGTTTGAGGGGGTTAGTATGAAGTTGTCGAAGCCTGGCCTGCGTGGTGTTAAAAGACGAGAAATTTGGGCCATAAATTGTGTGGAAATTTTAGCGAGTGCGTGGCCCGTGCACTACACATTTTTTGCAACAAGAAAGTGCCACCAACCCTAGGGTACTTGCCTGTAATCTTATCGTCACGTGATAATAGTGTGCTTTTTCGCATGGAAGGGGATGCGAAGTTGATTACTAAGGCACCTTGATTGTGGATTGCAAAAAGTGATGGTTCAAAGTGGGCCGCGACAGAACCTAGCTTCGGTTTGATAGGCTGGACAAAGTTTGCGAACTGGATCAAACATTTCGGTTCACAAAGAGCTTTCAGTCACATGAGCATTTGGAATAAAAGGCGAGATAATACAAAGCACAAGATGAAATAGTGTAAATACTAGTGATTCAGGAGCTATGGTAAACAATCCGATATGGATACCGTTCGCTTGTAACATCGTAGCCAAGAAAGACCGTAACCCCAAGATTGACAATACTGGTGTGTCTTTAACGAGACAAAAGAGACCAGACCTCCTAAAATGGTATACATGTAAAGGAAAAGATGAAGGATTTGACACATAAAAAGACTCTTCAACTCGTAAACAACGCAATATCCAAACTTCACTCGACTTTTGGTGTAGGACCAGAGACCCCATTGACGGCGGCACTAGCAGGGGTTGATGTCTTTGCATCGCCAGTGGTGGATCCAGGGCCTGATCCGTTAGTAACAATTCCAGCCTTCTTCTCATCCTCTCCGCTGTCGTCGTAGTCCTCATCAACTTCCATCTTCCTGGCAGCTCTCTCAGGCTCAGATGGAGGAGGGGGAGGACGAGAAGCAGGGGCATGCTCCAGGCTGGAGGGTCGCTCCTCCTTGGGAGTTGGGACAGCAGGTGGCTTGTCATGAACCCCAGGGACAGAGCTGGGTCCCTGCTGCATCGGGGGAAGATGGTTCGGCCCCGAAGCGTGGCTGGGGGGGTGATGAGCAGCATCAGAAGGGTGGTAGCTATCGCCTGGGTGACGAGCACCTTCATCAGGCCTTCTGGGCTCCTCAGGACGGCGCTGCTCCTCCACTCGGCGTGGGTCCTCAACGCGACGAACCTCGGAAGAGTTGCGACGGTAGGCGTCACGAGGGGGAGTAGAAGCTCGTCGGTGACGCATGTCATCAAGACGAACCCTGTTCTCCTCACTTGCCTGCTTCTTAACGGCAGACTCCTCTTCCCACTCTCGCATTCGCTTGGGACCAACAGAAGGTGGGCGGTCATCAATTCTGGGAACCGGGCCATCACCATGAGCAGAAGGAGGCCCAGGTGGTCCGGGGGGTCCGGGAGGTCCAGGGGGGCCAGGTGGTCCATTCTCAGGTGCTCCCTGAGCCGGCATCTCGGCGTGGTGAGGATACAGAGGAGCCTGGTGCTGGGGATACGCAGACTTTGGGGATGGCATCCTGTTGTCATGGGGCGGGCGACCGTCGGGGCGAGGGCTGTTGGTAGGTCGGAAAGGAGCCATGCCGTTGGGAGGGTTGGAGCCATTGGCATTGCTGGGAGGAGCAACTGACGCAGAGGGTGTAGCTCCACCCCAGTTGGGGTTGGCAACACGACGCTCAGAGGCAGAAGACTGAGACTGAGGCGGCGGTGGTTGCGAGTATTGGTGGCCTTGGGGAGGAGTAGGTGTGCCACGACGAGCAGGGCCAGGTCGATCATTGTAGGGCTGACGCATCTGATCTTGCTGGGGGCTGGGTTGCCTCTGCAGGGGAGGGGCAGGGCCGCCTCGGAAAGGCTCACCGCGAGACTCGTAAGGGTTGGGAGGTTGAGGAGGAGGATTAATGTTGGAGAGGCGGCCAGCCCAGTTCTCACCGGCGCCCTGGGGAGGAGGCGGTCCGTTGGCAGGGGGCTGCTGAGTAGAGCCACCCCACTGGGGGCCGACGGGACCAGCAGCCTGGTAAGCCTGAGGGTGCACATCGGCGGGCTGTGGAGCAGGAGGAGGTCCTCCGTTACTACCACCTGAGCGGAGGAGCTGCAGACGAGCCTTGATGTGAGGGTTACCGGGATCAAGCTCAGCGGCACGCTGGTAGGCATCCAGGGCATCAGTAATTTGGTTGTTACAGCTCTCGTACTATCAATCGGTTAGTCTGGGCAGTTTTGTCACATTTGTTGTAGCGGCAACGTACCAGAGTACCTAGGTCATACCAGACCTCCGAGATGTATGGGTTCAGGCGAATAGCACGAGAATAGGCGTCCAAAGCATCTCGGTACTGGTTGATCTGGTAGTAAAGCACACCGATAGAACACCAGAAGGTAGGGTTCTTTCCATCGCGGTAGACAGCTTGCTGGTAGGCTTCATAAGCCTTGGGGTACTTCTGCTGGGACATATAGCATCGACCAAGCAGGTACCAGCTCTGAGCATCCTGGTTGTCTGTTGTATGTCAGCATCAAGATCTGATTGGGCACCATGGTGGGGTGTTAGTCCATACCTGCGCTGACAGACTTCTCAAGATATTGGATAGCGCGGTCTTGGCTCTCATACGTATTACTCTGCTGATGGTGCAGCCAGCCAAGCTGCTGGAGAACCTTGGCGTGGTTCGGGGAGTGATCCAGCACACGCTGGTAGGCGGCTTTGGCACTATCAAACTGCAAGAGCGTGAGTTATTTCATTATTACCATCAGGCCAGTAGGTACTTACATCTTTTTGCTGCTCGTGGACGTGGCCGATCTGGAACCAGATATCTTCCTGAGTCAAGGGACCAGGGGGTGAGTTGACAATGTATTTGAAGCACTAGCATCGGTCAGCTTTGGTTCTCTGGACAAGGCAGGAAGGGTATGCATACATCAAGAGATTGATTATACTTTGACTGCTGCTTGTATATAATACCAAGTCGGAAGTAAATTTCATTAGCCTTCTCGAAGTCGGGCTGAATGTGCATGACTTGAGAAAAGGCCTCCTCAGCGTAGTCGTAGCTTCCGTATCGGTCATAGAGAATACCAATACCATACCAGAGCATAGGATCCTGTACGTTGTTAGAAGATGTTTCAACCCAATGCGAAGGGAGGTTTGAGTATACCTTGGGGTCCCTTAGGTTGACCAGGGCCTGCTGGTAGGCGTCATAGGCTTTCTGCAAGTTCTCTGTCATTAGGTAGCAGTGTCCTGACCAATGAGTTAGCATTGCACCGACGGTTCAGAAATGTGGGACAAACCCAAATTGCCCCATGCTTCGCCATTGTTCTGATCTATCTGAACGATGGCACGGAAGAACTCAAGCGCCTTGTCAAAAGCCTCCCGGCCCTTGAGCAGCATCCCGATGGCGTTCATGGCGGGAGTAGAGTTGGGGTTTGCCTGAAGAGCGCGTTCGTAGGCGTGCATGGCCTCGTCAGGGACGCGCAAAAGTTCTGAGAAGCTTCCTGGAAAGGCGTCAGTGGAAATCGCGGGATGGCGCGCGACATGGAAGACCTACCAATTTGCAGCCAGACAGCCTCGTTCATGGCCGCGATCTGGTGCGACGGCGCAAAGTGGCTGGGAGGCTGGACACCTGGCGGCGGAGGGGGAGGAGGAGGGACCTGCCCCTGATGCTGCTGCATCTGCATCATGGTTGGCGATGCGTGATGGTTGGCCATGGTGGTTTGTGATGTGCAGAGATTCGCGGTGGGAAGGAAACAGGGTACGACGGTGAGATGCGCAAATAGTAGCACGTGATGCTATTTCGATGGTAATTCGGGATGCGACCGATGCAAGCGACGACTGCCGCGCGCGTGGTGGATGGTGAATCTCGTCAATGCCCGATGGCGTGCCAGTTGCTAAACAACAACAGCAGCGTATCAGACGCCTCGGCGAGGGAGCGGAAACAGAAAAACACGGCCACCAGGGGCAAGGCCGATGGGGGAATAGAATCGAAGGCAGGGAATCAGCGAGAAATGACGGGCTAAGGCGCTGAGCAACAAGAGAGACAGGCGCCGATGAAGCCGTACCCAGGCGACGGGATGGGTGGGAGAGAAAGAAAGTGAGGAGTTGGGAAGAGGCACGGGATGGTGGAGGAAGGACCTGCGCTGGCCTCGCAAACTCCCCTAACCCATGAAAAAGGAAGGAACGGGCAGTCTAGAGACACGGAGGCGTGAGGCGCCAAGCGAGTGCGCTCCACTTCCGGGACACCCATGCATTTTACTTTATTTACGGCCCTTGTGAGCCTCTGTGAGCCTCTGTGAGCCTCTGCTACCTCTGGCGGCGCTGGTGTGTCTTTTACGTGAGGCGTGCCGCTAGCCTCCCACCACCCTCCCACGCCTGCCACTACACACTTTTTTGCTCCCCAAAAGGGCTCCACAACGCCTTGGTCCACGGAGACGCCCACCCTCGCATCCACCCATCCACACCAGTCCCTCACACTCACAGATGTCCAGCCCGTCGTCTCCCTCCCGGTGCTCCTCCCCAGAGACCCAGAGGGCGACTTGTGGGACCGCCCCTTGGCCCTGCGGTACCAGTGTACCGCACTGGTCCTGGCGTGCTGGCCGAGGATACGTACCTAACCCTCAGTGTCGGTGGGACAGAGCAACGCCAGAGCGACGCCAAAAACGCCAGAGACCTGGGTACGTACCCGAGGATCGATGAGATAATGGGGCGTCCCCGGCCATGTCGCCGGCGGGTCAGTGGCGCGTTCGGCAGCTGGAGAGCCTGCTGGGCGCTGAGCCGCTTGGGGACGCTGGCGACGGCTGACACAAGACGCACTCTCGTGAAATGGACAGGGTCCTTGACACAACCACGCTCACTCGCACATGCAACACACCCGCGGGCGGGTTTGGCTGCTCTCGCAGCGCTCACCAAGACCCTGACAATGAAGGTACGCGGAGTTGGATAGCCTCCTACCCTCCATCCTCCCCACGCACTCACACTCACACACACACGCACACACACTCGCCCGCGCGAGGCGTCACAATCAGGCCAAAAGGTAGATGCAGTAGTAGAAGATACCAGATGTATGGTTGGTTTCTTCACGTTGCGCGGCCAGGATCAATACAATGCCCAACTTTGAGAGGAACGAGCGGTTGGTTCGCGATGCGACAAACGTGCTGTCGACTACGGAGTGCAGCGCCACAAATTCTCCGGCAATAGGCGGGCTCTACCGTTGACCGGTGACGAGCCGCACGCAATACGAAAAGAAACGAGGAACAAAGTCGCCCGTAATTAGAAATGTACCTGTGCATTCGCCGGCAATGTCCTTGGGTGGAGCGGAGGATTTGTGTACAATGCACAAAGTCGCGCACACCGGTGGATGCCATGTGTGTTCATCGCTTTGTTGCCAAGGCAAGCAGGGCTTCTGGACGATTATACCCGAGCAACGCACGGTCGAGCTGATGTGGCGCACCGTACGGAAACCAAGAACGATAAGATAGCAAAGATGGAAGGCGACCGTGCCGGTACGTACCGGCCGACGTGCCCGGCTTGGTAAAGCCAAAAACAGTAGAGCCCGCAGGGAGCAGGCATGGGAGAGGCGTCTTGTCGCGGACAGACGTGGGACGTCGCAGATGACATCGATTCATCGCATCCGTCCTGTCGGTCTGCCCAGGTTCGGAGACAGGTTTTGGTACTGGGGGGGGGCTGCGGCCTAGTCCTTGAGGAGGGCGTCTCAGTCGGGAGGGGGCGCATACGCAGCATATACTGTCCTCGTGTGATGCGCGATACCGATGTGACCTGGGGAATATGGGAGCTGCGGGTAGGTTGACCGGCCGAATCGTGGTGGTTGTGCAGTTTTCGGTGCTGGTGCTGGTGCTGGTGAATGGCATTGGGCGGCCGGCTGCTCGCTCCCGATCCCACCCCAAACTTCCACCTAAACAGGTAGGCACGTCAGAGTGCGGTTTTCGGGATGGGATGAGATACAGGAGGGAGATGGCCAATCTTTTCACCGCTATCTAGGGTTGCCGCTAAGCCATTCCGGAAGTCACCCACGTGTTTTGGGTGTTTGAACCAGCTCTCTTGTCAAGCGTTTTAATCCACTCGCGGCCGAGGCTCTCTGGATGCAGGATGGACAGCGAAGGGGAAGACGCGAAGGCAATAATAGGAATAGGGGCAGGTCCCGGGGCCAAGGTAGTGACATCGCCTTGCGACAGAGAACCAAACGTCGCCACAAATGCACGTCCCTTGCGAAACGGGATGCAAGCTGCTAATTCTACATTGATGGAGCTTGGGGGTTTCGGGGCATTAACGAAACAGCTCCTGGTCTTGTCTATTATGGGGGGGCATGGGCACCAGAGCTCGGGCGCCCGCATTTGATGTATTTTTCATCTGATCCCTGGGCTTGAGATCAAGCTGAGGGCCGGTTTCAGCTTAGCGAGCGATTGAGAGAACGAAACCACCTTGGATGTCATTTCTCTTCTCTTCAAACCAACGGGAAGTGCTATTCGTCCGAGAGGTTTGTCATCAAGCAAGGAGAAAAAAAAGGTTTGGCCGCCAAAACCACTACGGGCGGCGCCGCCATGATGCTGCGGCACAGGGGAGTTGGAGACTCGCAGCAGGGGCCGAAGGCAGAGGACATCACGGGATCGATGAGGAAAAAGGAATGAAGACCAAGGCCAAATTGGTAGCACATCGGGCATTCGGGCCCAAGGCGCAGGGATGGTGAGTTTCGACGGCAGATTAACATAAATGATTGGGAGGATCAAGAAAATAGGGTTGACCTGGCTAGACCCCGAAAGGACTCCGCGCTGGCAAGGGAAGGGGACTCATAGGGCAATTTTCAAGTGATGCCGCCAGAGTGTTGAGGCGAGGCGTGGCGGCGGGCGGTAATGTGGGTGTTGGTCCGGGCAGGGGGGTGACGGGGCCAGGGACAGCCTCCAGGCTCCAGGACGTGGGAGTGGCAGTGGCAGATTTGACCCAGAAAGTGCAGGAAACACGGGGGCGCTCTGACGAACGGTGATGTCGAAGGAACCAGGTTGAGAGGGCGCCGCGAGCGCCCAGCCCAGCCCAGCAGCAGCCCCATGGGCGACACAGACCAGAGAGGGGCCAGCATCCAGGGCCCAGGGGGAACAAGGGAAGAGAGAGAAAAAAAACAAGGGACAAGTGGGTCCCAGGGAGAGGGGGTGTGGATGGGCGATGATGTGGACGGGTGGATGGATGGACAGATTGGATGGAGATGCCGGGCAGGTGGGGACGGACGTGATGGTGACGATGATGAGCGAGGGAAAAGATGGAGATGGAGCGTCGGTGGATGTTCGCTGGAAAGGTGGGTCGAGGATGGGAAGGGCCGGCAAAGGAGGGTGTGCAAAGTTACAAAAATGGGAGGGCGTCTACGAAGTAGAAAAGGCTCCGTGGGTGGCGGGCAGGGGGGCCTTCTCCATGTTGATGATGATGGCGCTCGCGCTTGGCGGGTGGATGAGGTACGTACCAGGGTTCTAGCGGGTGGGGAAGAATCGGTGGAGAAAACAGAGTGCGGCGCGAGGGAACACACACAAGTCAGAGAGACCCGCAGGGGATGTTGATGGTGGATGGCATTTTTTTCTCTTTCTGACATGGTGCTGCGGCTGGTGGCTGGGGCTTGGTGGCTTGCCTCGAAACCCATTTGGCCCATTGTCAAAAAGGTGATGGTGTCGCAGGACGGTGCTGTGATTTGGCTCATGGTTGCGGTTACATGCCTATCCCGGGTATGGAGAAGAGCTGGTAGAATACTCGGCACCCAAGGCAGGCGTGTACTGCACATTGGTGATTGCCGACGATTGGTGATGAGGGCTGCCGCGGCGGAAGTGGCAGTGGTTGGCTTGCCAGGAGAGAGATACGCCTTGGACAGCCTGGCAGGCAAGGTCCAGGCAAGGTCGGATTAGAAAAGCAAGCCGGCTTCCATCCGAGAGCATCCAGACTGAACGTGCACTAAGTGGCCGATCGGGCGCGCTGCGGGCGGGAGATGTTCAGGAATGGGATATGGAGACAGACGAACGAGGCCCTCTGCCATGCCCTCCACTTCTATGTGAGGCTATCGTCTGCTTGGGTGGCCCACCCACACAACGCTGCAGCACAGAACAGCATATCGCAACAGTGCAGCGTCGCACAGCTCACAGCTGCAACCTGGAGGCTGCCACACCACCGAACAGCAGCGAGTCGCCTCCCATGTTTGCCCATCCCACCATCCGTCCGCATGCGTGCCCAGCCCGAAATCAGAATCAGACCTGCATCTGCAGCCTATGCCCCCGCTGCATTGCACCACACCTGTCCCCTCTGCACCTTAGACGCACGCACACTGACTGCACTGCATGCTGCACGCTGCACCTGCACTTGCACCTGCCGCACCCTCTCCGGTCGCCCAGCTGCTAGTCTGCTCTGCTCGACTGCGGCATCGTGCCCACAATTCTCTAGCTTTCTTTTTTGTCTCTCTGTTCGCTGGCACTCACCCTCACTGTCGTAACGTTGTTGCTGCGTGGGTAGCCATGCGTCCTGGTGCTTAAGCTCGTACTCCTTGCTTACCTATCGCCACTGCCTATATGCGAGGTATCCCGACCCGTTCTCTCGCTCATCTTGGCAACCTAGTGCAGTTTGGGTCCAGATCCTCTCCCCTTCCGCCTCGGTGACTGATATTTGTTTATTTCCACTTCTTTTTAAGAGATAAATCCTCAAAGAACCGCGAAATGGTCATTCCCGTGTTCTTGTCAATCGGCGACGAGCCGCACACGCCAAGTAATCTGCCCACTTTACCCCAATCATCTTCTCTGTTCCTGTCGACTTAGCTCAAAACGAGCGGCGACATACTAGACAATGTAGTACCTGCCTTAAACAACCCCCCCCCCCCCATGTCTCTTCCCACCTGTCCCTCCCCCATGGCCACTCACGTCACATCCGGTAACCCACGTCCATCCATCATTAATGATTTGCAGCCCATTACACACCTTTACTCGGCTGCCAGCCTGGCGCCCTCTCTTGTTTCGTGTCTCTTTTGTCCGATCCCATGCCCTGCTAAGCAGACCATTCCCAAATCAAGTCCCCCCGCCCCCGAAACTTCCTGCCGCATCGCAAGACGCCAAACACCAGGCAATATCCGATAGAGACCCTCTCTTTTAGTCTCGTTTTACCAAAGTACCCTAGGCCAAATTTCCCGTGGCGGCGCGTGTCCGCACCCAACCATAGCACCCAACGCTCAGGTCGCACCCCAGTCAGCGTCCCCTCTGGTCGCCCACCAGCTGGTCTGACCGGGTGCCGCTGCCGCTGCCGCTGCCGCTTGCTGACTGACGTGCCACTGCACCAGCGCGCAGAGGGATCTGGCTTAATCTTGCTGAGCAACGAGCACCTAAAACACCTCGCAGGCTCTGGGGGCGTGAGGCGCCGCGGGTGTTTGGTTGTCACTGTGCCACACAGAGCAATTGCGCTTTTAGAATTGCTTTTTTTATTCTCTCGCCTGGGCGCTCAGGGGGTAGTCTATTCGCCGAGACTTGATGAGGGTTTCTGCTGGCACCTGTGTCAGATTCCCGTCAAAGTTCCTCGTTGCCTCATTGTTTTGTTTTTTTTTGGTCTGCTCACCCGCCTGTCCAGATTTTGGCGACTTGACTACATTCGGAGGGCTCTTGCACCACCTTGCAACCCAAGAAGGGGGGAAATTTACAGATCAGGAGGCGGGATGTGGGCATTGAAAGGGAGAAATCACGGATGAGGCATATCCGAGCCCAGGTCTGTCTGTCTCCAATGATCGATCATATCCTTGCGCGTATTCCTTACCAAGGCTGCCATCTCATCCCATCCCATCTCACCTCACCCATGCCCAACACCCATGCCTCCGGACTCTCCCATCCACACCACCACCACCATCGTTGCGCGACGCCTTACGAAGTAACGCCTGGCCATCCTGACGACCATGAGCCGCGGCTATCTTAAACGGTGGGCAGCCAGCCGCACGTGTTGGTTGGTAACAATGTCCCACTTGCAAACCCCAAGGTTCTCACCACAGACGGGCCGACCAGTTCGCATTTTAGCCCTTGGGCCTGACTGACTCTATAGACCCCATTCAATCGCCCATAAATTCGGGTGCGGGTGTAATTACCAGCCCAAGAGCCACCGACGAACAGTTGCGGTAGCCTGACCCAGCAGATGGAGCTTGGCTGGCCGCCCTGCCCACTTCCGAGGATCCGCCCAGGGCCCCCAACGTTTACGTTTACGTTTACGTCCTGGACTTGTCTGGGCCCTAGCTGCAGGACATCCAGGGATCTCTCCACAGGGAAATAGATCGCGCCAGCGCGCTGCCGTCCGACAGGTCGCAGGTCACGGGTGACAGTCCAGGTTTGACTGTCGCAGCTCCGTTCCAACTAAGCATCGGTCACACTTGGTTCACGTGCTCTCCCGCTCGCCTTGGCTCTCGACTCCACGTCGCCGCACAGCAGCTCCCCAGCCCCTCTCCACAGCTAAGATGCCCGTTTGACTGTCACACAGGCTCCACCCACCGCAAGCAATGAATCAATTGCCCGAGGATGCACTCGCAAGGCGCAAGCTGCAGCTTTGGAGCAAAGCGTCGCGCACTTCGCCCCGACCAGTTGGATGAACTTCACCGAACCAGCAATCCTATCATCCTTCGCTTTTGTCGGGTATAGTCCTTTATCAAAGCCCGCCTCCGCACATTCCATCGCACCCGTTGTTACCATATTTCAATCCACCCAAATGATGAGCCAAACTTGAGGATACACCGCTTCTTATCCTTCCGTGGGCACGGGTGGGATCCTGGTCTCTTGATGCATGACGGTTAGTGTATCGGTGAGTGGGCTGTCGAGACTTTGATTCGGTCGTGTCTCCAGCAATCTTTTCAGCCATTCTAAATCTCACTCCAACATATACCAAACAAGAATTGCGGCTGCATTACCCATGGGACCCATAGTTATATACAACGGCTCGGTTGCCACCGCGGCTCCCTGATGTCTCTCAAAAGCCTATTAGTGATGATGCCCGTGATTGTTATGAGTCAAACCCGAAAACGTGACGAGATGTTGCTTCATATCCCTTTGTCACAGATCATCCCGCAACTGTCTATCTACAGGGTAAGGTGGGTCCGGGAGATCCAGTCACGTTGCAAACTGCAGGTTCGTCCGAGGTTTCCAGGCACGTAGATCAGACCGACCTGCTTGATCATCGACAGGGAGGGCAGCTGTCATCACATGGGGACGCTGGTTCCAGCGCTGCGCTTGACATAAAAGTCTTACACACGCACCAAGCGACTCGGAACAGAGCCGCCATCTAACGGGTTGGGGTGGTCTAGCCTGGTTTAGCCCCGCAGAATGACACAAAGGTTAATATAATGTATATGAGTTGCGAATTTTAGTGAATCGGCGATGACTTTTGGGAGATTTGAGCTTGAGTTCATGATCCACGGCCATGTTGACACATATGAGTGCTCACCCACCATTCTACTATTTCAATTCTGTGCGGAAGCTTTAATAGCATTCCGATAAATGGACCCTTGCTGTGTACACACAGACGCATTCATACCGTCGCATAGCGCCTTGTTTCGCCCGGAATCGACGTCTCTATGGCTATTGTGCGGTGATGATGGGGGCAACAAACCATCGCGCGAGTTTGGATTCACCGTGGTGTCAGCCACTGTATGATTTGCTCCCTTGCACAAACGAGCCCATCAGATGTGTGTCTCACATGGGACCAAAACGGCCTTGATTTTCCCCTTGTCACGCCGCATTTTTTAAGATTTTTTTTTTACTTATTCTGGCGTGTGTGATGTGATTCGGTGCAGCCGTGGAACAAACCCGGCTCATGATTATCCTGAGACATGCAAAAGAATCAAAAAGGAAAGAATGAACATGCCTCGCCTCACACCCCCCTTTCCCCTGCTCCCAAGGTAGGAGACATGGCGCTTTTAGTGCCGTTTCTGTGACTGTTGAGAGACTGGTATTTGGTGTGATGCCAATCAATCATCCGCGGCGTACACAATCTGATCCGTGGCACTGTCGATCTTCTCACAGCGCGGCACTGCCAACTAGCCCACCTGCATTAATTTTTATGTGGGGAGGAGGGGCGAATGATAGGTTGAATGAACTAGGTAGGTGGTTAGGGAAAAGAAACGGATGGGGGAAAAAAAATATTAAAGCAGGGCCGTGACAGGTTGGCCTGCTTTAAGTTGACAAAAAGGAGTTGTATGTCGGTGGAGAGGCTCGAACTCTCGACCTTTGGATGTCCCTGACCTACGGCCAAGTCATATGTTTATATGAGACCAACGCTCTAACCAACTGAGCCACACCGACGGAAGTGGGTGGGAAGCTAAGCCCCATCCGGATGGTGGTGAGCAACGGGAAATCTTCCTTAAGGACTACTGATATCTGCGACAGCGGCTCGTGGGGAACCACTGATTTGGAAAATGGAATGGAAAGCTGTATATATTCCAGTGTTCGTCTTACTGTATCATACATGGGGTTTATATGTTTTTTCCCCCTTGTATACGTAATAACAAGACCATGGTTGGCACGTTACCATTTTGACTTGCGAATGTCGTTGGGTTTTAGATTGTTCCATTTCATTAGCATCATCCATTCATGGTTTGGACAGGCTCAGCACACCAATTCCTCCATGTTGCGATTGCACAGCACGTCACCTCTGCATCGCGATGCTGAAAACCCCCCTTTATTGAACAGATCAGGGTCATTTTATCTTCTCACGTGCATTTTCATTCCATGGCTATCAGAGTGGCGCGCTGGACCGTGGTGACTTGATGTGATTGGAAGCCCAGACACGCGCACTTGATCTATAGGGTAATAAATATATGGTGGGGTTTCGCGACGGTATCATCAGACGAAGACTAAAACACAGCCAGGCGTTCGTACACAAAACGCTCTATAATCCATGCTTTTCATACTTGGCACTGCAACTGTGGCAAAATCATAAGAATCAATCCAACCGAGTTCATTTACTTTCCGCCACTGCCAAATCCCAATTCCATCACTAACAAAAAACAATCATATATATAAAACATTTGGGCATTTGCCCATCTCGTCTCCCCATCCCGCCCGCAATCAAACATCATGTCCCTCGAGCGGCCATTTTGCTCATAATCGCCCAGGTGGAACTCAGATCAAATCCATACAAGGCTTCAAAATTTTCGTTTTCCAAACAGGCCGGCCAGGGTGAGAATTAAAAGAAGAAAAAGAACAGGGAAACATACCATCCCAACGATGGTAAATGATCAGGAGGCGGGGGCGATCCACCAGATGAACTCGTCGTTTCTTCCAAGGATATTTGTTATGCCTCCCTTCCAACGCCTTCTCAGTGCGGTTGTGCCGTAAACAGTGTTCTTACCCAGCCCTTTTACACAAACGCCAAAAAATGACACATGAGCTCGGCAAATCACGAAATAGAGAGACCTGAAAAATCAAGCTGAGACGAAACGAAAAGAAGAAAGAAGCCGGCTTTCAAGTGTGTGGTCAGAACATCTGCTGGGTATGGAGGTGAATGGGAAAACGATAACGTAGAGTAATGCAGATGTAAGGTAATACACGGGATTGTATAGTAAAAAAAGGAAAAAGAACCGGGACATGGCGGTATGGACCCCTTCTGATATCATGAGTTGTGGTCCGATAGAATTATTGCCAACTCTGTCGCTGTGGCCAACACCAGAGGCCAGTCCTCAGCTGGTTCTATCATATAAGATATACTTGACGGTTTCATTAGTGGACTCTTTGGCGGCATCAGCGTTGCTGCCATTAGAGTATTGAGTCCTTAAAGTTCTGCTTGGCCTACTGAGCAATACTTTCCGGGCTCATCATGCCATTGGTGTCGTCCTTGTCAGTCTGGCTCTGCATGCTGTCTGCACGCTCCATGGTGGGAGCCAGGGCCAAAACAGCAGGATTGGGGGCCGTGGCAGTGCTGATGTTGATTGACTTCCTCTTGGCGGGGGTATTGTTGGTAGACCCAGCCTTCTCGGGGGACGCATTGAGCTTGGCCTCAGCGGCGGCGGCCTCCATCTTCTTCTTCTTCTTGGCCAAGGCCAGTTGTTCCTTGGGAGAACGCTTCTGAGCCGTGACAATCTTTCCGCTCGCACCCAAACGGGGACGGGGCTTCTTCTGCTTGGTGGGGAGGTCCTCATCCTCGACAAGGGGTTGATCGCCGTTAGCGTGAAGCTTGGCCAGGAAAAAGTTCTTGACCAGGCCAATCTCGTCTTGGATGTTCTCCTTGTTAACTGGATCAGAGGGCGCAAGCTGATCGAACAGCTCTGCTGTCGACGATCCTGCTACTTGGGTCTGCATCTGGTACTGGTTGCGAACTCTGCTCTGAAGTAGATGCAAAGGTACCGAGATCATATCCAGACCCATTTCCTTGTCCAGACCCAAAGCACGGAAGCCAAAGAAATCCTCTCCCAAATCTTCTGCGAAATCACCGCTGACAAATTGCTCGCTGCCATCATTGAAAGCACCGACTCCATCGGTCCCTGATTCTTGAGTCAAAGCAGGGCGAAGAAGATCTGTGAGATGCAATTTCATCCTTTCATGTAAGCCGCCAAGCTTGCTGCTCAGCCTGTCAACATCATCTTTGGCGTAGGCCTCTAATGATGCAATATCATGTCCATTCTCGTCCAAGGTGTGTAAAATCACTTCCTCGGGGGTGAATCGGGACTGGAATTTAACCCCATCAATCGTCGGTACGGCCGTCTTCTTCTCCGCTTCGTTGTAAACGTTGAACGTTCGGATCAGCTTCTGGAAATAATCGGCAGCAATTCCCGTGAAGGTATCAATGGCGGATGGTTGGAGCTCCTCGAATCCGGTATGGTATAGAATCTTTGCGATGGACCGCTTCAGGGCATCCTGGCAAGTGTCAGGGCACATTACTGGGCCGTCATCGGCAATGAAATGTGGTTCGATGTCCTGCTCCACAAAGGGTTGGATGTTTGATTTAGGAAACTGGTTGGTGTACACCTAAGTTGTGTGAGCAAAATAATCATTTTCAAATTCGAAACAGGGTGCATACCTGAGTCTGAACTTGCATTTGCTTGATCACGGAGATCTTCGTAGCAAGTTTCCGGGTTTCCTGGATTTGGTGAATATTCTCGTCCATCTTCCTTGTCAGACGGCTCTTCGGGGCAGTGAAGCTTCCGGCAGGGACTAGATGAAGGAATTCTTCATGCTGATTGATTACTTGGCCTTCGCCATCTTCTATCCACTGGAGTTTCGGTTGGATGTCCGGAATGTTGCCGAGGGCTTCGTAGTAATCGGGAAGTACTTTATCTGCCTCCTCCTCGATTTCATCCGCGAGGGTCTCAGATGGCTTGGGAGGAGCATCTTTCGCAGCAACCGCAGCTGAGTTGGCCTGTCCATTCGTGATTATACCGAGGGCCTCTGCGTCCCTCTGATGCTTCAAGAATCGACGCATCCCGGCTCTGGTGCGAAGAAGAGCCGGGGCTTCAACGTTGAATTTATTATCTTTGAAGAGGAGGAATCGTTCCTTGGCGACCAGAGCACGATCTTTCTTTGTGGTTTGCTTCCAGATCTTGTACTCATCATCCTCATGGACCTGCTCGGCAGCCTCACCAAACGCCTGGTTTAAGGCCATGCCGTTGAGGGTAGGTCCGTCGATGTCCATGGCGTCGGCATTGCTCCCAATTCCTGAATGACCGTTGAGGCCACCGGGGGTAGCAGACCCAGGAATGGGGGTGGCAAACCCGTTGCTCCCATCTATAGCTTCAGAACCTTCTCGCCCCCCCTTAATCAACCCGTTCACTTGCAAGATGGGCTTTTGGTCAATGGCTGGTGTATCCTCTTTTTGGTCGTTGGGAGCTTTTCGAGATTTGTTTGTTCCTTTGGTACCAGCTTTGCGCCCACGCGACGACATGATGGGCTCATCATCCGAGTCATCTCCGGCGTCGTCTTCACCACCATTTTGTTTCCGTCGTTCTTCGGCTTCGACTTCTGCTCGCGATCGGACAACGAGATCGGGGATGAGAGGGATTAATTTCTCAGCCTCTTTTCTCATGCCGTTGGCCATTCGTCGAAAGGGATTGTTCATGTCCTGATTATACCTCAGGCAGTTGTCCCAGATCAAATTAAGATCCACGACAAATTCTGCCTTGGACTTGTATGTCAAGGATTTGAGTTTCTTGGTCATGGTGCCCAAGTCCATAGGATTTTTGATAACTGGGGGAATGTTAGCAAACTTGAGAGTACAAGCCTGGCGTGTTTTTTTTTTTTGGCGTCTTACTATTGTAATAATCAGGTGCATCTCTTTTATTCACCCTTGTCAGAAATGGTGTAGAGTACTCGGTGTGCGCTTTGAGTTCAGTCAAGACTTTTTCTAAAGCCTCGTATAGTTCCTCTTGATTGACGTTTTCCTCACTGGCCCACTTGCTCCGGTTTTTACGGACCTCGTTCATGAGAAGACGGAGCTCTGCATCTGAGGCACGGACCTGGTCTCGTTTCATGTCTATCCTGGCGATGAGGTGCTTGAGGGTAAGACTGGAGGCACCCAGGTTTGCGTTGCTGAGAGAGCCATGGTTGGTGTTTTGGGCATTATTGTTATTTGAGCTGGGAGTATGATCCATCTCTGCTTGGAGTTGCTTTTCTGAATCTTCGAGTTGCTGTTGCTCCAGCATAGCAGCACGGTCATTTTCGAGGGTATAAAACACAGTATGGAAACTCCTTCGCGCAGCCTCCTCGGTCGCCGTTCTGGCCTCTTCGAGTTTCTTGATGGCATCTTCGTTGGATTTATCCTTATCCTGAGAGCCATCTTGGTCTTTAGCCTTGTCGCCCAGCTTTCCCGGTGATGTCACTGAGTGAACAGGGGAACTGCCGGACTTGGAGGGGGAGAGCAATGAGCTTGCGGCGGCGGCGGCGGTCGTCGGAGGTTTGGATGTGGACGGAGCGGTATCGTTTTCTTCTTCGTCTTCGTCGTCATCATCGTAGTCATCCTCATCGATGGCTCGCTTAGCCTTCTTGAGAGGTGGTTCCTTGATAGGTTCGTGATCCGTGGCGGGTGGGATGATGGCGGCGGATCCGACCGGCTCGCGACGCAGCGCGTTGATCGCGGGATAGTTGTATGAGCCATCATCAGAAAATAGCAGCGCGATCTTGTCCTCAGTCTTGCGATAGAGATCAGCGAAGAGGGCGCGTCGATTCTCTTCTTCGATATCAACTTGTGCCTCAGGCATCAAGGAGCCGGAGTTATCAACGGGGGTCTGGGTACGCGCAGAGGCATCGTCAAGATGTGGCAGACTTCGACTAGAGTTTGTATGGTGCAATGCGGGAGGATGCCAGGCAGACTGGCCGTTGGGGAACGACATGATGGGCCCAGGGCGATGGAAGCGACGACGAGGCGCGAGTCGCCATGCGCAAAGGGATGCGCTTCGCGTACGGCCAAACCGGAGGCGATTGACAAGATCAAGACAACATGGGACAAAAGAGCGACATCGATAGAGATGGACGGCCGAGTTTCGCGACAAACAGCGTTGAGGAAGGTGGTTGTTTGATGGCTCGCGATGGGCCGGTTTGTCGTCTGTTCAAGAGGTGAGGTTGAGGATTTGGGGGGAGGCTTGTACCTTTCCCGAAGCGGGACTTTTCCTGATGGGCCCCAAGGTTCGCTGGCAGCAGGGTGCCTAGTACCGGAGACCTGGGACAAGTGATGCCGCCAGGCAAGTGACGGTGGGGAGGCGATCGCGTATAGTGAATTGCACGGATAAGAAGATCTCCTGCAACTGAACTCGCAGTCTACCGCTTCATTTCACACGTTGACCCGAATATCGGCACGCCCAACTCGTGTCGCTGTTTGCGCGGCATGTACCCCGTACTGGGTCCTGCACCAGCGCCGACGACTCGGGATGCACAAGACGCCCTTTGTCAGCCGTCAGGAGCGTGATCACGTGCACCCACAAGTCTGCCCTGCCCGCCACTGTGCAGATTGGTGACACCTAGGGGGCAGGACTGGACAGATTCTATGATGAAATGGTGATTGATTGGTTGCCGAGTATCTGTAAATTCCTAGCTCAAATTCCTAGATGCACGTTCACTGGGCATGGCAGGGTGTTTGGCTGCAGAAATTCACACAAACACGCACCAAAGGCCCGTCACAAGCCAACCTTCCTCTACCCCACGCGCGTGTGCCAGGGGAAACCGAACGCCATCTTCTCTTGCTGGGCCGTTACCCCGGATCTTGACGGACCAAGCCTCCACCGATAGACACCAAGACAAGTCGGACGCAAGGTTAGAGGAACAAGGGGGAGGGGGGGAGGAGAATTCTTTTGGCGAATATGGAGTCCCGTCTCTCTCCAGATAGCACCGCCTAAGCTCCCGGCTCTCCACATCTATCCAAAAACAGACAACTAGACTGCCGGCTTCAAGCCTCGACAGGGAAAACATGCACTGAAACAGATGGCTGCGAGTGCCGAACACTAGATCTAGTAGCAATGACGTAGAACCTCAGCATATGGCAGCCAGGAAGTGTCTTTTTTCTGGCCTATCGTGGTCTTGCAACGGGTTACTGTGTCCTGCTGTGACCCGTCAACCTGTCGCTGGGCGCTGCCACCGATGCATTCCATTTCACGCCGTCTTCTGCTAATCCCTGCTCGCGTCCACCAACAGCTCCGCCCACTCGGTCGCATCGCCCAACCACACCACCAGGATCCGCAAGCAAGCAGCTTGCTCTCTGCCTGGACCCAGCACAGGACCCAGCACCGCCGAGTTCCAGCCTTCCCGCCCAAGCCTTGTCGACCGCTAAAGAGCTTTCGAATCCCTTTCACGTTGTCCCTCGCTTCTCCCGCCCCAGCCTGAAAACCATTGTCTCGGACCCTTACCCGACAATAGAGGGAACCGCCCGACGTCGTATCCAGAGCCCGTCAGCGTCTTTCCAACACCCTCACCTCCAGCCAAAGCCCCTCCAACAATGAGAATTCGACTGCCTTTTGCAGGTACGTCATCGCAGCTTTCTGAGCTATTTCCCCGCGAAGCTCGCGCTCGAATGAGCCATGCTAACCAGCAACTTCAGCCGCTTTTTGTCTGCTGCTTCTGATCGCCGCCTATGCCGGCTTGACCACGCTTCAGCTCGGACAGTATATCAACGACAAGGTCCTCCACTTCATCACCTTCTTCACC
This sequence comes from Calonectria crousiana, assembly GCA_013406985.1. Taxonomy (NCBI): domain Eukaryota; kingdom Fungi; phylum Ascomycota; class Sordariomycetes; order Hypocreales; family Nectriaceae; genus Calonectria; species Calonectria crousiana. The sequence goes on along the minus strand of VTGD01000001.1, from coordinate 1,561,420 downwards.
TTGACTATCGTCTTCTACTGGGTCGTTGATACAAACCGCCGCCGAACCTTAAATCTCACTCTCATCGTCTGCACCCTCTTCCTCGGCGTTGGTTCCGAATTTGTCCAGAGCTTTCTCCCCAACGGCCGAGAATTTGATATTTACGACATTCTCGCCAATGTGGTGGCAAGTTTAGCGGCTGCTGGCATCTGCACTTGGTACCACAAGCGTATGCTTGACCGGAGAAGACAGCGAAAGCACTACAACGCAGTGCCGGGCGAAGACGAGGGTGATCTCGAGCTCGGGGAGGATCATGAGAACGGCATTATAGACGGCCCGAGCCGATCCCGAACCTTGGAAGAGGAGGTTGATAATTGGGACGAGAACCAAGTTGATGATTGGAGTGAGGATGAAGTTCCAGAGACCTCGCATGCCCCCACGAATGATAACCCGAGGGACAAAGGAACTGATGCGGGCGATTTGGGCGATAGCAAGAAGCGGACGGATTAGTTGAAAGCCGCTCGAAGTCGGGGTTGTGAGACAGATGTACGCATCGTAGTATCGACCGGTGGACTTTTCGTATTCTAAAAAGGCGTTTTTGGTGTTTCATGGATAACAGCGGGTGTTAAAAGGGACGGTCATCAATGGTGTATGCTGGTACGTCTTTCGAGTTTGAGTGTTCCGACCAGGCGGCAAGAAACGGCTCCGGAGATTGCACGCTCCTTTTTATCAAGACAATACTATTCCTATTCATCCACTGTTAATGTCCATGTCCTTGTGTGTTGTATATATGATAGCGGCATTTGAATCTAGTCTGTCCTGTCAATGTCAAAACAGACCCTTCTTAGCAGATCATTCCAATCTTTTTCCTGGCAACAGTATCGGGGATGGTTACGGCACTCCGTGCACGGCCTCTTTCATAAATTTTTATTTTATTTTCAATGATGTTCACATTTTGCAGTCTTGTTTCTGTTATACTGCCTACTGCTTCCGCTTCAAAACACTTCCAGCCACCATCATCCACACTAGTGCTGGAAAAAAAATCCAAGTCACCAAAAAAACCGGACCTTGGTCAATGCAAGAAACTAAAGAAAGAAGGGATATTAGAACACCATGAAACGCCCTGAAAATCCCGAAAATGGCTAAGAGTACTGAAATTTATAAGGTCCAGTTTAAATATACCCCGACCTAAGACAGGTTGGTGCAACTCTCCCAAACCTCTCAATCTACGACCTCACTGGAAATTCGTGCAGAGGCTTCCAGATTCTTGTTATTTAATCATCATACTCACCAAGCATCTTGTTATTGCTGAATTAGAGACCTTTCCACACAAGTTGCCATTTTGACAAGACAATATTTAGGTGCCTGCTTACCCTGCACTGCGTGCTTCAGTAGCGCTATTGCTATATATGTCGCGGTCAAAGTACATGTCTTTCACTTTTAAGTAACCAAATATATTATAATCCAACACCTCAAGTCTGGAACCGCGCCGGTGCCTCTCGTATTAAACTCAAAGTTCAGACATGTCAAAAATAATGAACCCACACCCCCTAATAGGTAATAGGATATTGGGTTATTGCTGTTCTGATCGGTATTTCTCAACCGAATTTTTTTTTAAATAGAAAATTCAACCACAAGTTGAAAGATACATTATTCCTGTGGTAATGATCAAAAGTGGTGCATTGTGAGGTGATTCCCAACTATTGACCTATACCTGCATTTCACACACCAACTGCGGGTGAGGGGTGGGTGGGGCACGCTCAGCGAGGTGAAAGGCTGCCCACTGACGAAATGTGCCTTGGTCGCAAAACCCGCCCGCGCTTGACCCCAGCTTCAACAACTGCCTTGTGCTAAAGGGGAAAGCCACCAGCACCATGGCGACCAAAGGAAAGGAGGTTTCTGCGAGGTAAGTCCGAGAAGAAGCTCGGAAGCGGGCGAGTTTTGACTGCAAGAACCAGACCGACTGATGCCAATCTAGCACCAAGGAGGATGCCGCCACCAACCCGCGGGGCATCCCGTATGCTCCCTTTGTTGACCGAGTAGAGGACTACGTGTCAACCCGTGACGATGTCGAGCCCACCCTGCGAAACTTCCAAGAGATGATCTCGTGAGTCAAGACCACGAACTGAGCGACGAACGACCGAACCCCACCTGGCTGGAGGCTCGAGGTCGACCGCGTCTGAACGTAAGCAAGGAGCTGGCAATAACATGAACGGCGTATAGGAAGTACCAATTTATGGAGATGAACCTGCAGCGACGAATGACCGGACTGAAGGAGAAGATCCCCGACATTCAGAAGACGCTGGACTCTGTCAAGTTCCTGAAGACACGCAAAGTACGTGTGTCATGATAGCTCTGACTCGCCCCATATTAAACACGTACACAGGATGAAGACGAGCCTATCCAAACTACGTTTGAGCTTAACGATACCCTCTACGCCAAGGCCAACATTCCCGCCACCGAGGAGGTCTACATCTGGCTAGGCGTACGAAACCCGACCATGCTCATTTTCCTGGACGAAGTTGACACTGGATAGGCAAACGTGATGCTTTCCTACCCCATAGAGGAGGCAGAGGAGCTTCTTTCACAAAAGCTGGCAACGGCTAAGACAAGTTATGCCAACTGCGAGGAGGACTTGGACTTTCTCCGGGAGCAGATTACGGTAGGTCAAGCAACTCCGCTCCCAAAGCGCAAGGCACTGACCAGAGAATAGACCATGGAGGTTGCCATTGCAAGAGTATATAATTGGGAGGTGGTGCAAAAGCGAAAAGATAAAGCCGAAGAGGAGAAGGAAAAGAAAAAGGGAAAGGAAAGCGAGAGCTCTTCCAAGGATTAATGAATGGATTTCCAGGGCTTGATGCCTGCAAAAGAATCTACGTCATGACTAAAAAGAAATATAGAGCCCCAAAATTTCGAGTTCAAACAAGAAAATTCCCACAGCCCAACGTGTAAAACATTTTAAGTGAGACAAGTCAACCTGGGGTGCCTGAGCCGTCCATTGAGCTCTCGTGAGAATGGAACCTGTCAGAAGTCGTGGGTGAACGAGGGGCCATGCCCCGTTAGACCGGTGCAACCCGATTGGTACATATCTGCTCCAGGCTTCGGGGAACTTTTCCACCAGCCATTGGAGCCAAATCTATCAGATGCCAAATATTTGCCGCTCTGCCTTCCGTGCCGGTGCTCCGTCCAAGCCTCTCAATCGGTCGGTCTAGAAGCAATGAGGAGGCATGCTCAGAAGTGCAACATGGGAGCTGGGGCGGGCGTGGCAGACACTGCGGCGTGCAGCCGCTGGATCCAGGGTACGTATGGCAGAGCTTCCAGCAACCGACGCCAAGCTTACCGCAGGCTTTTGTAGAGAATCAGGCAGTCGCTGTATCAAGGGTCATGTCGATATGCGTCGAGCGCACTGCTGGCCAAAGCTCCACCATCCCCGAGACGTCCCGAATCTTATAGCGGTAGCGATACCATCACGATCGACCGGGACCCTTGGTACCAACGAGCCGAATTGAGACGACAGCTTGCGGCCGACATGCGACGGGAAGAGACTGATCCCGGAGGGCCGTCCTGGGCAGGGTCGAATCCTTTGCGCCGGGGAACTGAGCGCAACCTTCAACTAGCAAAGTCCTGGACTCATCTAAGCCCAAGTTTTCTAATCGAAGCTCTTCTTGCCTCGGATGGCCCAAGCCACGAAGCGCGAAAAAATATAGCTGTGCTGCGAAGCTACCGGTTACCGGTAGTTTTGATGCAGATGCACCTCCGACGTGAAGCCGAGACTGATCCCGACAGTCACCATGATATCCTTGGGCTTTTGCCACCTGACGAACAATGGAGCAAGGCACTGAGCGTACTTTACCACAACGGACATACGAAAAAAGACCTTGAATATTATCTTTACATACTACTGGGTGCGAATGACGAAGAGCGATGCCGGCGTTTCCTGGAACAGGATGGTTTGAAACCCATTTTTATTCTCAACTTTCTCCTCCGTACTGGTGCCTCAATACGGACTACATCAACACTGGATGAGCTTTTGACGCACTTCCGGTCTCGATCCTGTTACAAACCGAGGGATAAAAGTGGAAACGATGATGTTGATGAAGGAGCACAGTCGAGGACACGCCTTGCCATGCAAACCATGACACCGGATGAATTTTCTCGCTTAGTGTCACGATTTGCAAACCACTGCCGCCGGCTGGAACCTCGACTGCTGGTGACTCTGGCTGATGTTGTTGCCGAGCGGATCCGATGGCACGAGCAGGAGTCCAATGTTCGTGAGAGGACATATTTTGAGCAATGCCGTCTGTTTAATTCGGCACTCAGGACTTTTGCAAACCGTGCACAGCTTGGAACCCATCACAAGCAAGTTCCCAATGCCTATTTTTGGGAGGCGCAGCGGGTACTTATTGGAATGTCAGATCAGCTGCCCAAACCTCTAGCGGTGAACAAGGCCGGGTTCAAAGCCATCCGCGCCGTATTGGCGGGCATGCCCAAGAATCAAACCGAATTACATAGTGCAAGGCGGTACTCTCTGACATGGCCCCCTTATTTGTACCCCGGAGACGGCATGGATGAAATAATGGAACCTGAGGATAGCTGGACTCGCACAGTACGAGCTGGCACGATGATGCAAGAGGCTGGTTTTTCCAAGGACCAGACCGATGAATCATTGGACATTTTGCAAGGCTTAGCCTACGATGGAACCCCAACCATCCAACAGCGGATCCCAGTCAACTCAAAGAAGCAACTTCGAGTATGGGCTGCTTCGATCAAGGCAACGAGAAATGCACACGAGGCATGGGATAGGTTTCGGCACCCTCCAAGCGAAGGTCTTGAGCCTGGCCTTGAAGAGTATGCGACCATGTTTGAGAAACTCTTTGCCAGGGATGCTGATCTGGGAGTGGGAAAATTGCCAGGAGACAATTCCCTGAATTTCCCAACTCAAGAGGAATTGAACCTGGCAGAATTCGAAAAGGCGCGGTTGAGACCCCCCAGCGTGGATGAGTTGTATCAAAAGATGAAGCAGCGCGGAATTGTGCCTAATGGACAATGTCTTCGCGTCTTGGTTTCGAATGCGGAATCGCTGCAGACGGCCCAACAATATCTGCTGGAGAGCGCGCTCCCGTGGGAGCAATCGTCTGCCTTGTTGGCTAATGACCCGGATCCGAAATCACTCAGAGAAATCCCTGTCGATGTATTTTCTGCATACATTAGCGTTTGTTCCCGGGAACGCAGCCATGCGAGACGACACATGGTGCGGGCTATGCGATTGGTCGAGGCTCGCCTCGGCCACGAAAAACACCCTGGCGCTTCATATTTATGGATGCCGATCCTAAAGCACTTGGGACAGCATCACGTTACGCTGGGCATCACGCTCGATGAACAGCTGCGTTTAGCCATGCACCTGTTGGACCGGTTCAGGGAGTGCCATGGATGTTCCCTCTTGCTCTTTCAACGGTTCGCGCGCAGCCTGAAGAGTATGTTGCGGCGCGAGGTCATCACGCTGTTGGTGGACCTGAAACTAGACGGCAGTGCCATGGCCAACTCGTTTGGTCTCTTATATGATCCTGATGCTCGGCAGGACCAGCCCACGCAGGAACACGACTCGACAGGCGAACCGCCCATCGTGGATGAAGGTGGAGAGGGAACCTCCACCGTGAACTTGGCCCGACTTGCGGCCACACGCCTCACCGAGCTATTCTACTCCCTGGTGAATGAGGAGAGGGAGGTACAGCGGCTGATTGGTGCCAACGAAGTATCGAACCTCGACGCAATGCTTCTGCGGCGAGATCCAGTGTCAGCCCCCCTGGCCCACGACTACATGGTGACCCTTGCATTTGCGGGAGAATTTGAGGAAATGGCCAAAGCACTGAAGTGGCTAGCTCAGGAATGGGGACAAGCGCAACTGGTCCAAGAGCTGGAGAGCTTAGACGAAGTTCCTCACGAGGCCGACATGCTCGATACGCTGTGCGCGTTCCGGGCGTTTGCAGAACCCATGCTCCAAGAAGAAACGGTGGACTCGGTTTTGGATGTGATCAATGCGAGCCAAGTGGGCTGGACCTGGCCAGATAATTTCATGGTGCGCGGTTATCTGGAGGGTCCAATGGAGCACGAGGCCAACAGAAATTTATGTCAAGTGCTCCAGCGCGTACGCCAAAATCGACAGCAGAGGCGCCAAGACAGGGACAAGGCCAGCGGGGAGGAGCCGGGCGAGTAAGACGAGGGAACGCTAAGGAAAGAAAATAAAAAGAACAACGAGAAATGAGACAACACAAGATTGAATCAAGCTCAAGGTGGATGGCGTTTACGGATCAAATCAATGAGGCGACGTTGCTTTTCATGGTCTGCTAACGAGTTGAGCTGGATGGATTAGATGCATAAATGTACAATTATATATAGACTGTCAACTGTCTGCGGTTGGGTAGATGGGATGATGTGGAGATGGTGGCGTGCCACAGATGGCGTTGATACCCTGTAAAATCTTGATGTACAGATATAATATGGTCATGTAGGGAAAGGCAGATGCCAGGAACCAGACAAGCAATGAAATGAACAAGTCCAAAAAGGGAACAGTGCAACATCAGCCCTATTTTCACGACACTGGGACAATGCTCTACCTCCACTGCGGGCTGGGTCTGGCCGCGACGTGAGGGTCGACGGGCGGCTATCTTGATCACGCAGGACCCAGGGCATCGGTACACCAGGGGACACGGGTGGAGGGCTTTGGGCCTGGGCGGTGGACTAAGAATGGAAAGATGGCTTGCATTAGCAGACGGCGACGGTTTAATGCCAGGAACAAGCGACGGGCGGCGAACTATGAATGGTTCAAGGGCGAAATGGGTGTATAAGTCGGGCAAAGGCCAACGACGCCACGAGGCACGGACTCGAAGCTCGAGCCTGCGCCAGGGGCAATCCGTCCCGACCAGGTCGCGACCGGACGAGAATGGGTCGACCAGGGCTCGCAAGACGAGGGAAAGCTGGCAATAGCAGCCGTCTTTTAATATTTTTAATACTGGGCGGCGGGAACCATTGGATGCTACGTACCCGCCGAGAGCCGCCCAAGCTAGCCCTGGGACCGGAGGGGGATGCCGCAGGTGGATTCGGTGGGTCCGGCATGATTGGCCAGCGCCGGCCGCCAGCCGGGCCGCTGCCGAGACGACCCTACGGCCGCTACCAATCACAGCGAGCCGCGCGAATGCAGCCCAGGGTGAGAAGAAACGCGAGCCCCATCTGCCTTCTGCCGTCACGCGCTTAATGCCCAGTCACGACAGCCCCCTGCGAGCGGTGCACGACAGCAGGGGCAGCACCTGGGCGCTCGGTGATTGGGCTCCCGGGGCTCGACCGTGGAGCCGCTGCTGGGACCTGGCGGCGGTTTGGGGTTGGGCGCGTCGTGAGACTCTCGACTGGAGCTCGTCCCTTGCAGTTGCAGCCAAGATCGGGCCAGCCAGGGCAGGGTTGCCTCGTATGAATGGTAACTGGAGGAGGATCGGGATGAGACACACACAAGGCTTGCTGCTTGCTGTCCCTGGCGGGGTGCCGCTGAGCTGGGGTTGTGGTGGGACGAGACGATTTGCGCTGGCGACGGGCGGCCATACAATACTACACCACCATCCACTTTGAAGACATGGCCTGACAATCTCTGCATCTCTCCAACTTTCATCTTCTCTGTCTCTGTGTTTCACTTTCTTCTTTCCTTGTGTCTCTCATATCTCTTTCTTTCTTTGTACTCTGTGTCTTGTTCTCCCATTCCTTTGTTGCCCCCCTCTCTCTCTGTCCGTCTGCCACATAGACTTTCATTGTTTCATCGCCCTGAAACTTGGATCGATCCAAGACTACGTGATTACGTTTTACGACGACTTGTTTCTTTACCAAGCCGATCTAATTTGTTTGCACCTTTCCCCCCCTCTGGCAAACACGTTTCATAGCGTCACTGTTCCCATCATTAACACCGAACGTCGATTACATTCACCGAATTTGAAACTTTCACAACGAACACGACCACTTTTTCATACTTTCTTAACTCAGGTTATTGTCGAGATACTTGACGCCTGTTATTCTTGGATATTTCTTTCCCGTCACTAGAAAAAAAAAACAAGAAAAAGTTCAAAATGCGGTTCGACACGAGGACGATCGCGATTGCCCTTCACCTTCTTTTGACTGCCCACTCCGCTCAGGCTGGCCCTATTATGTGGACTGGCAGGATGTAAGTTGAGAGACAGGAATGGTCCCCAACATGTATACATGGAGGCTAAAGTGGGAGGGGGGGCAGTTACCGAAGATCGACACCCGTCGATGGCCAATATACTACCTCTGTCGCTCCGACTGCGGCTCACGATGAGTGCGAAAACCTGCTCTTATTATAAGATTTGTGGTTATCTAACACATAGATACAGCTCCCAAACCGACTCTGGCGGCTCTGGAACTACACCCCGGCCCATCTTTGAGACGCTCTCCACGAGCCTTGCGTACCCCATCCCCGGATCGTCGGAAACCTCTGGAACGCCTCAGTCGACCGTCGAGGCCCCCGTTGTAGACTCGACCACGGAAACCCAGACGAAAGCTCCCGCCACCTCGATTGAGCAATCTATCGCAACGCCTTCGTCGGCCTACCCCGTTGACACGACTGGCTTTGCCGAACCGTCGACGCTCACCAGCTCCATCGTCCCTGAGCAGCCAACCGCCACTCCGACTTACACGAACACCCCGGGTGCGACCAAGGAGTCTACCACTGCGGCGGAGGAGGAGACGAGCGCTGCTCAGGCTACTTCCGGTGCCGTCATCACCACATCCATCGTCCCCAAGCAGCCCAGCTCCGGAACCGATGCCTCGAGCGCCTACGGCACTCCCACATCTGCTGCGGGGACGGTTGAGAGCACCAGCGCTGCCCAGGCGACCCAGTCCATCATCACCACCTCGATTGTCCCGCAGCAGCCCACAGCGACCCCCGGCACGCAGTACCAAACCCCCGGCGCCTCGTCCGTCATCGGCACCCTCACGAGCGACCAGGCGGCGGCTCCGGCGGAAACCTCCACGGCCGGCGACTACCAAAGCACCCCGTCGGGTACCACCACCGGCTCTGACCAGGACAAGCACTACCCGACGAGCGGCCACTTGCAGTCCAGCGTTGACCTGGGCGGTCTCCAGCCTTCCGGCACCAGCGCCGCTGTGTCGACCGCCGTGCAGGAGACGTCGGCCGCCGTGGCGCCCCCTACTTCTGCGGACAACTCCCAGCCAACATCGGGCGCTGCGACCTCTGAGCCGGGCACCACCCTGACCATTTCCGTCGGTAACCCTGACGGAACAGCAGCGGCCAGCTCGACCGAAGCTCAGGCTACCTCGACCGATGTCCAGGCAACTTCAACTGGTGTTCAGGCCACCCAGACTTACGCAGCTCCCTCCGAGTCTACGTCTTCCCCTGCCGGGCCATCATCCTCTGCAGGCGACTCATCCTCGCCCTCAGCTGTGTCATCCACCGCAGCCGCCGGCTCGAGTGCCGCCGGCTCCTCCGTCGTCCCCACTGGCACTCCTAACACGGCTGTCCCTGTCGCCAGCATCCTGCCTACTTCAACGGCCGTCATCGATGCCAACGAGTACGCCGAAAACCTGTCCCAGGCCAGAAAGCTCAACCAGGTCTACTCGGAGCTGGCTGCCGACTCTGCCTGCTCCTCGGGCCAGGCAGCGTGCATCAACGGCAAGTTTGCCCAGTGCAACTCGGCCGGCTCCTACACGCTGACGGACTGCGGCACCGACGAGAAGTGCTTCGCTTTCCCCGCCACCACCGTCAAGGGCGTCACGCTGTCGTGCCAGAGCCTGGACAAGGCCAAGGAGATTCTTGGCACCATCGGGAATGACAGCTCGGCGACGACGCCTGCTGCTGAGCAGCCGGCTGCGTCCACGACCGCAACAACTGAGGCTGTTGTCACCACGACCGAGGCCAAGGCAGAGCCCAACTACCCAGTCGTTACAGTCACGCAAATCGTCACCGTGGACGACGGCGCCACCTCGACTGCTTCGGAGCCTGCCCAGCAGCAGACAAGCCAGCCCGTTCAGCCTTCGGAGCCCACCAGCTCCACTGGCGCTTCCACCTCGGAGTCCAGCCGACCTCACACCCTCATCACCATCACCAGGACCAGGTCCTCGGCACCCGAGACGTCCTCGCCTGCCCAGGACACTCCCACCTACGAGGCTCCAGCTGCCACGGCCACCTCTGCCCCCGAGTCGACCGTCATCGTCGTGACTAAGACCAGGCCCGCCACCTCGGAGGCGTCTTCTTCCCCCGTCGAGCCCACAACCACGGCGGATGCTGCTGCCACCACCACCACCACGTCCCTCCCCGAGGGAGGCAGCACCATCACCAAGTCCATCAAGAACCCCGGCTACCCGGACTCCAGCGCCACCTCCCAGGGCGGGTCTGATGCCGAGCCCACCCAGGCTTCCACCGTGCTCCTGATCCCCATCGACGATGACAGCAGCAAGACGACCGCGCCGGCCGCCGCCGCCACCGAGGCAGCCGTCGATGGCTTCGGCAGCAGCACCACCACCACTGTCGATGGAACTCCCACCGTGTCCGTGTACTACACCGTCACCGTGACCCAAAAGGATCGCGAAACCGTCACCGTGACCCAGCACGAAAAGGAAACCGTCACCGTTGTCATCAGCGCCTAACTCAGATGCTGAGTTGGCTTTTTTTCTTCTTTTTTTTTTCTTCCTCTTTTTTTTATAACCTTTTTTTTATATTTTACTTCCTTCTTCCTTTTGTTCTTTAGCGGTATGGTGCAAGGGATCGCGGCTGTAATACCAAGTTAGGGAGGAGTTTGTATACATGTTGTGCTTACCCAGTAGCTGATAATGAGAAGGATATGTGTGATATTGGCAAAGAAAAGCGGACCGATCCCCCAAAGGACAAAAACCAAAAGAGACAAAACTCCCAAAAAAAAACCACATTTTTCAAGCACTGAATAGTGTGCACATTGTTTGTACGGACGGCACACATGACTTGTAATTTGATTGCATATGGGTGGACTAGTGGACAAATTCTTTTCTTTTAGAACGTATTGATCACATCACCGGAGTTAGACAAGTAATAGAATTGACTGTGCAATGCTCAAAATGTTTTGGAAAAAAAAAAAGGCTATTGGTGATTAAAACCGATATTATTATACTGCGGAAAAACAGACCTCTCTAGAGGCCATGCCTTTATTCTCATTGCCATATGCCAATGCCAGTCTATTCGTGTCGATAATTCCGCGACACATCTTTTTTTTTCATGTTGCCCATGTTCCATGCTTCATCATCATACCTCCCTGTACACTCTCCAAGCCCATTCATATACTCCTACAACTGGCCAACTTCTCAGAAGCGGGCCCTCTATTGGCTAGACGGAAGAAAAAAAAAGCCCGCCGGACACACCATTAAAACGCAATAAAGAGATACAACAAAGAATACAGGAATCAGAAATAAAGCTTTAGCCAATCAGATATAGTAAACCCTCTTCACCAAATCATCCAACAAAAACGCCAGGATAACCAAAAGTTGTGCTTGTTTATGCAACGTCAAATGCACACATCGCCTTGGCCAAGGCATATGCTTATTTTGTGACGCCCTTTTGACCAATGTCAGGTCCTGGGCCAGCGTCAAAGGACGGGCTACCCCCTACTTCGAGCCTCTTGGCCGCGGGTTCGCTGCCCTCTTCCTCAATACCATACTTATCACGCCAGAGTTTGCGCATAACCTGATAGATGAAGTGGTATTGGGGCTTGCCCTGGACCATGCCAACTCGCTGCTCTCGGAGGGCGTCTACTGTGTCACAAATGAGATCTGGGCCTTCGCCTTGTTCGTCATAGGCTTCAAAGGCACCAGAATCCAGCTCTCGCATGAGGTATTCAAGGGTGATGAAGGTGCCGGTCCGGCCAACACCAGCACTGCAGTGGATGATGCGAGGGTTGGAGGGGGCGCTGTACTCGCGAGAGAGCCGCATAATCTCAAAAAAGCCGTCCAGGTCCTCCAGTTCGGGCACGCCAAAATCGGGCCACCTGCGGTAGAGCAGATGCCAGACAGTGCGAGGTTCCTCTTCTCCTTCGACATGGAGCAATAGCTTGCGCTTCTCGATGGAGCCATCGCAGATCTCTTCGTAAGAGCCCAGCGTAAGATCAGCTCTCCAGTCGTCGCCCCATACGTTATCCTCATTGAGAGGCCAAGTTTTGTCTTCTTCATTGTCTGGGAAGTATTGATGGCACTTGACTGCGCCGCTTTCCGTCATTGTAGTGAGTTGGACAATGACGGCGGGGGAGGAGAGCTGTTCGGCAATCATACGCCAGACGTAGCTGATGGATGGTATCGTAGGGCCTTGCATGGCGATATAGCGCAGGGGAGGCAACTCTGAGCCAGGCGACTCGAGGGTGATGTCGGAGGCGTTAACGTAGTCGAGCTCGTTCGGAGGGACCTTTAGTCGAATACGGTTGTGGTTCCAGGGCTTGATGTTAAAGTATCGGTCCATGAGACCCTTCTCTTCAACATCAACCTGTTTGAAGGTCCCCCACTTGCATTCTGAGTCGTCGTTGTTCTGAGTGCCCTCGAGGATTCGATCGCGTTCGCTCCATGTCAGTTCCTGGAACTTGGTGTCGATATCTGGCCGATTGTTAGCTGGACATGCTAAAGGGCTTAGTTGGGCCTATGGCGTACCCAGCAAGGTGGAGGCTAGGAAGGCGGGGAGCTTGGGCACCATGGCGACGCCGTTCCTGATCGCATTACTCTCGGCAGTGACTGGTCGGCTTTTGATGCCGTCTTGGCCGACAACAGCTGCAGGAGGACTGGAAGGCAGCTCCGCAGTAGGGCTTTCGCGAGCTCTCTTGGCAGAGGCTCTCAAACGGAAATTTCGGAAGGGGGACTTCTTGATGGGCTTGATAATGGGTTTATGAGGGTGCAGATGTTGCTGAAGACTTGCGGCTTGGAGTTCAGTGCTTGCGATGCTGTCAAGGGTGTCGCTGCTGGAGCGTTCAACGGCCGTCTCGATTGTGGGATTCTTGGGTTTGCGACGGAACTTGGGGATTCTGTCCATGGCGGCGGGTTGCGAAGCAGGCGGTCGGGAGCGCGCAAAAGAAGAGAGGGCCGTCACCGACGAGAAGCAGCGTTGTATATCTCGAGGGCTCTGCAAGCGTGGCAGAAGAGGCCTGAGGCGAGAGTGGGAGCGAAGGCTAAGACGAAGGCGAGACAGTAGCAGAGGGAGGCGGAAGAATATTGTGAGAGCGAGCCGTCGGGTGGAGGCCGGGGCAGGGGCAGGGACAGGCTAGAAAGCGTGGGCAGCAAGGGGGCGAAGAAAGTGTAGTAGGAAGTAATATTGAAAGTGGGTGGGCACTTTCCTGGGCGATATGGAAGGTTGAATAAGATGGAGCAAGAAGAAGGAAGAAGAAAAAAAAAATAAGAATAAGAATCAATGATTGAAACGTGACAGCACGACAAGGTCGGGTCGTGATGGCCGGAATGATAGTGGCGCATTCACGTCACGGAGCAGAGCAGCTGAACCCAACCTATGATCACGCAGACCAAGCATCCGGTTAACGGAAGCAGCGAGACCAGGACGAGCCAACGAGGGCGGCAGCGGAGGGGGTGACAGCGGGGACGGCGCGATGGGGGAATAAGGATGGGGGGCGGATGGGGGGATGCGATGCGAAACGATACAGGCGCGGACGAATGCGCGGGCAAGACTGGACCTGAGACCCGGGGTCGCGGGACGCGGGCGAGTGATATGTGGGAGCCCGTCGATGCTCTTTGCGCTGCGCGTCAATGCCCGACCCAACGGGACTATGAGATGGGAGATGGGGATGGGGATGAATGGAGATTAAGATGCGCCCCACGGCACGTGCTGCTCGGTGTTGCACGCGAAGGAAAAATAAGATAAAATATTACCCAGATGGATCAAAGAGGCAACCGTCACCCTGTTTGTTTTGCAATTACATCGTCGATATGCATGCGCCTGAGCTCAGATTGCGGCGGGATTAATATCAAGGCAATCAAGTCATATTATGGCAGGGTCGAGCGTGTATGCCTGTCGCGCAATGTAGTTTCTGCGCTGCTCTCCGCTGCTGTCGCACTTCGCACTTCCCCCCCCCCTTCGTCACCTCTGGGACGGACAAATTGTAATGCTCTTTTGCCTTACCTGGATAGGGCAGGAAACTGGGTCTATGACAGACCAGGGACCCGACACGTCTGTGAACAATTAATTTTAGCCCGGGCAGGGTACGATGCGATGCTATTTTGGGCGGCAACCCCTGCCAGTCTCGGACGGCTTGTGTGTGCTCACTTTTGTTTTCCCGACTGACACACAGACGCTGTAGGGCCCCGTATGTAGGTACCTACATGTACGTATTACGTACGGATACCTCTTGTGCAGGTCCAGGGCCAAGCCAAGCCTGGCCAAGCCGGCCAGCTGCCGTGCTGTCAGCTTCTTTCTGTCCTTCTCTCGCCGGAACCGGTTCGGTCGCTCGACACTTGTATGCGGGCTTGCGTGCGCCAAAACCTGCACTCCCGTCCCAGATGTGCCACCGCACCGGGCGTGTGGGCATGCACGAGATGCTTGGACCGTGGCCAAACGAGTGGGTGCGTCTCTGGTGCCTCGGCAGTTGCGTTAATCATCCAGGTCTTCATTCACCAAATACGAGGGCACGCGATCACACCTGTGGATGGGGAAAATATCCGTAAAAGATTGATTAACCCGCGTATCAAGCTTTTCCCTTTCGTCCTTCTGTTCTCCCGTGCCCCTCCCCCTCTCACCGTCGCCATCGCCGTCGCCGCCGTCACCTCTGGGTCACTGCTCCAGTTTCGCCATTGCCACTGCCACTGCTACCGTTGGCCGCATGACTGGCTCTCACACGCTCAAGCTCACACTGCTCTCTGACACTTTATTCGCGCCGTGACGCGCCCCCTTGGATTGCGTGGCCACTTTCGTCCGTGTTGGAGACCGCGCGCTCGCAAGCTAGTCCTATTTCCTTATTCTTTCCGAAGGTTTAGTGCGTTTGTTTCGGCATATTCTCCAATTTTTGGTGCACTCGGGCCTGCTCGTCTCCCCATCTTCCATTTTCCTTCCTTTTGTCTTCTGTTAGTCGCTGGCTGCAGGGGCGGCGGAGCATCAGAAATAGGCACATCAGACCCTTGTTCGAGTGGCCCCCTAAGGCACTGTCGATCCGCCGCAACGCCCTATCCAGGTCCCCTGGCGCCCCGGTTGGTGGTACTGTTGCTGCGAACCACGTGGCTTATCAGTCATCTGAGATGCTCAGTCTCGCCAAGTGTCCTGTAAAAATATTCCCCAAGCCCAGTGATGCCGTGTGTGGCTTGTATGATGCACCGCCTCTTGGCGTTTTTCATTTTTATTTTTCATTCTTACATTGTTATTTCGTACGTTTCAAAGGATTGACAATCTGGCATCGTAAATCTGACGTCAATTTTGGTGTCTTCCATTGGCTAAGATTCGTTATTAATTATACAATTGAGTAGGATCGTCACAAAATCCAATCAAACGCCGCCCCAGTCTGACGGATATCACTTGTCACAAACATCCACCGTCCCCGCCTGCCACCTATATTTTTTCATGGTACACGGATATCAATACATCTTACAAGACAAGTGAGAAGTGAGCGGGATCCTTTTTGGGATAGCCGCTCGCTAGTGGCCAGGTCATCTTGCGCCGTTCCCTTTGTTAAACTGCAGAGTAGACAGCTGTGACGTACTTGCCGCACTCAATCCTCTGCTCCAATGTCACCTTGCGACCCTTGCCTCCATCCAGGCGAATCGTCGTCCGTGGTGTCATACAAAGTCGGTGGAATTGAGCATCATTCTCTTTGCGAGCGTCTGGTTCGCCATCCAATGGTCCGATATAGCTCGGTGTGTTAAGGTTTGTCCGTTTGCCAGTTCCCAGCTGGAAGTGCTCGTTCCCGCCCCACAAAAGAACATCAGAGCCCCAGTTGGTAGCGTTTTTATTTCCCTTGGTGGATGCCGATGTCTCGGTGAAATTATCCATGACAGCAGAACAATGTGTAGCGCCGATAGAGAGAGCCTTGAGTTTGATCGGGCTCATCATGTTTGTCTTTTCGTTGAATTCGAAAAGAGACGATAGTGATTTGATCTTGGTTGGCCTGGGAGATACGTGTGACCACCGACCAGTTCCCAGGGTACCGTACACTCCCTGTCCCACACTCCACAAGTCAGAGGCAACTGGGGAAAGCCTTTGGGATGGAGCAAGCGACTTGGCGTTTTCCTGGGTGTTGGGTGATTTTGCGTCAACTGTGAAGTACGTATTGTTTCCACCAGCTGCAATAGAAGTCACCGTAGGGATCAACCCGCCGCTTCCGTACAGTTTGTTGGTGGCCATCAATGAGGGAGAATCTGCCAATTGGAGGCCAAATTCTGTATCAAAACCAAGCTGCCCAAATGCATTATCGCCAAATGTGAAGATCTTTCCGGTCTTGTCAAGGACAGCCGAATGGAAGTCACCAGCAGCAATGTGGCTAATCTCAAAGCCCTTCAAGCCAGTGATTTCATGTGGTTGATCATATGAGCCAGATGGTCGGTTAGCCCAATTCAGCCCAGGGATGCCCATCTGACCCCGAGTTGGAAACTCCAGAGCACTGGCAGCGACTGAAAACACACGCCCCTTTGAGGTAAGCATCAAGCAATGCTCTTGGCCAGCGCTGATGTCAGTTATGCTCTCGCTTCGAGAGAGATCGGAAGGAGTGAGCTTGCGAAAGTGGATAGTCTCCTTGCTGCTGGTTCCCCAGAGAGACCAAGAGCTCTTGGGTTGCTCCTCTTTGAGGCCTGCATCCAAATCATCCCGAGAAGATGGAATAGAATATACACCGCCTTTGCGTGATAAGGCAATGATCCGGTCCATGGAAACATCAATCTTGATGATGTCCTTGCCAGTGAGAGTGGAAATGGGCGATGGGTTGTCCTTTGAGAAACCGAGGCCCCATTGGACCAAATCGCCCTTTTCGGTTACTGCTGCACCAAATGTTTGAGTGAGTTTCAAATCCCGAAGAATTTGTCCGTCAAAATGGGCAATGCGACGAGGCTGTTTGACGTATTTCTCGTTGGAGTTGGGGTCGATGACCTTGCCAATGTTTGAGCCCCATGCATAAATTCCAGGGTGTTCCCAGCTGTTTTTGACTTGGACATGTTGTGGGCTAAGAAGATTGCGGACTTCCTCGCTCGAGGACGCTTGGTCAATGGGCTCTTCAAACTCGACCTCTGCCTTTCGAATTGCCTTTTTCTTCTTTTTTGCGGGCTCAGCTTCAGGCTCCTCGGATGAGAACTGCTCCACGATTTTGGGATAAAAGTAGGAGCCAGCAGCAGCACCACCGAATACAGTTGCAAATCCGATGAATTTACCTCCACTCTGGCTGGGGCGTGTGCTCGAATGACGAACCCATTGGCGCTGAGTGGCAAAGGCGGTTTGGCGAACTTGAGAAGTTAGGGCAGCCCGTCTGAGCGCCAGATGAGAGGCGCTCATTGCTATCAACAAGCCCGAAAGAAAATCGAATGAGCCTTTTAGTACTGATGGGGAAAAAATTCAAATAGAATAAGTACCTGGATGCGAGAATTGAGGGGATGGTGAGGATATACCGACCAGATTCAGCAGGGCCTCGGTGCAGATAAGAGCTCGGTCAGCAAAATTCTTTGAATCGCCACAGGCCAGGGAAGCTCCCAGCCACATACTGCCACAGGAGCTGCTGTGCGCCACATATTTCCAACAGGGAAGCACTGCACCAGTGGGGATCGAGCACAGACATCCCCACTGTCCGTCACTTGCGCCTTCCTGCCCCGTGTCCCGCCATCGGTGCCTCGGAGCACACGTCTCCGATGAACCTTCAACGCCTGTTGCGTGGCTTCTAGAAAACCCGGCGAATCTAGAGCCCACCTCGAGCTCTCGAGCTTCGAGCTTCCCCGGCAAAATGTATGAAGACTCGTGGTACAGCTTCGTACCCGAGATTACGGGAAGGAAGGGCCAGGCCAGCAGTCAGGGTCATGGCCACCGCCGAAGGGAGTCGCTGCTCCAACCACCCAACGTTTGTCCTATCCCTTCGCTCGAGACGCATCCATTTATACGCAAATGAAGCTGACTGTGGATTTCTCTCTCTCTCTAGAACACAGGAGCAGCCGCCGAGGTAGTAGTACCGATGCAACATGTCTACGAAGAGATTGAAGATGCCAATACCCCCCCTGAACCAACAGTGATACGCCGAGCGAACTCCTACTCCGATTTCTATCGCGTCCTCCAGGAACAGCGCTCCAAGGATGGAAAACCTAGGCGCAAAAGAATAGACAAGTGGAACCGAGGATGGGATGCATTGGATCTTCCCAGCTCCGCCATTGAGCTCGACAACCAAATCCCCAAAGATCTCGCATCGTATGACGAGCAATTGCTAGACGCAAGCCAGCAGAAATATATGTATGCTTAGTTCTACGGGATAAATCACCTCCGCAAGTTTGCATGAAGCTGACTTCTACCCAGTTTATATCGAGATCAGCTCACGCTTACCGAGCGCCACCTCGATGGCTTAATTGATGATGCAAATGCGACATTGAAGCTGCTTACATCGCTCTCTAATTCGTTCCAATCCGTTGAAGCTCAGACGTCGAGCTTCCAATCCCAATGTGAGGATCTTCTTAAAGAGCAGAGACGGCTGGAGACCCTGGCATACGAAGTTGGAACCGATCTGCATTACTACACTTACCTGGATAATGCTACCAGGCGCTTGAATGCTCCTGGCGCTAGTCGCTTGGTTGATGACGAATCATTTGGAGAGATGATCGAGAACATTGATGCTTGCATCGTTTTTATGGAGAAACATGTAAGATCTCGAGGATCGTTGGGTGACACATGAACTAATAACCCCCAGGAAAACTATCGTGATCGCGATACCTACCTCGCCAGATACAACGCATTGCTCACAAAGGCTCTGCACCTCCTCGAGCATGGATACAAGACACGCTTGGAAAAAGTCTCTGCTGATATCTCTCGGCAAATCGTTGCCACGAAATCCGAGTCGGCGCGCCATGCCCTTGCTTACGGTCGTTTTCAAGAGATGATGTTGGATTCGTTCGGCTTGATTCCCAATGTTCGCCGGATAGTACGCCGTGCATATGAGTACTACGGCAGACGGGTAGAATCCTGTACTAATTTTGAAATTTATGCAAACACTGCTAAAAACATTTTCTACACACACCTGATAACTCGAGACCGAGACATGAAATTGATGACTCAAGGCGATATTGAAGAGTTCCAAAAGGAAGTTAAAAGTCTTTCTGCTGAAACTGCATCGAGAAGCTTCATCAAACAGAGCTTTGAGCGCATATATAATGAGGAGAGCCTATTTCTAAGGTTATTTGACGTGGAGCCTGTTTGGAACACGGCCCAAGATTCGGTCTTTCAGTCCATCAAGACGGTAAACACCACCATCGCTCACCCGGGTAACTTGACCCCAATTATCACTACTGTCCAGCCTTCATTACAGGCGGCGTCATTGCAAATTACATGCAATGTGGTTGGCTGGCTAACAAACGAATACCTGGCTTCGGAGCTGGAAGACGATGAGTCGCCGTACTTTACCAAGTGCAAGCAATACGCATCGCAGTTGGTTGTTCATCACCTATGGCCAATAGTAGATGCTGCTTTTGAGACGGAGGTCACAAAGTCGATAACGAAAGCCGCGGTCCAAGACAGTTCGCTCAAGATTAGCCCAGTGGTGGGAGGAGTAGCTTCGTCCAACGCCCACACGTTGGTCAAACAAGCCATCAAACTGCTGAGCATGTACGAGAATTGTATGCCC
This sequence comes from Calonectria crousiana, assembly GCA_013406985.1. Classification (NCBI taxonomy): domain Eukaryota; kingdom Fungi; phylum Ascomycota; class Sordariomycetes; order Hypocreales; family Nectriaceae; genus Calonectria; species Calonectria crousiana. Next base: position 1,541,624 of record VTGD01000001.1, on the reverse strand, counting down.
AAGGAGAGAGCAGTAAGTAAACATGGTTTGCCGTGCAGTGCTTCACTAACCCCGTGCCAGGCCAAGAATAATGCCGTTGTGTTCAAGATCGTGAGAGAGACGATTCACGTATTGCAGCGAGCGGAAGCAAGAATAAAGTCTCTCAAGGCAGGAACAGATGCCGACCTTTTCATGGTGAAAAACCTGTTGATCATAAAGAACGAGTTGGTATCACTGGAAATTGGCGACATCAGGAACCAGACTTCTTCGATGCAGCATTTCACTCACATTTGGGACACTCTGAGCCCGCAAAATTGGGTTGGGTTCATCTCCAACATCATTGGCGGGTCGCTATGGTCGCGAGGAACTCCTTCAGTCACGGCAAAAACTTTAACAGTGGAGGATATGAACGAACAGCTGGATGAACTACTGCGACACTCTATCTACGCCTTCACACAGCGGTGGGGTGCCCTAATGACCGACTCACGGAACAGAAAACCGGGGGTTAAGCCAATTGCCAAGGTGGAGACGGAGCTGGAAACGATTCTTCAAACGGCATTCAGCAACCAGCCCGAAGTGGTGAGCAAGTTGAAAGAGGCGATTGAGCAACATGCCCAGGCACAGAACGAAGAAAAAGACAGCAAGTCTGGCGTTAGACGATACTGAAGAGTACACAATAGAGATGTCCTTTGCTCTCCATAGCAGAGGAGGCGAACACCAAAAGTTACGAGTCTGCTACGAACCAAAAGATTCTCCACCTATGCTATAACTGAAACTTTGATGAAATGTCTTGTGTGATAGTTGTGCAGCTCGGAGGATTACCCCGTCCCCAAAGAAGGCGGCTATTATGCATGTCGGTGAAACTAGCCGAAGTTTCGTAGCAAGATAAAGCCCGACTTCCGTTATCAGCCCGATTTCGGCAAGACTTGCCTAATGCAAGACCCGACAGGCCGACCGCCCGGTGGCACCACCCAAGCAAGCGCGGTCAGCAAAGTTGCGAGTGTGTAAGAGAATTCACTAGACGCATGTATGGCCTGGCAGTTGGCGTCCTCTGCAACATGACTAGGGCCACGTGAAGATAAAGGCTGCACCACTGGCCTGGGTTTATGTCTGTAGGAGGGTAGTTCGACCGGCCTACCTGCATAGCCGACCCCGATAGGACGTCTCGCCGGTAACGGCTTTGTAATCTTAGCACGTCATTTGCTAGGCGCCCTCCGCAACCCCAGATTTGATATCGGAAGGCGCCTTCCTGAATCAAGCTCTAAATTCTTCTCCCTTTGCTCAAATTACACAAGGCTGAGATTTTTTTTCTTTCTATTCTACCCATCATCTTCTTGCCCGGTCGCCCGCGACGAGCCGCCAATTGAGCTTTGGACAAGTATTATCGAACTGTTGCGACGCCGCGTTCGTGGGGGATAAGCGATATGGACGCTCCGGCCATCGAGGTGGAGGCGCCGCAGGCTGGTGGCCTTGAGACGGCCAAGGACCTATTCTCAGGTGCCGTGGGAGGAATTGCGCAGGTCTTGATTGGTATGTGAGAATCCCATTGATTTTCTGCGGAGAGAAGCGAGATGATTCTGTTCCTTGGCCGGGACGGGGCAGGGGCTGGTCCAAGTGGACGAGATCTGAGATGAGATAAGAAAGGGAAAAAAAAGCTGAGATCTCGCGATGAGATGAACGACTGGGGCAAGCGCCACGAGCCACCATGGGGAAAGCAGAGACCAATTGCGAAGACAAGGCATCCTTTTCAAACACCCAAGCTAATTCACGAGAATCCTACAGGCCAGCCCTTTGACATTGTCAAGGTTCGACTTCAGACATCAACCCAGTACTCGTCGGCCCTCAACGCCGCTAGCTCCATCTACCGCAATGAGGGCGCCCTCGCTTTTTACAAGGGAACTCTGACCCCCCTCATTGGTATTGGCGCCTGTGTTTCCGTCCAGTTTGGTGCCTTCCACCAGGCCCGCCGATGGCTCGAGGACCGCAACGCATCCGCTGGCCGACCGGCCGAGCTGACCTACGCGCAGTACGCCGGTGCTGGAGCCTTTGCCGGTGTCACCAACTCGGTCCTCTCGGGTCCCATTGAACACATTCGTATTCGTCTGCAGAGCCAACCTCACGGCGCTGGCCGCCTCTACGACGGCCCGCTCGACTGCATCCGCAAGGTCGGCGCCCACGACGGCGTCCTCAGCGGCATCTACCGTGGCCAAGTTGTCACCATCTGGCGTGAGGCCTTCGCCTACGGTGCCTGGTTCACCGCGTTTGAGTACCTCATGAACAAGGATGCCGCCCGCAACGGCATTAACCGCAAGGACATCCCCAGCTACAAGATTGCCCTCTATGGCGGTCTTGCGGGCGAGGCCCTCTGGGTTGCCAGCTACCCCTTTGATGTGGTCAAGAGCAAGATGCAGACCGACGGCTTCGGTCCCAAGCAGCAGTACACTTCGATGCGCAACTGCTTCTCGACTGTATGGCGCGCCGAGGGCGCCGCCGGCTTCTGGAAAGGCATTGGCCCTACCCTGCTCCGAGCTATGCCTGTCAGCGCCGGTACATTTGCCGTCGTTGAGATGACCAGGAGGGCCCTGGGTTAATCGCTGTTGTTGCTGGTATTGTTTTTAGGCATGGAAGATGGAAAGGCGAAAAAAGAAAGACATGAGGGATTGCATTGCTGCATTTTACTAGAGCAACCGTTTGGAGTAAACCATTGATTGGTTAGATCAAGTAGGTCACGAACTCTGCTGGGGTATGCAGAGAATTTCAACATTGGATTCAGTTGGCATGGTAGATTTGATAGAGTTTTTTTTTTTTTTGCCAGAGACGCGGGGGATCTCTATTCTACATACAGTATCCAAAAATCCTACCCATTTTTACCATCCGACGTTTTCGCTATTCTCCACACGCCGCTGCAAAATGTTTCGTGCATTTGGTGGGGAGATGGCCTCGAGTCCCATTTCTTCCAGCACCTTGCGAGCTTCGTCGTTGTCTGTAAAGACACGATCGCTCGCTGACTTGAGAGTCAAGGTGTTCTCGTCGACAGCCTCTACAGGCAAGCACAGCAAGCGACAGCCCTCGTGAAGACTGTCGAGGGCGGATGAGCCGTCGGGGATGTAGCGATCGATGAGGGCACGCAGGACAGCAACGTCGCGTAGAAATTGCGTGGCGCCGTAGGTGGTAAACGTCTGGCGAAGGAGCACATCATGCCAGAGCAGGTCCTGGAGCTTGGAGAGGGCATCACGCCACACACGACGGAACGTGGCTGTGGATAGAGCCTTGATGAGGAACTCGAAGTTTTGCTCGAGGACGCGGACGGGTTCGTCAAGCTCGGGGGTGACGGAATCGCTGTCTACAAACAAGCGTTAGGAGGGTTGGCTTTCAAGTGGGTTAAGAATGAATCCAAACGTACCGAGAACGTCAATATCGCCGACGGTGGTCCATTGAACCTTGTGAGAGTATGGGCGGAAAGCTTTGTTCTGGGCTTCGACGAGGGCGCCGACGAGGAGCTCCAGGCCGCCCTTGCGACGTTGTGTGTAGGCGGCCACCGTCTCATCGAACAAGGCGCCATCATCATTCTCGTCTCCCACGGCAGACGAAGTGCGGTCTTTGACATCGTCGTAGCTGAGATTGTTGGCAATGTTGTTACTCCGTCGATGAGAAGCACGAGTCTGTAGCTCGTCCCACAACGAAACGAAGAACTAATCATCGGGTCAGTGATAAAAGCCAAGTGTGATGAGGTTAAAGAACCATACCTCTTCGTTGCTCCATTCCTTTAGTGTGTTGACGATGTGGTCAGCGCTGCCAATGACCTTGCAGAGCGTCTCTAGGGCGCCTGTACCCTCAAGGGCTGCCAGCTCCTCCTTGGTCACGCCGTGCAATGTCCTACCCAGTGTCGATGTGATGGACTGATATGCCTCGAGAGAGCCGCGGAGACGGTCATGCAGGCCGTCGAGTATCTCCAGCTGGATTCCGATCAAAAAGCGTATCTTTTGTTTGAAGTTGCGCACCCGAACGTATTGGCCTGTTATCGACCTGAGGAGATGCGTAACCTGGACTGCAGCATAGGTAGGTTTCATCTTGCCTTTTCCAGCATGATCGTAGTCAATGTTGCGACTATCTTGTGAGGCCATGATAGTCTGAAACCTCTCGAGAGCAAAATCCTTTTCCGCTTGGAACCAAATGTCAAAATGTTCGTCAAGGATTGGAGTGCTCAAGCCGGGCCAGCCGTTCTCGGCATCTCCGCCATCGTAGCGGAATGTCAACCGCACATTGTCGTCAAAAGTCATGAGCTGCGACAAGAACCCGCTCAGAAAAGGTGGACTGTTGACTGCTTCCTGGGCCACTTGATTGGCTTTTTCTTGCAAGATGGGGAGCATAGAGGTGATCAAGGCACAGACCGGATCAACGTAAGCCATGTTTTCTGCAGCTGGCGTATCGTGAAACTTGGCAGCCAGCAGGTGACCGAGGTTATTGCGGAAAAAAGCCTCCCATTTTTCAATAAGCGAGAGGAACCAAGGAAGAGCTTGTGTACCAAAGGCCTTGGGTGCACTGGTCTGCTTGTCACTCATAAAGTGGTAGCGAAACTCGGTGACAAAGATGCTGGCCATGACATCGATAGGAAGTACGGAGACAAGACCAGGGGTGTATAAGACGTCAGGGATCTGCAAATCTAGCAGTTTTTCGAACGAGTTGATCCATTCATCATCCATCTGCGATTCCAGGTCGACTTGCGGCCATTTTCTTTGCTTCAAGATGCCCTCCAGCTCGGTTGACATGATCTTTTTCATCTCATCCCATAGAGATCCCGTCGCCTTTTCGACATAGTCAACAAGGTGAAGCCCCTCTTGCCCCGGCAAGCCTCTCAGAGTTGTGGCTAGTTGCCTTAGCTTTGTATAAGGTCCAAGAGCATCCTTGGGGCTATGGGGCAGGTGAGAACGGGCCTCAGAGCGGCTCTTTTCCACATCTTGCAGCAAGACGAGGTAGTTGTGTGCCAGCTCAACATTCTTGATCTTGTCGACGTATTCCTTGTACCGGGCGATGGCCTGATTGGGGGCTTCAGTGGATGCTGCAACCTCCTGGCGCTTGCCAATATCCTCTTGAAGTTTGTGGAATTCGTCTATGCGGGCGGCGATTATGTCCTGGCGGTCGTATGCGTTGCGGCGAGCCTCCTCGAGCTGTTTGACGGCATCATCAAGCTGGGACTGGAGCTGGTTGCGCTGGAGCTCAACATTGGCGAAAAGCGACTCAAGGTCATCGAGGTCAGTGGCCGACTGCAACTTGTCGTCTAGAAAGTCCTCGACACGGATGTCGAGGGAGGTCCCCTGCGCGGGGTCAACTCGAGCTGCCATGATGGCAATGGCGGCTATGTGCGGGTTTGGCACTGCTGTCGCGATCACATCTACAAAGAGGATGACGTGGGAGGATGCCCCACGACGGTATGCAACTAACTCGGTATACGAATATAGCTACGTATCTGCATATTTACTATGACTTTGCAGGAGCAAGATGATTGGAGCCCAACTGGACATGTTTAACTAGGAGTGAGATGGCATATTTTGAGGATCGTCATCGCCGTCTCTGGCGATGGTGATGGGAATGGTGTTGCGACTGGGTTGGGGGAGATGGTGGAGCGGTTGGGCTAGTAATAGGTAGTAGGCACAACACGAGCTGGACTTTGTGTAAGTCCGGAACGACGGCGACGTCTTCAGCTGGGCTGGAGGAGTGGGCTGTTTCAAACCAGCCATTGCGGCAACACGGCAGCGGACTCTAGAAGCCTGATTTGCGTGTGAACCACCAGTCTAGATCGGGCGGGGGGCTGTGTTTGGATCTAAATGACATTCCGGTAGTTGAGGCTTCTCGCCTGAGCTGGGTGTTTCGGTAGGACTGGCTCTCACACCCTCTTGAATCAGACAACAAGGAAGTGGGCGGTAAGAGGATACGAGAAGCCCAGCCATTTATTTGTACGAGCGAGCCACTGAAGATTGAAGGAAGCGCCGGGCGTTTCTTTTGCGGAGAGCGATTTAGACTCGGCGAGACAGGTTACTGGTTTAATGTGGTTCCTCAAGCCTCACAGGCTGTTATTTTTATCTGAAAATTTGTTTGTTTGTTCAATGGAATAAGGTGGACCAAAATAGTGAACCTATCATGATATATTCATCACGGTTTTGACATTTTATTTTATACAGCAAGTTAGATTCCAAGATGAGGAAACAAGAAACAAGTTGACGTCTTGAAGCTCCGCAGGTAAGCCAATCCTTGATGCGAGATTGCCTGTTTGAGTAGGAAGGGGGGGGCGTGGATCAACCCTGGCGGGAGGGACGGCTCACAAAGTGCGGGAACAACAGCAAGACACGTACGTGGACAAGGAACAGACGGAAGAGGCTTGTCGGTGAGCGGACACCGAACTTGCCGGGCCAAGGCCCAACAACGAAAAAAGGACAAGGCGAAAGGGTCATGGCCCAATTTGGAGGGCCGAAACGGCGCCAAATCGTCACGACAACGGCATTGTGACCCTTGCTCATCCCGTGCCCAGCAGGCCTGGGCGCGGCATAGCGCTGGCATGTTGACGGAGGAGGACTTGGCAGCGCCGGGTCTATGGCCAACCATAGGCATGGTGAGATGCCCAGGTGCTGGGAGCTTGAGCTTGGGCTGGCGGCTGCTGCAAGACAAAGGGGACGGGGGGATTGATGCGCAGGGCAGCAATGCAGCATGAAGCGGTCTGGATGATGCTGGTGTTGTTAGTGCTAGCGGTGCGTAATATGCCGGTGTTGCGTGCTCCAACGCAAAGTCTGTTCACGATCGGAGATCATGAACGGGGATGGGGGATCCAGGGCCACAAAAGCTACGACGAGGTTAGCGAGGAATGATTTACAGCAGCCACGGCACTCCAGGCGCTCCAGACGCTCCAGACAATCCAGACAGGCGTGCTCCGTAATAAATTGCAGAGACGCATCCGAGCTGGAGAAGTGAGGCGTCAGCCAGGATGCAGTCAGCCACGACCCCTGTACCTGTTCCTGCTCAGGCTGCGCGTTGCTCGGTGCCGTTGTGCCCCACCACCCTCTCGGCCTGTGCCACTCAATTCAAGCCATCTTGCCGGGAACCCCACGTTTCCCTGCCAACGAGCTGGCCAGAGACGACGCATCAGAAAAGACGTCGATCGCCCAAAACTCGGAGGTTGGTACTACACCCAGCCATCGCAAATCCACCCAATACCATCACTCACCTTCGCTTCCGACGGTATCTGACCCAATTCTGCTTGACTCACTGACGTGACAGACCTTTTTCTCCCTCTCTCCTTCCCACCGAGAGATCCGGGTTCTTGGAACTCACTTACAACGTCACAGGACAATCGTTCAAACTAACTACTAAACCTCCCGCTCCTTCTAACGTTGCCGCGCATTTCTCACTTCACAGGGTTTCCGGCCTTCTCTCGTTGTTTCTCAGCAGTCGCCGCTGAATTCTCTCGTGCGCGCCATCTCCATATCTCCCTCCCGCATTCCATCTCGACACCCGAGACAGACAGCATTCGGAGACTGAACTGACCCGCGGGGCGATCGAATTCGAGTCGAGACGATTGCCGCGACAGAGACAACCTGCCTCAGAGCGGCAAGCATTTAGGAATCGAGCATCGAACCGACAGCAAGCTCTCTCGCGCTGATCAGCGCCAGCCCAGCAACCCGACCGTCACTCCTCAACCCAGGGGACGGCGTGGGCGTGCTGTGACTTGATCCTCAACCTGGGGTTGAAACTTCTACCTGTGAAGGAGGACTGGTACACAACCGCTCAACATGGGCACGACGGAATCGGGCACGAGCACCAGTAGGAGCTCGAGCTCACGCATGCCCAAATTCCAAGTTGGATGGTATCGTGAGTAACTCCCTTGGCCTAGTACTAGTACAGGGTGCATTCCTGAGGAATGCGGCCGTTTCTCAAACACATGGCTGACGCATGAATTTTTAGGCTTCATTCCATTCCTTGGTTACCACCACGTGTTGATGATTCTCATCGCCGTGGCGATCATTCTGCTATGTAAGCCCATGATCCAAATTCAAGCTCGTTTTCAACTAGCTAATACTTGACCCCTTTCAGCCCTATTATTAGCAGGATGTTCATCTTCATCACCTCTGATCCCCGACATCTTTCTCCTCTCGCTGTACTATAAATCATATACAGCCACTCCGGATACGGCACAAGTTGACTACAATGTGCACACCGCTATCGAAAACATTGCCGGCGATGCTATCATGGCAGCTCGTGTCGGCTATTTTGGTATTTGTGTCAACCCGGATGGTGGCTCGTGGCTGTGCAGCAACAATGCTACCGCTCTTGCCAAGGAGGTTTCTGTCGACCAGGATCCGCTTAACCTGATTTGGTTGGCTGCTCAGTTCAAGGATATGATTGTGTTTCCCTACCTGATGTAAGTCGATGTTTGCAAATCACTTGATTGAACAAGTTAGCTAACGTGCACACAGCATCATTGCCATCATCTTCGCTTTCGTCTGTCTCCTGCTCCTGGCTACCTTTCCCGGCTGGCACGAGGAGGAAGACTCTGAAGGCTCCGAGCGCGAAGTCAAGCCCTTCCCCTCCCGTTTCGTCTCACAGATCGCCCTCGCAATCATCTTCGTCTCGTCCATCTTCGTCCTCGTGTCCGTTTTGTGGCAGCATACCGCATCAGTAGCTGCATCGGTCATCGCGCAAGACTTCGGAAACGGTGCTGTCAAGAGCGGTGTTGGTACCAGCGCCATGGTTTTGGGTTGGTTCTCCTTTGCTCTTCTCATCATCGTCACCATCGGCTTGCTCGTCATGATTCTCAGCATGAGTGTTCTGAGCGCGCTGGTGTAGAGCACCCAGGCGAATGATGAATAGAGTTACGAAGATGAATTGTAAATAAGCCAGCAGTCACACCAACCAACTGACTCGGCTAGGGCAAGATCAAAGACGGGGCAATTAGGCGAATGTGCATGAGCATCGGCGTTTGGGAATTACTTATTTTGCTTTCAACACGACGGGGACATGTTTTGATAATTGTGTCGGATTCGACGACCTCGACGCGCGTGGTTGCCTATGCAATTTCGACCATCGCCACGCCGCAGCCATGATTCCAGCTGGCCAAGTTTGACCAGCTGAGGGTGTCGACAAGACCGCACAGAACGACGCACAGTATACTATTTTATGTTGCATATAGACGGCTCCGAAGTGGAGCAAGACCATTACGAGATGCGCGACGAGATATATCCGGGACGCCGATACGACAGCGAAGATGTGTGACGTCTTCGCCGAGAACGAAGGAGTCGCTATGTCCAATACGCGCGGAAAGAAATGGGCTATTTGGGAAACGCTTTTATGGAAAGACATCATGTATTAACACACCTCCGAGCTAGCACTTGTTCGCCACGTGCGCGCTGGAAATGGCATTTTGGGATTGATTTTGACACTGTTGCTTCTGCCCCGTCTTCGCTGCTTCGACATGACTTGTTTGTGCTTTTTGACGTGATGAGTTTGTCTCGATTGGGGAAGGGGTATAATGGGAACGGATATACACACAGTGCACAGTACACAAAATTGTCGACGCTTTTGAGATTGAGCTTTTGGACGAAATCGACGGATAATAGGATGGACAGGATTAGGATACAAACACCACTAGGTAGTAATCTCAGGATTCAACACTCTTTGAGAACCACATTCGAACCCGCTTTGACAGCATGACTTGAATTGCCCTCTAATCAACTCTCTTGTGCATGCCATGGGCAACGCCATCGCCCGTGATCATAAACCAGACTAATGCTGGTCAATCTTCAAATGCTCTTGCATGCGACAGGGCGCAATCCAGATGATCGAATGGAACCCCCTCTCCCTTCCCCGGGAAGTCCAGGCCCCTCGCTCCATCTCGCCTCTGTCGTGCAGCGCCTCCGTCGTGCAGGTTGCCTTGCATCTTATCTGGCTGCAGGGCGAAACGGGGACGCTACCAAACAAACCATGCCATCTTCTGCACGAGAGATGCGCAGCAGTTGGGCTGCCTTGCATGGCGGACACACACACACCAACAGAGATCATCCATCACCTGAGAAAGCTAGCAGAGCACCAAATTTTTTTTAAAAAAAAAATAAAAAAAATTCATACAACGTTTGTGAAGAGCGAGACGAGTGTTGATTGTGCTCTTGTACATTCCAAGTTGTAAGAGGTTTGACATGTGCAGAACAGTGACTGGGTTGGGAGCAAATGGCAGTCCATCAACACAGCCAAGCAAGTGCACACTAAATTTACAGAGTTGTTTGGAGGCATGTTTTTCTAAACGGCTGTCATTCGAGCATCAAGTAGGCCTACCTTGTGCCTCTACGCCGCGATGTATCGAGGATACCACCACAGAAATCACTCAAGGGTAAGCCAAACATACAAGAACACCACGGCGGCAGCGGAGTGTGTTTCTCAAGTATACATTAATAAATACTCCCTAATCTAAAATCAGAATCATTCTGGCGGGGACTCTATCCTCGCGTGCCAAAGCACCGTAACGCCTGTTGTTTTTTTTTTCAAACCATCCTTCTGGTTTGGTCCCTGATACGCATGCATGCCAACCCGCCGCCAGGGGCGCCTCGTTTCTTTCAAGGCAAAATGATATCCAAGTTCATCGTGTTACATAAAAGCTTTACCCTTGGTTCCCACTTATTCCGGTGGCCACAGTATTCAAGAAACAAAACATGCAAAACACAATCAATCATCCCCTCTATTGGTCGGCTGAGCTTGACTTGGCCTCAGGCGAAGCATCGGGCCGCCTGAAGGGATGAGCCTCTGTGTTAAGGACCCAGTCGTCGAGGCTGATCAGCTCCGGCTCGGAGAAGAGGAGGAAGTAGTACTTGAGCGTCTCAGCTATCCAGAAACTCTCCATTGTGTCCTCAATTACGGGCGACGTGGCCATGACGTCGTCAATGGCGCTGTTGGCAAACTCAGTGCGGGTGGCCTTGACGGTGGCCTCAAACATCTGCCAGCCCTTGTCCATCCACTCGGGGTCGCCTGTGATGCGGTACATGTACCAGACAGATTCAATAGCCTCAGGTCTGCAAGCATGTTAGTACAGGTTCATCAGCTACATTTTGCGGGTCAGAACTTACCGAAGGATGTAGCTCTTGTGGTTCATATTCGTGTATCCCTGAGGCAGCTTTTCTCTTTCCAACCTGGTCTCGACAAACTCCTCGTGGCTAAGGGGCTTCTGCTGCTGCTGAGTCTGAATAACAGTTGGCGGCTGCACCTTTTCGCTCGCGGCTGCGTCATCCGACCACCTGTTGCCCATACCCAGCTTTTGCTTGAGAGACTCTGGGAGTTCGGAGCCAGTCTCACCCTTTGGAGCCGAGAGGGCACTGTCGATACCTGGCATAGGGATGCCATCTCTCTTGGCAAGGTTGGAAACTTTCTCGCTGCTGACATCCTTGGGCTTGAGCTCCGGCTCGGAGCTCGCGGGCTTGTCCTCAGTGGCGCCCGATTTTGCGGTCGCGCCCTTGTCTGCACCTGTCGCCTGTTCGTGGGCAGCAACCTCCTTCTCACGGCTCTGCTTCTCAATCAGAGCGTCAATTCGCTCCTTTTCGGCTTGCTTCCTCAGAACCTCGCCCTCTTCCCATTTGGCAATCTTCTCATCGCGTTGCTCCTTGGCAGGGTCAAGCAGCTCATACCACCGTGTCTGGTTGAATTTGCACTTTTCAAGAGACGGGCAAGGTGCCATGTGAGCAACTTCAGGCATCAGGCCAGAAGTGGTTGATTGATATGCCCACACACATCCATCGGTGAGCTGCTTAGCTGTTTCGATGTCTTCTGGTCGACCGAAAATCTTGCCGCCCAAACCATACATGCCGCCAATGAAGCATGTCAGGTGGCTGATTTCGTACATGGTGTCCATCGACCGGGTTTGGTACGAGTGCACAGTGAGCTTAGAGGGGAAGAGAATATCCCAATCAACATTGTTCTTGATCATGGGTCGGTACATCAAGTTCTTGTCAATTGCATCCACAGCATCTTCGTGTAGTTTCTGGTACTTGGGCTCAAGGCCACCTAACAAAACATATTGCTATGGACAGTTAGTGGTAGGTTGTGAAACTTGACAGAGATGTGACCAACCTTGGGGAAATACTCGTAGGCAGAGTCTTGGGCGCCTCCCATATGGTATGTCTCGACGCCATACTGCGGTCGCGCGAGCCCTTGTGGCACGCACTCCCATTCGGAGTGAGATCCATCAGCAGCGAGGGGAGGGGTGCGGCCAGAATTTGCGGCCAGCTCTTCAGTAAACTCCTTGCTGGGAGGTGGACCGATGGGATCCGAATCAAACTTCTCACTTTTCTCGCTGATCTTCTCGGCATCGGGACCCGGAGGGGGGATTTCAGCCCTGGCCTTCAGCGAGTTCCCACCCTTGGGCGAATAACCTTGGGGCGGCGTAGACAGGTCACTGGAATCCACCTGCTTCTGGGCCTCCTTGCTAAGGGTGTCTCTGATCTTGGTAGCGGTCCTGTTGCAGCCGGAAGCGTCGAGTCGCTCAGGAAATAGACCGGGAATCGCAGTCTCGTTATCCTTCTGGACTTGAATCAGGGCGTTGGTGATGCGATCAATAGCATCGTAGTACTTGGCTGTTCCGGTCAGCTGAGCGAGGCGGGTAAACTCCATGGACAGCGTGGCAAGCTCAGCAATGCCGACAGCGCCAGCTCTGTGAGGCTCATTCGAAAAAATAGGGCGCCAGTAGTAGTATAGAATAGGCATGCGATTAGGGGTGTCAAAAATTCCCATGAGGATCTCGGCGAGCTCGGTCGCCTTCTTCAGAAGGATGGGGTATTTGCCTTTGTCGCCACCACTAACATCGTAGGCGGAAATCAACCCACCCAGGTATCGAATGGTTGTCTCAAAGACGGGAATATCAGCCCTAGGAGTGAAGGTGAAGTCAATGTTGGCAACAGCCTTGGCGGCCTCGTCAAACTCGTCCTTCATACCAGCAATCCAGAGGGTGTCAAGAGAATCTACCAATGTAGCAGCCCAGCCGCAGAAGGGATCGCGATACTGGTTGGACTGGGGAGACAGCTCATCATGCATCCAAGCATACTTGCGGTAACCACCCCACGCCCGCTCCAGCTCGTTCTTGACGCGGCTTCGGCGATAGAGGCGTGCGGCCTTGGCCTTTTCAGTTTCAGTGCGAAATTGGTGCTGAACTCTAGGAATCTTCTTGGGAGTGCCAGTGGGGACGGGAACGATCGACCCAGGCGGGATAGGGAAGTGCTCCTTGGGCTTGATCCAATGCTCGCTGGGCCACTCCTTGTCCTTGGCGGGGTAGTCGAGCTGGTGATCATTGGGGGGATGGCCGGATGGATGAAAGTCTGGAATTTGAGCAGGCTCCTTGCCGATGACTTCAGATTCTTCCTTGGTCGTATCTTGCTTGCCTGAGGGGGCAGAGGAGCCGGTGGCATCAGATGAAGAGCCGGGCTTGGCAGTGTCCTCCTTCTTGTCATCCTTGGCGCCGTCCTGGTTCGTCTTGTCGCCCAGCTTGGTGTCGGCCTGGAGCTTCTTCTCAGCTTCTTGCTCGTCGCCCAAGAGACCAGTGGCAGCGCCCTTGATGATATCCTCGGCGGCTTTGGCATCGCCATTGGCGACGTCGGCGGGGGCTTGGCCGGGAGGATGAGAGGCCGACTTGATGGAGTCGGCGCCGGAGGATAGGGCCCACGAGTTTTCCAGCACGCGGTAGAACAAGAAGAGAATGACGACGGCGCATACGGTAAAGAGGCGATAGCGTCTGCGAGGCATCATGGGCGATCGTGGCTCGCCGAGGCGAGGCTTCGTAGGATAGGATAGTGAGAGGTTGTTGTGTTGCGGAGAGAATGGTGTACGGTGTGTGGGAGTTGGCTTCGTTATGAGGGAGGCATGTCTTGTTCGCTCGATCGGTCGGCCGAGAGAGGGAGCAATGTCTCGGGGAACAGACGACGGGCGACTAGCGACTAGCGAATGGATGGGAAGAATGAAGGTTGGGAAAGCGTACAAGAGTTGTACACGACGGAAAAGGACTACTGCAAACGAAAGCTGGCGGCGTGGAAAGGAGAAGCAGCGACAGGGATTTGCCCAGACGCACAGGGTGCCGGGCCCATGTCCGCGGTGCAGCTGGACCAGTGAGGATGCCGCTATACACGTAAAGTGTGGGTGCTGGAACGCCGAAGCCAGAGGAGGGCCACAGTTGGCTGTGCCATTTTTGGGGGGTGCGGGGCCTATGATGTTTTTATGCTTTTGGGTTTTCTTGGGTACCTGCCTCGGTATTGAGTTGCTGGTTCGAACTGCTGTTGCTGGACTTGGTGCATTCTTTGGGATGCACGATAGTTCGTATTCATGCTAACCTCAGTAGAGTGGCATTTTTCTTCTGTCTTTGGAGAGGGATTCTTCTTCGTGTGATTCGCCCCAATATGTTTTCTTTTTCGTCTCAAATGCAGGCCCCTCCTAGTTGTTGAGTCCCCCCTCAACTCAGACAAGCCACGAGCTGTCTGTCTGTCCTCGCCAGCGACCGCCAGCCCACGCCACGCTAGCAATCTATCCGTGGATCCGAATACCACTGCAACCGCCGCTAGCGTCGCCGGGAAAACCAAGGCCAGGTTGGCATCCTTCGGCAGTGTATGCTCCGGCCGATTTTACGGACGGGGAAATCCAGCCAACATGAATGAACCAAAAACATGACATGCGTCAAGGGCCCTTCTTTTTCTCTTCTGACACCTGTCATGACGAGCAAGTCCAATGCTTATTCCAACACCGAGCAATCAAAAACAAAACGGTGCTCCATCAGCCCCAAACGCAGGACCCAACCCAAAACACACGCCGTTGCAAAAGCAGCCCAGGCATACTGTTTTCGTTGGGCTCCCCTTCCCCCAAGCGCGGCCGTCTGATCTTCAGGAGACCGGGTGATTGACCACTCCCGAAACGAAAGCAAGGGCATCGCAAATCCCGCGAACCGCGAACCAGCCACCATTCCCAAACGAGCACTCCGGGTGTGTGCGTGCCCCCCCCCCTTGAGTAGGCAGGTAACTTAACGGGCCGAGAGTATAACACATAGGCGATATGCGCACCGCTGCACCGCCTGCTTCCACACTCGGCTCCCGGCTAAATAGGGACCGCAAGCATCCACTCAAGCTTTTTGATCAATTGAGCGTTTGAAGGGAAAAGATGCAAGCGTGGGCTTTGATTTTAACCTTGATTAACATGCCGGAATCTTCATCCTCCGTGTCCGATTTCTCGCTCCAACTGAGCCATGTCGAAGCATCCCCACCCCAACAGGTCCGAATCAGTCAATCACCACCAGACAACCATCCACCTGCATGTCTGGGTCAACATTCTTCGCCAACACGATGCAAAGATCGTCCTGGTTTTACGCTTATCAATCCAAAACTGACTACATTTGCTCCTACTCAGGTATCTCTGCTCAGACAAAAGACACATGCATACCCGCAATCGCATCATTACATACACAAGCAAGGCCGTTGTGTCATTCCAATCATACTCCTGTATGTGTAAATAGTCCACCTCCATTCGTATCCAGTGCAGTTGTTTCAGTTTCAAGAAGCCAGCCTCGCAAACGCCATGCTTGAATTCACCATGATGATAGCACACTCCTCCTCTCCAAACCACGCATCGCCGCCTCGCCCTTTCAAGCAGCGATGCTATGCTAACCAGAAATTTCCATGTCAAAATCGGTGTCCACATCTTTTCTTGCAGCTCTTTTCCCTTCCCATTAGGGCTTAGGGCCCTTTCCAGCGTCCTTGGCTGGTTTGATCTTGGCATACAGTGATGTTTCGTAAAAGTTGAAGCTGGGGTCAAGCTCGCAGAACGGGTGCTGCGAGAGAAGCACATCCGCTGTGGGACGGTCAAACGGATTCCTAATTGTCATTAGCATCCGCAAACCCTGTTGGGAAGAAAAGGAGCACTTACACTTGGAAGCAATCCATCATGAATGCAACCGCCAACGGCCCGAGAGTGCCCTGGATATCCTCCGGAATCGGAGGTGTCTCGCCGTTGGCAATCTTGTAGATGGCGCCGACAGCCTCCTCCTTGGCCCACGGACGTTTTCCTGCAAACATCTCCAGCACCACACAACCAAGACTCCAAATGTCTACCTTGGCGCTGTATCCTTCTCCCTGTGATCGAATAACTTCAGGTGCCATCCAAAATACCGAGCCCTGCATGTTGTTGGACTTGTCATTGCCATAAATGTTGTCCGTCTTCTTCGAAATACCAAAATCGCTAATCTTGCAGGTACCATCCACATCCAGTAGAATATTATCTGCCTTCAAATCTCTGTGCAAGATACCCTCCCGATGCAGATACGCCAACCCAGACAGAGTTTGTCGGGTCAATGATGAAACAATCGACTCCTCAAATTTACCATGCTTGCGGAGACATGATCCGATGCTGCCACCAGAGATATACTCGAGGAAGATGCTGATGCTTGTCTCCTTGCGTTCGCATCCAAGATACTGTACAATGTTGACGTGGTCCAGGTGCTGCATTGTGTCAATCTCCTGATCGAGACCTGCTACCAACTCTTTCATCTTCTGCTTGTCTCCTCCCGCAGCTTTAGGGTTGACTTCTACTTCCTTAACGGCCAAGAACTCTCCGGTGGTGGCATTCATACCGAGGTACACACGGCCATAAGTACCCTTTCCAATGAGTTGACCCTTGAACCAGCGGAAAGTCGTCTGTCGCTTAGGGAGCGTATCTTGGGGAATCTGTGGCATAATCATGCTGCCGCGACGATCTGGACGGATCTGCACAATGTTGGCATTGAACATCTTCGTGCTCTTTCGGCGCATAATGTTTCCAGATGCCTGTCCACCACGTTGCGACGTGCTAGCCATCCGTCTGTTGGCCTCGTGTGCGCCCCGCGCCACCTCTCGAATCGACTTCATGCGTCCGAGACCGCCAGAACGACGCAAACTTCTGTTCACCACCGAATTGGGTCGCTCCAGGGCCTTCAGAGTGGACTCATCTGATCCAAGAGTGTCGTTCTCATTATACACGGATGGTTGCCGCGTTGGGGGGATTGCTGGTAGAGGAATGTTGGGTGGTGGCTCAGCTGCGGGTATTGGCTGGGGCTCAACAGGTGCTTTGGAGCTCTCACCACCCTCTTCCCCTTCAGCAATGGGTGAGGGAGGCATTTCTGCGTCAGCTCCCTCCTCAAGAACCGGCTGATCAAGGTCCAAATTAGGGAAGAAGTCATCGAGGTTGTTAATAAGGGCATCGGTCGGGGGGCGGTTGGCCCAGACATCCTTCTCTATGAATGACTTTCGTCGGCTCAATTTACTGTCTTTATCATCAGATTCCCAGGTATCGGAACGAGGCGTTGATGGAGGTCGTCTAGAGCTAGCAGCATCATCGTTGCTACCGGGTGTATTCAGGTCTCCAATGGATTGCGGGGATGTGAAGGACACGGATAAGTTCTTCTTGGTTCGCGTGTTTACGGTCAAGCTAGGACGCTTGTCATGCCCATTCGCACCAGCCTTGCCCTTGTTTCGGCTCGCCAGAGGAATGGCAAACAGGCCATCATCAGAATCGTCATCGCTGTCATCGTTAGCCGGTGGCGGTGGCGCCGATGGCTTCGAAAATTGGACATTTTCTTCCTCAAGGAATGAATCGGAGCCGTAGGACTTTTGCCTTTGTGGGGGAGGGAATGATCCTCTGGACCTGGATGAGCTAGGACTAATGGAGATTTCTGACGACGGTGGTCGCGATGCACTTTGGCTAGTGTTCGTTTCTAACATATCCGTCAGCATGTTGTTAGGCAGCCATGCCGTTCCACCAGGCGAGCCGTCCTGCCCGCCAAATGGAGAATCGGCTGATGTCTCCGCGAGATGCGGTTCCCCAAATATCGACTTGAGACTGCTGCGACTGATGCTCGGCTGAGTAGGGTGCTTAGCTATCTTACCTTTTTGAGATGATTGATCACTGGAAGTGACCGAGCCCATGAAACCTCTGTTAGGGGATGCACCACGAGCGTTCGCAGTCGACTGCCCAATTGCGCTCAAGTTCCTACCCATTCCAACGAGTGCTGCCCCGATGCCTCCCAGAGGCGGCGGGCTCGAAGGCACCACGACCTTAGGCCTCTTGTCTGACGAGCTTGATTCACCATTTGAAGTGGTAGGACGCCTTGGAGTAGGATAACCTTCGAGGCTACTGCTGGAAGATCGAAGACTATGTCCAGTCTTTTTGCTAAGAGAGTTAACCTTGATCAAAGTTGCCGAAGAATCACTGGGTGGTGCCGGAGGTCGCCGCTGAGGGAACAGCGGTTCGGATTTCTTGTCCTCGTATGGTGAGTTTCGGGGTTGGTCAAAATCAATGATTTTGCTGCCAACAATGGCCGGACCCGTGTCAGATGGACTACCCTTGTTTGCAGCTTGCTTTCGTTTCGCGAGATATTCTCTTTGCTTTCTCTCCATCTCGGCCCGGTAGTTTAGAGCTTCCTGCGAGAGTGCCTTGTCCTCAACCTTGTCAGTCTTGTCAGCCTTGCTGGCTTTTTCAATCGTGTCGTCCGTCAATGTGTTGGACCGGGACGAAGGCGGCGAGGAACTGGATCGTTGGCGGGAATTATGCTTGGGGTCCTCAGCAATGTTGGGAGTTAGGTAACCTGGTCCGGGAGACGAGGACACGGGCACGTTGTTGGTGTTGCTGGCGGGGTTATTGCTGTTTGCGTTTGTCGAGATATTGCTGGTCATAGGAGGAACCCCTGGGGGCGTCACAAAGAATTTGAGAGTTCCTACCGAGTCCCCATTCACTCGCTTATGTGTAAGAAGTTTCTGATCATCCAGAGGATCAGTATGGTCAAACTTGCCAAGCTCTGTCAAGTACATGAAAGAATTATCGTAGTCACCCAATCCCAAATGCTGGCAGATGATTTCACGGATCTCGGCGGCCGTTTCTGCTTCTGTGATATCGCACATCCGGTAGTTCCAGTAATCCATGGTCGCAAGTACATACGTGCGCAGCGTGTTGGGCCTTTTAGTTCGAGTATGAGGCTGGTGGCCATTTCTATCTTCAGGGACGCCCCAGCCCGAGCCAGGCCTGTCCAGGCTTGGGTCGCTACCGTTGGCGCCCCGAACCCCCAGTCCTACAGGCAGTGGTTTCATGCCGCCATGTGGAGAGGTAGGCGAGCCTTCAAGGTCGTCAGGAGAGTGGTACGAGCCATCATCTTTCTGTCGCTTTTTCCGCGAAAGAAAGCTTAAGAAACTCTTTGAGTCCTTGGCTGAGGCAGGCGTCTCACCTCCGAGCGGCCTCTCCGGGGGCTCGAGAGGTGAGGCTCTTGAGCGAATGTCATGAGCCCGGCCGTGCATGATGTCGCCAAAAGTCATGCCTCGGTTCAACAATGATGCTGCGTCGGATGGCACCCCAGATCCGTATATGGCGGCATTGGAAGAGACGGAGTCGGTGCTGCCGCGGGAACGGTGGCTAGCCTTCATAGCACCAGGCGATGCAGAGAGAACAGGCGTGGTTGTCGACGAGTACAGGACTGGTGGAACGCTAGGGCTACCATTGGGGCTCGCGGATCGCGCAGCTGCTGCGCGGAACGCGGCTCCCTCGCCAGAGTCGCTGGCACCGGGGCTATACCGTCGAGCTGCATCTATATCGACGTTCTTGAGAACATTTCTGTGGTTGGAGTCGCTGAGCGCAGGCATTGTTGTAGATCTCGTTTGAGAAAACCGACGGCCGCCAAACCCAGGGGCTGGAGCATTGAGAGGGGTCTACATGAACGTTAGTACGCAAACCACACAATCACCAACTTGCAAAAAGGCTTACGTTAGGGGAATCCATAGGATCCGTGCCAGCGCTTGGCAGATTGTTCGATTGTCCACCGTTCACAGATTCACGTCGGCCATGTGAGCTCGAGGTCTTGGAGGCGTCTGGTGATCTTCCGGTGACAATGCTTCGAATGAGACGGCGCATTCGCTTTCCTTCCTCTCGCTCTCTCGGCTGATCCCAGCCAGTCCCGCTGTTGGTACACTCCTGGGCGAGCCTGGGGTACACCTGCTGGTGCATCATGCCAAAGTTACCGCGGCCGCCGTGGCCACTTCCCAGCTCTAAAAAGTGCGTTCCATGGAGGTTGAGTGCCTTGAACGTCTCCTGCCAGTCTCGGGAAAACTGGTGCTTGGCCAGCCAAATCAGGACGGTGTCCAAAGGCCACTGCGCAGCGGCCTCCGGGGTGATGGCCAGGACGGAACTGGAACTTGTGGCAGTGGACGGGGACGCACTGGAGCTGGTAGGGTTCGGATTGGAGATGGTCGAGACGCCGCGGTTCTGGGGGTTGAGGTTCGGGTAGAGTCGATCTCTCAGGTTGGGATCGTCCATCGGGGTGGTCGAGATTGGTTCAATGCCACTCTGAGGTGCTTTTACCACCCGGTTGCCCTGTGAGCTTGCGGTCAGGTTTGGATCTTCGAAGCCAAAGGCGGGAATGCCCACGCCTTCTCCGTACGTGTCGCCCTGTGGTATATAGGTTGCACTCATCTGCTCACTGGGCGGGGGCGGGGGAGGAATAGCAACCGTCTGGCCTGCGGCAATCTGGGCGTGCAACTTGGGGTTGTACGGCTGGTGTTGTCCAGAGGGCGGCGGCGGCACGTTGAAACCCCGTCCGTCATACATGCGACCAAAACCGCCGTGCCATGGAGGCTGTTGACCGAGAGCGCTCCCCGGAGGAGGACCGGGCGGTGGGGGGAGCATTACGCCCGGGGCACCAGTGCCCGGGTATCGAGGCGGCGGCGGAGGAAAAGTCGTCATGTTGTTGATGGGCGGGTTCGCATTCGGAGCGCCCATGGGAGGAGGTGGTGGAGGAGGGACCTGAAAAGGTCTCGAGGGATCGTTGGCCGAGACATGTCTGGGTGTTGTCGGGAACATGTTGGGCTGGGCGGGAGGCAACCCGCCTCGGAGGACGGATTGAACAGCGTAGGCGGGAGAGGTGGGAGTCGTTGTCGACGATGTCGTGGATACGGATGTGGGCGTCGACGGGCGACGAAGGGCGACGTTTTCGGAGGAGGCCCAGGGACGGAGGGAAGAGCTCGAGGCTGAGGGACGAACGAGAGGAAGTAGGTGAACGGAAGCGTTGCGGTTGTTGGTCTTGTTCCTGGCCGCCGTGAGCAGGGGCGGCAGGGCAGACGGTAGCGAGGCCAAGGACCGGGGGGTTGGGGATTGTGCGGATGCGGGCGCGGAGGGTACAGGCGCTGCGGACGCTGGCACTGGCGGCTTCGCTGGGGCCGGGGACGAAGCGGATGCGGCTGTGGAGAACGGGTAGACGAGGTCTTGAGGACGAGGCCTGCTGAAGAGGGACTGGAGGCGAGTCCTGGCCTGGACCTGCGCCTGTGCCTGTGCCTGAGCCTGAACTTGGGCCGCAGGCTGGGCGGCCTGTGGCAGTTGGTAATTGGCGGCGGATGCGAATGGGGACGCAGACGCAGGCGCAGGCGCAAACGCAGCAGCAGCCGTCGATTGACCATGGGCCCGTCGACGTCGCGAGGAGCTGCCGCCGCCGCTGCCACTGCCACTGCCACCACCACGAGCATCAGAACCAATACCAGTCTTCATGGCCTGAGCTCAGTGGAGTAGCATGGCGTGGAGTGGTGGTGGGCCGAGTCGGCATGGGCATGGGCCAGGGTCCAATCCAATGTCCAAAAGTTGCCAGGTTGGGTGTGCGTTGCACCATGTAACTGAACGGGGTTTTTTTCTCGCGCTGGTGGTGAGGTGCTTATCGAATCCACGAACGGGAAAGGCAAGGGGGGCCGAACGAAGGGCGGACAAGGAGAGCGTCCCACCGTGGCACCGACAACTTCAGCGCCCAGGTCACTAACTTGTCGTACCGTACAGGACTGTACTGTGCTGTACACTCGCTGCAGCAACACAGCAGCCGTCCACTGTTCCAGTTTCAGAGTAGCGAGTGGTCAAGCGGCTGGCGCTTAGCAGCCTGGGGTGGTGTGCGATGGCATGCAGGTGTGACAGCTTTGGGCTGGGCCACGGCGAATCGCGTCTCCCCAACTATATCGCCTAGGCTACGGCGATGTGACTATCTGCACCTTGTACATCTGCGTGTCTCGGAATGCGTGTGGCCGATTTGATTCGACTTCACATCTCACCTACTCCGCCGCCTGTGTTCAGTCTTAAAGGCTCTGCTCCGCGCGGCCTGCATCGTGCGCCAGTACACATGCCTCGGTGACGGCCTGAGCCTGCAGGAATGAGGTGCAAAAGAAAAAGAAAAAGAAAAAGAAAAAAAGAGAGAAAAAGCCAATTCCTTTCACAGCCCACGGTTCCCCAATGCCCGCATGCAAGCGCAGCTGTGGCCTCCATCAACTGAAGCTGAAAGAAAGCCGCAACCAACAAGGCCCCTCCAGGCGCATGGGCCATCCAGCGAACCCCCGTCGTCCAGTCGACGGTTGCTTCGCGGGCTGCGAGGCAATACGAGAGTATAATCCCATCGCAAGAGATCAACCCCTCAGCAGCTGGGCGACGGCGCCTCTCTCTGCGGGCAGTGGCTGGGCACGGCAGCAATGGTCAGCAAAAAAAAAAAAAAAAAAAAAAAAAAGCTGTCCGCAGCAAGGCGGCGCGGGGACGATGGGAAGTTGAAAGCCTTGCCAAACTATGCCTCCTCCACGCGCGCCACCACCAAACCCAGGAGGATTCCATGTCAGACAACCAACTGGAGGGGTCTGGATCGACTGCGCTACGCAGTGGCGCGCCGCTAAGTGCAGAGGCCTAGCGCTAGCCAAACGGCACTACCGTTTAAAAAACAACCAACCGGCCAACGTGGGCAGCCGAGCCTGGTGCTGCCCTGCCTGCACTCTCGGCCGGGCCATTGTCATGAAACCGTGATGCCCTGTGGGATACGAATTTCACGTTAATGTTCCAGCACCCGCACGCCCCAGCTCTTCCTCCCCGTCCTGACGACCCGTTTTTCGGAAGATTAAAGGCTGTACTGTGCACATACAAGCCCATCTCCCAGCTAATAGGTAAATCATGATCGTCGTCATGTCGCTCTCCCCACGCCGTCAATTTCGGGATCACCCAGAACCCATGGCTTCTGTGTCATGACCATCAAATAAGACTCCCCACAGTCCTTTCGTCCCAATTTGAGCCGAGTTGAGAATACGGATCATGGGACCCACCGTATTTCCTTCGCATCGTGATCTTATGAGATGAATCGCGAGAAAATCCTCCCCGGGTCCGATTCAATTTCCTCGACCCCGCTACACGTCTCCCAGATTACGACAACTGATACTCCCTACGGTATGTTCCGTTCTGCACGTTTACGCCAAATTACCACACAAATTACCAGTACGTAGATACAACCTCCGATAATTAATTAATTGGGCGTACATTCCTCCCAATACGCAACATGACACTCTTGGCTTGGAATGACGATATGACTCTGA
Organism: Calonectria crousiana; assembly: GCA_013406985.1. NCBI lineage: Eukaryota > Fungi > Ascomycota > Sordariomycetes > Hypocreales > Nectriaceae > Calonectria > Calonectria crousiana. The sequence continues at coordinate 1,518,252 of VTGD01000001.1, read as the reverse complement.
CTGCTCCATAATCATATCGAGACCAAGGATGAGTAGCACATGATTTTATACTGCAAGGTAGTTTATGCCCTATAAATTCTCGCCTCGGCCGCGAATGTCAGGGGTGCAGATAAAACGTGCTCCTGAGGTGTGACGCCGTAAGAGCTGAATAGCTTGCACTCTAATCGCCCTTTCATAAGCCATAGCCAGTCGGGTGCATGACACCCGCGAAAACCTGCTCTCTCTGTCGCAACTTGGTGGTGCTGGGCGTAATTAATCAATTATTGAGCCGCAAACATCTGCTCACAGACCGAGTTAATCCGTGCACTCTGTGAATTGCAGGGATATTCCACCGACTGTGCACACTATTAACTGCCCGTGGTTGGGTAGAAACATGTCACACTAGTCCCTCGGTCGGTGCGTCCATCATATGGGAAGTCAAATCGGAAAGCTTCATCCCTCCTCCATCTGAGGACATCCTAGCCATTTCCTTGCTCCAAACCTACGGATACTGCTTGAGCCAGTATGTCCCCTGGTCAACTAAGGTATGATGCCAAACCTTCGGCAGTCCGCACGGTCGAGACCCCTCCCGAGTCTTGGGAGGCTGCCCCGACATCAAGTCTGGTCATCTCATCCATGATCGGATAAAAAAAAATCTCCTAGGCAAGGCCGTTCTTCGTTGACGTCACTCTGTCGTCCAAATCACAAATAGCGCGCACAGGCCAGTCTGACCGCTAAAGAACCGAGATACGAAGGGGAAGTTTCACCCAGACTGCCTTCGTAATGCTCTGCGTGTGTCGAAAGTTACGACACTTCCTGCGCTTGGCCAATGGTGCAGTGGGTAAATGGAGTGTCCACTCAAATAACATGCTAAGCACATGAAATAGATAATAAAGCATGCCGAGATAGCGGTTCGAAAAGGGCGTAGCAATGCGCTAGGGAGTTGAATGCAACCCAAGGCGGCATGGGCGGGAGACAATCTTGTATGCTGATAGGCTGGGCGAATCCGAGGTGCTCCAGGGTACAGATGAATCTAAAACTATCCAATCCAGGGGAGACCAAAACACACGAGATCCAAAGTCACAATTCTGCTCGACAAATAATCTCTCGATGGTGATTTGAAATAGCCTGCGGAGATGATAGTGTTTATTCTTCTTTTTGATAATTGAATGAAGATGTTCGTGGAACTATTCCTGCTCAAATTGTGTTGCTTAGTAGCACAAGTAGACTGCGGCCTCTGTGTAGTGATTGAGAAGAGGCCATCTTGATTCTGTCCTCGAACATAACTAACCCTAGACACGGACAACACAAGACTTTCAAAGTATCAAAATGCGATTCATGTTCATATTGCTAAGCTATATATAATCGTAGACATAACGAAAGATGCCCCCAACTCCGATACTCATCTAAATGCAGATTGATCCTCTCATGAATCAAAATGACTGAATCCGAAAATAAAACACCAAGGAAACACTACATCACGCTGCAACTACCAAAGTTGAAACCGTATCCCTTCTGACACTGTTCCAGGTACCCAGCATCTTCAGCTGAGCCCTCCGGAGCATTGTGAGCTCGTACAACGCCGGAAATTTTAAGTGTCTGCTCTCCCTCAAGGTGCCACCACTTAAGCCTCTGGAGCGTCGTTCCCTCGTCATCATCCGTGCTAAGCTCCCACTTTCCAGAAGACACTGTCACTTCGCACTGATCCTTGGGGAAGTGGTAATCGGGGAGGAATACAATGGTCGGAGTCTCTGCTGGTGCTTCTTTGGGTGCAGAAAGCTTTAGCTCATATGTGCACTGCCTTAGGTTGAAGCCGGAGGAGATGATGTTGCCATAGACAACAGTTGCAGTTGGCCGAACGTATGCCTCGGCAGCGCGGTAGCCCGGCGCATTTGTTAACTCCGGATCTTTCGTAGATGGCTCCGAACTGATGGAGGGGGTGTGAAGTGTTTTCCTCAGATTTTCTGGAGTTACGCCTCTCTCGTCTGTTACATCCCGAACAGTAGATGAGGTCGCTTTGCTGAGATTTGTTGTTGATTGGGAAATTTCTGGAAGGGGTGATTCGGGGATTATCTTGTCATCCAGAGAGATGATCGAGAGATCTTCACCATTCCATTGGTCTCCATGCTGGTGGTCGTTGCCAGCAACATAAACCCAAAGACAAGCACCTTCCATACCTGATCCCTCGACCGCAAAATAGTTTGCATCAAGAGCGGCAGACTGACTGGAATAGTCACCGGTCTTATATGCCTTCTTGTCATCCATATCGTAGGGAATTCCAAACTCGGTCAGCACACATGGATGATTTCCAGTTCGATCCAGACCTTCTTGTCGCAAAGTCTTGAGTTGGTCTCTCAGACAGTTTCGGATTGCAGTCTCACCAATCCGAATGGCAAATGCAGGGTGGAGATACTTGCCCCGTAGAACGCCAACAACATCGACGTTCCATGTGCTGTTCCAGTGTTTCGTCATGAGAGTGATCCCATCATAGTAGTGTGGAGTGAATGCCATCCTGGGGTCATCATCTTCAGTGCCCTTGATCTGTGGAGGCAATTCGAGGGTAGGAAACTGCATGAGCATGATGCAATCCTTGTGGTATGATCGGCAAATCTTCAAATATTTCCGCCATGTGGTCATGAAATAGGTGTTGGTGAAATAGGGGTAATTGATGGTGTCGCCACTCTTGGGATCTTTCGAGAAATAGTTCTTGCGAAGCAGTGTATCAGTTGAGGGATCCCAGACCCCATGCTGTGCCCAGATACACTCCCCAAGCTTCCACCCGGGATCCCGCTTCCATCCGTATCTCGAATCGTCGTAATCGATGGGAAGCCAAGCAATCTCGCCATGCGGGTCAACAAGTTTGGTACCGGTCTTGTAAGGCCCCAAGCCACCCATATCCCACGTATCAACTTCGCAAGCTCGTCCCATGCCGGTCAAAAATGTCTGCCACATCGTCGGGCAAGTCCCCTTTTTCAGGGGATGTTCCTTCGGGATGACGGTCAGATCGGCGTACCCAATCATTCCCTTGTTTGGCTCATTCATGCTCTCCCACCCAATGACAACATCCTCTTGGAGATCTCCGGCTTCTTGAATTCTCTTTGCAAGATGACCACAAGCTGCCATAAAATGGTCCTGCAGGTAGTCCTGGATGTTCACACCATCTATAATACACTTTGGCGCAAAGTCCTTTCCACCAAAGTATAATGTGAACATGGTTCCCGCAGCCAGCCTGTAATAGTTTGTTGACCAAATCATCTTGGGAAATTCGTCAGGATCGGGATAAGTGTTTTGGACAATGGCCGCCTCGGTAGCTGCAAAGCTCTGGGGGTTGAGACCGCAAGCATAGAGAGTCCAGAGGGGAGCACCGGAACCACCAGTAAAGCGGGACCAGACATCTTGGTGCGGGTCCATGAATACATAGAAACCATAGTCCTTGGCTATTCGCAGAATGTCGATTGTATGCTGGATGAACTCTTCATCGTACTTGCCGGGGCCAGCCGCCTCGATGGCCTCCCAAGTAAAGATGTAACGGATCGTGTTGAAACCGAATCGTTTGAGGCGGGCAAAATGCATTCGTGCATCCTCTTTCGGGAATGGGCGTTGATGAAACGAAACGTTGTCGCCGTCGAAGAAGTTGGTGCCAACGTGAGATGGCTGGTTGGGCTCGCTGGGGAGCTTGGTGTCGGCGGCGACGTTGATGCCGCGAAGCACGACCTGGCGGCCGTGGACATCCCGGAACTGGCCATTTTCGATAATCAGCCGAAAGGAGGACATGTTGGCGATATTTTCGTCGTCTCTCGGTGTTTCGGCAGCGAGCAGAGGAGCTCGCAAAGGGTGATGCCGTAAATGGGGAGGGGAGATTGGAGACGGGACGCTCAGGTCACTTGGCAGGCGACGATGACGTTCTGGGGCCCTCCAGCTAAGCGGCAAACTAGTTCGCAGCGGAGTCCGCTAGGATTGTTAGTCATCCAGACAGCATGCCACGCACAGCACTTGGTCAGTGCAGGCCTGGCGTGACGGCCTTAAATCGGAAAATGAGCGGGCTCCAGCGAAGATCCGAAAAACATATCGGTGTCATGATTTTATCCGAGCCATTTGGTTTGATGCATGGCCAGTTTGTGATTCGTTCTTCAACCATCGCTCGTGTCATCGACTGGCGATCCATGCACCCAGTAGCATCCGCGCATGAGTTGCCGCGCGTTGCGCATCCGGACTTCAGCCGGCTCCGGTCCGTACATCCGGCGCATTCTGCAGAGGGTTGGAGGATCATGACTACATATGTAATCAGGTAGGCAGTGGAGGGGTCGACCCGAGAAAAAGGAGGCTTGCAGCAGACGTCATCTTCATCGGGGAGCGTGTCTTGTGACGATATGTGTCAGGTTCCGCTTGGATAATGAAGAGGAAGCCAGTGCGCGACGGCCCCCAATCTGCCTCGTGCCCAAGCAGCTTAATCGAAATGAGCCTCGGGCCAAATGCTGGTCTGGTGCGACGAAATATTCGGGTCGGAAAAAAGCCCTAGAGGAATCGATTGGTGTACATGCAACACGAAACCGAGAAGGTACCACATTCGGGAACCGAGGATTCCGAATCCTCACAGACCCTGGGCAAATGTGCCATTAGCGTATTGCTGAATATGCGAAAAGGACTGGAAGAGAGGCCTGAACCTTATATACGAAAAGAAACGATCGGCGTTGTTCGGAGTCTCGTAAAGGCCGGCGGAAGGCAAGCAAGAAAAAAGAGAGGTAGACGGCGCAAAAAGGCGTCGTAAGCTCAGGCACCATCATCGTGCATGCCGGTGGGTTTTGGTGGGAATTAACCGTATGAGATACGGCGTATTCCTCCTCGTCGTCTTCCAGTTCCGGATTAGTGCACTCGCCGTCTTTTTTGCCGCCAGAGCTCACCTCACGTAAGGACAGTCAGGAAAATAGCAATGGAAACATGTCAGATAGCTTGCGTTGGGGTCTGGGTCAGATCTGACAGGTGAAAGGCAAAGTAAACTCTCCAAGAAGACAGCTTCTTTCTGTTGGGAAAACCCTCTTTTATACAGGCCCGATCTCGACTCGAAAAAAAACGAGCCGGTAAAAGCGGCATTTGCTTTGCCCCGTAGTCTGTTTTCGCGTCGGCTTTGCGAAAATCGGCCATATTTTTCGCATCAGCGGTGCGAAAATCTATGGAGGGCCGTTACCTCCGCTTACCTGTACCCTCCGACCTTGACGCGACTTCCCTCAATCAATCCCCCACAACACCCTCGAAATAAATCAACTTTTCTGTGGGTTTTGCGAACAGCTAATGCAACAGAGGACGGCCTAGTAATTGCTCCTCAAAATCCTTTTCGCAGGACTGTTCTCAGCTTCTTGTCGCTCTTCTGTCGACTCCCACATTCCGAACCCTAGCTCCACACCCTCGCCTCGGGTATAGAGGTGACGCTGCCGTGTGTCGCGGCTCAACTAACAGACAAGTAGCTGAACGTGCCCCTGCAGCGTCTCCCGGGGCGCGCGCAACCCTCAGGTTATCGTATCTTTCCCAAGGTTTTCGCAGCATCGCGGAGCTGGACTCTTGGAGAACCTGACCCGTGTGGGGCCGCAGAGTGAAGCTCTCCGGCGCTTCCGCCGGACAACCAGTCAACATAGAAAACTCCTGGAAGCGTGACCACATCTCAAGACTGGACAAAGAGCGGAAAGGAATTGCTGCGATCGCGAATATTCGCAGTCTTCTAGGCGCCCTTGATAGCACAAACCAGCCGTTGGCAGTCCAGCGCCCGTATCGCTCGTGCTGCAAGACAATGACGCCGCAACCTCCGCCTGCTGACAGCCCGGTTCCGGGAAGAGTTTCCAAGCTGGCCAGAAGACCACACCGCAAGTCGCGAAACGGCTGCTTCAATTGTAAGCGAAGGAAGGTCAAGGTATGTTTTCCGGGTGTTCCCATCCCACCGAGGCGCAGCTAACGTACCCAGTGCGACGAGGTGAAGCCCGCTTGCGCCAACTGCATCCGCTTCGGAATCCCTTGTGATTTCGCTCCGCAGCTGCCGTCCAGCGACGAGCTTGCGCCAAAGGGCTCTCCCGGAGATGGCCAGAACCACGCAGGAGAGCCCTCCGCTACACCTCGCCGAGGGCCAGGCCGACCGCGCAAGGACTGGGCTGCGCTGGCAAAACCGATCCCGCAGCCAACGGAGAGAACGGGGACTTCCCCAACCTCAAGTATCGCAACACCAGCTTCGACATCCACCAGCTCGGAGTCGATACCTTGCTCGTTCAACCTTTCTGATGCTGAATTGATTATCCATTTTGTCAACCAGACGGCCAGAACCCTTGCTGACACCGAAGATCACAACGAATCCATCATCAGGTTTTGGGAACGAAATGTTCCCCAGATCGGCCTTTCATACCACTTCGTCCTCCACCTTGCATATGCGTTAGCTGGATACCACCTGGCCTATTCGGAGATGAGGAACTCCGACAGACACAACCAATACCTTGCACTTGCTCGGCATCATTCAGAAATAGGCGTCGCCGAGCTGAACAAGACATTACCGAGCCTGGACGAAGTCAACTGTGGCGCCCTATACGTTTCTGCAGTGCTCATGTGCTACTGCACGTTTGCTTCTGGCCCAACAGGCCCCAACGATCTTCTCATCTGCCACGCCAGTGACGGCACGACCCAGCAGTGGCTACCGTTGATTCACGGTGTGCGATTAATCCGGAGATCAATAGAGCCCGCCACCCTATTTACCGGTCTGATGGCACCGTTGGGGGCGCCAATAGAAAATGTCGATGATGGCCGGCCGATGTATCTGATTGCTGGTTTCCCTCGCGTTGACTGGATCGAGCCGCTCGACAAGCTTCGAAAGTGGATTGCCTCATTCGACACACCCGACACCATTATTTATATCAGGGCCCTGGCGGGAGTGACAGACATATACGAGGCCAACTACGGTGACCACAATGGTGTCTTCACAGGTCCATCAAACAACAAGATGGTTCTGGGGTGGTTGTACCGCATGCAGGACCTGTTCGTCAACTGCATCCAACGGAAAGAGGCACAGGCCTTGATCATCCTTGCTTACTATGTTCCATTGTTGAAAACATTAAAGAGTTGCTGGTTCGCCCAAGGCTGGCCAAGACATCTTCTTGACTCTATACGAGGAATGCTTAGTCAATCCCACTTAGGTTGGCTCGAATGGCCAATCCAAATTACACTACAGGGGCAGTGAGCGGCACAGCCAAGATTTATCGAATCAAAATGAAGAAGAGAAATCTTGAAGTTTGACATTATATTTTGTGGTATTATTGATAATGCGCGATGCAACTTGTGCCTCTATTTTACGAATTTACGGCAAAACAGATTTCATCCCGTGGCTTTGTTTCTGCGCATTGGCCACTATCTAATTCTTGCCGAGTCGCTCTGCCTGGTCATGGCAATGATCATCATATGACGGAGGGTTCCCTTCTGGGATATCCAGCTTCTCCCTCACAAAATCTCTCGTCCGCTCAGTTGCCTCTTCTATCTTGTCGTGCTTGGCTCGCCGCGCGGTTCCGCAGCACAAGCAGGCCTCGATCAACGATGCCAACCAGAGTAACATGTTCAGACCATCGATTACTGCCGCCGCGATTATTCTCTCCTTCGAAAACCCTCCCTCGGGAGCATTTTCCCGGGAAGCAATTTGTCCAAAAATGGCAACTGTTACAAGCCAAAGCAGGGCTATGATGCCATCCCAGGGCGCGGATGCCGCGGCGGAGAGCGCGAACCACCACTGGGCAATGCAACTAAAAGCGGCCAATACCGAGACAACCTGGGCATAAATCCAGTTGGGATCGGCGTGGATGTTGACGCTTGACCAACGGCCTAGGTCTGCTGCGTAGAGGGCGGCACTAATCAGGGCGAAGAGGAATTGAAAGCTGCGAAGGCTGATTTGGGCAAGAGCTCGGGGGTGCCACTCTCGGGTCATGATGTCGATGGTTGATTGCCCAAGAGGAAACGTTTGATTAAAGCAGGAGAAACAAGGACCAGCGAAGTTGCGTGTTTATTGTGTTGAATGCGTTGTTGATGAACCAAAAGCAGATGAAGAGTGGAAGAAGGAGGCTCCATATATACCAGGCTATAGTTCGGAGAGAGCCCGTCTGCCATAAATAGCCCAATGGGATTAAAAAGAAATGACGCGCAAGCAGCCAAATCCAAGCTCCATGACTTAACCCACCCAATCTCCTTGTCCAACAAGAATTCAAATTGTGCGAAAAATCCAGGTGTTTTCCGAAAAATCCAACTCCAGCCCCACTTGGTTTGACGATGGCGTGGGCCTCCCCCCCCGGTCTCCCCAACTTGGAGTTTCAACTTCGGACTCGATGCGACGTCAGGACGGGCCGGGATACGTCAAGCTTTAATCGATATACGAGAGCCATTTAGCCACCGGTGCTATTTTTACGGGCGTTGGCTCGGACCGAGGAGGGGGAGGGCTACCTACGGTCGAGTTTAAATGCTCGAGGCTTGACCGTTTTGAGAGCACCAACGGGACTCCCAAGCCACTTGCAGGTCCCAGATGCGGGATGTGGGAGAAATAGGGTTGGTTTCGGACACATGCATGATGGATGGGGACATGACTAGCCTTGTTATTAAGCATGCGGAGGAATAGGCGTGGTGTTTTAAAGCGGTCGTCCATCCACCAATGCTACCCACCCTTGCTCTGCGTCTGGTGAGACAGGCTGTGCCAAGAGTAAAAGCAATTGCATTTCTACTGCCGCTTGGGGGGCTTCCCCTCACCCTGGGGCTTTTCACTATGGCTACTGCCCAACTTCTTTATTTCCTTTCCATCCGCCTCTGTCAACGGGTTTCCGTCAAGCTCCTTTACTTCGATCTCGCCCGCCTCGGCGAGCTGGGTCCTGTCGATCTCCTCAATTGGGTTCCCACCCAATTCTGGCATTTCGGTCCTCTTCGCCGTCTCTACTCTCTCCACGGGTCTATTGCGAACGCCCTGCCCATTACTCTCGGGCTCTGTCTCCTCCGCGGCGGGGAGGTCCTCGAGACTCCCAACTGGTTCGCCGCCGACTCTGGGCCGGTGATCGTCGGGCCTGTCCGGGTTCCAAATCATGTCGTGGTAAAGCTGCGGCTCAGATTCTTTGGTTTTGAAGAAAGCTCGGCGGAAAATCCACGGGAGGTATACTTGAACCTGGAAACTCATAAAACGTCGTTTTGATACCGCAAAGATGTGGTCCAGATCTTCGAGGTCACGGCCCTTTGTTTCTTCCACGAGGAGATATACGAGAATCAAAGCCAATATGTTTAAACCACTAAACAATCCCAAGGACCCATCGTCATTGAGCTTTTTATCAATGCTAAAAACCTGTGAGTTTCAAAAGGCCAGGGGTAGGATTGAAGACATACGCAGGGAAAAACATGGATAAGAGTCCTGCGAACACGAGGTTGACTGAGATTGCCCAAGCGGCTCCCTGCATGCCTCAATATTAACCGCGGAACCCATTAGTTTTGGGCATGCTTACCGCTTCTCTGTGGGACAAAGGGAAACTCTCAGATGCAAGAGTAAATGGAATGGGACCCAGGCCCGGAGAATAGGCCGCAGCAAAAACTATTGTCAATCAATAACAATGTGCCTTCTACCTAGAAACCATGTGCACTCACTAAAAAGAAAAAATGCCAACACTCCGATTTTGGTATCCTGGTTCTGAATTCGAAACGACAATGCTGCACCGGCCATGAACAATGCCATTAAGGGGAGCGTCAGCAAAAGCCATTTCCTTCTTCCAAGTGTATCAATACTACGGATTGCAGGAAGTCCGAAGAGAAAATTAACGGTACCTAGGACCAAAGCATCCTTGCATCAGTGCTAGTTATCATGAGATAGCGGGTTACCTACCGAGACCGAGGCTGTAGGCCATGGCAATTGTTTTGTTTTCGCCGGCTTGGTTGAATAGCGTTCCTATATAGAAATTAGACTATAAATCCAGGTTGATTTTCAACCTGCATACCAGAATAGAAGGCAATTACGTTGACTACACACGAATCAATATGGAACCAACATTCTAGTCGTGAGTAAGGATACTTACTTCCGCATAATTGTTGTGCCAGATTCACCACGGAGCTTGACAACAGAGCATTATATAAGCGTCTCTGCTGAAATAGCTGCCTAAACTGTAAGAAGAAATCGCTAATTGCCCACCAGAATCCTGGTGACAAGAGAGCACTAGGATCATCGTGAAACCCGCCCATGGTTTCTTGCTCAATTGCTTTGTGGACAACATAGATGTCACGTAAAGCTTGAAGCTTGTCACAAATATTAGCACCAACAACTGATGCTTAGGATGGCTCAGCGTACCTCTGTGTTTCGAACGCGTCGCATCATCTGGTAAGCCTTTTCTGGGCTGTAGTTTGGGCCTTTTAGGAGATGATAACGTGGCGACTCTGGGCAGAAGGCAATGACGGTTACAAATAAGACAAGCGAAGGGACCAGAGGAGCGCCTTGGATGAGCTCCAATGTAGTAAGGTCTGTTGGTGCTGTTGTAAATATGAGATTGAAGGCAAATCCCATCATGATCCCGAACGCAACCCTATGCGCTCAGGTCAGTATCAAACATCACCACATTAAAAAGAAAAAATTAGCAAAAAAACCCACCATAGTTGCCAGGCCAAGATGGCGGAACCACGCCAAAATCCAACAGCAGTTTCAGACGCAAGAATAGGCGTGCTAACTGCCTTGACCCCCATGCCTAATTAGTTCAGTTAGTTACTCACACAGCATTAATCTACCGTGTCCACTGGGATCTCTTACCGATTCCATTCACAATACGGACACAGAAGAGCGATTTCCAGGTCCTGCAAAATATTGCCCCTATGGAACTAGAAAAGATGAGCAAGGCGGCAAAAGCCATACCCCCTCTTCTTCCAAACCAGTAGTTGATTGGTATGGATAGAGGGCATCCTACAAGTGCAGCAAAGAACCACGGTGATCCGTTTGCAGCCCCCAGAGGCCAATAGTCTCCGTCGAGAGAATAGCGGTACCCTGTAAGCCCAGGCGCACTCTCGTCATTCAATCCCCAATCCCCTTTGAACAATGAAGCGCCGTTGAATGATGATTGAACAAAGCCTGTGTATATTTTATATAAGCTTCTACTGATAACAATCTCTACGAAGGATCTGAGTGGGGCTTTGCGTATTGAGGATTACGAGACTGGGACTCACTTACCTTGGAGAAAGGCAGCCAGGGACACGGTCAATATGACAATTCGCATCCCTCTCTGGCTGAATGCTACATCCCTCTCTTTCCTAAGGGCCTCTTTTTCTTCTTCAGATAGCCGTACGAGGAGGTCCGATCCCGCGTTGGGATCGCTGTCGCGGGCAACTCGATCGTAGGCACGGATATCTTTGGCTACACGGGCACCTCGGAGGATGTCATCGTATTTGACGGAGCGGAGGAATGTCTCAGAAAAGTATCGCACATCTGCTTCCAGTTCTTCATCGGAAAGGTGTGCTGTTCAACCCGTAGGTATTAGAACATGGATGCCTGGTTATTTCAGAACTCGCACCTACTTAGAGGGTTCTCAATAACAGCTTGGTCATTGGCCCGGCGGTTATTTACTTGTGCCGTCAGAGACATGCGGCGATGTCTACCCGCAAAGTCTTGGTTCTGTTTCTCGGGTGCCATTGTCGATCAGACGCACGAGTCTACCAAGGGTGAACATGTAAGAGTGTCAGAGAATCAAGAGGGTGACAACAACAACAAAAGCCGAGCGGGATTTATTACGCTTTATCAATATGAACTCTGCTGGTGAATTTGGGGGCCCATTCTGCCAACATCACGTCACTACCACAAGAAAGAAACAGCTGACGGGGAGGATGCACCAACACTGAGCCTGATCTGACAGATTACAGACGGCGGCTCCTGGCCTGTGCTACTGGAGGCAGAACTGCACACCCTTCTGGTCATGGTATAGTCTTGTGATGGCTATGCGTGGGAAAGCAGTTGGAAATCCTGCTAAAGCCCAGCCCCATCTGCAGTTGTGGTGATCAGGGTGCCACTTGGAGTGATCTGCAGGCTGGGGTTGACCCCAGATTCTTACATTTCCATGCGGGGGAATGAGCGTGCCAAGGGCGACAACCTTGAATATTCCGCGATGATCATGGAACCACAAAGTTTCTCAGTGGGCGACTCCAATTTCAAATGAACCGCTCTCCAGCTTTCCCTCCTATGTCTCTTTGATTCAGTGTCAATCATAAAATATTTCATGAGGATTGAGACATTGCAAAGCAGGTTCTCTACCCTTGTACCACGGGATCTCACCCCCCTGCTTGCAGCAAGAAGTGGCTGAGACTTCACAAACTGCAACCCCCAGCTGAAGCTAGTCGCGGGGTTTGCATAACAGGCAGCCAAATTCTCTCCAATGTGACTTGGTCGTGAGCTGTGCCACTGAGCACCAACCTATCCAGACCTCAATCATGCCACCAGGCGAATGATCGACAGTCGTTTAAGTGATTTTATGGCTGACAGAGAACCTATCGGGCAGACAAATTCGGACTGGATATTTTCCGTTTGCTGTAAGCATAAGCGTAAATTGTGCTCCAATAGTTGGCGTGGTGAGACCCAGCCTCATCCTCCGAGGTTGACCTCAGGTTAGTGGTTGATGATGATGGGAGTGCATTCGAAATAAGAAGGCTGCGGCCACGGGATTTAGACGTTAGCCCATCCGATTTGTAGTTCCTATCACATACGCTTCACTATTAGTAAATCTCGAATCAAAGCACAAGATTTGCTGAAAGATGCTTGCCAGGCTTAGGGACAGCTACCCTGGACCAATTTGCAATTCACCTTGTAACAGGTCTGCAATATGAATTATTTTATTCTATATGTTGTAAAATAGATAAACTGTGCATTTTAGTCCAAAGTGATATATTGGGAGGTGATTCTAGCACTTCGGTCTGGCTGTAGTTTGAGCACCAGCGTGGTGTCGTATGTACCACACATATCCACAAATGTAATTAGAGATTTGTTATTGATGAGGACGAAATAGATGATTTGTACTTCATATTCTGTTATCATACATAAATTAAGATCATAGCATTTAGAAAAAAAGAAAATTGACATCTCCTTCATGGCATTTGGTTATCGTATATCTTAGATCAGGTTATTGGGTGGTTTTCTGCACGCAGGAGGGTAGCTGAAACCTAAGTGATTAAATGTATGAGTAAATCAAATTGTAGCCTTGTTCGAAATTCTTTATATTCGGCGATGGATTTTTTCAAGACCTTTATGGACCATTCAGTTTGATCAAGCTCAAGCTCAAGCATAAAAAGGGCTGATGGGGAGCTGCTCATGAATGAACATGCTACGATCCTCACATTGATGACTACGGAGTATCTCCGGCTAATCATGGGAATGACACAAACCACAGCTCAAGCTCACCAAACTGCGTTGTTCATCAACCAAAATTCTGAACGTGACTGGGCGACTGAACATTTCGGCAGGGCTCAACGTACATGTAATTGCCTCCCTAGCACGAGTTGGCCATGCAATCATAATCTGCGTGTAATCCTTTCCTCAGTTTTTTGTCTCCAAAAGTTGCGCCCCCGCCACGACGCAGTCACACGTGGTGGGGTTCTCCATCTCACAATCTCACCAGCTTGAGCAATGTCGAGTTCAAAGGCCATTCTAAAGGCCATTAACGAAGCCATCCGGCAGCAGAAGTTTGATGAGGCAGTGAGCCAAGCCGAAGAGCTTTTGAAAAAGGAGTCCAAGAATTACCAAGGGTATGAAGAGCACCACGCAGAAGCCGGGTACATTAATCCAAGGACACCCAGCTAACCGGACGGCCAGACACATTTTCCTTGCGTTTGCGTTGGATAAGAAGGGGAAATTAGAGGAGGCCGAGAATGTCTACCGCTCTGCCACAAATCTCCGCCCCAAGGAGCCACAGGCCTGGCAAGGCTTGATCAAGCTCTTTGAAAAGCAAAGCAACAAGAAGCTTGGCGAGTATCAAGATGCCGTCGTCCATCTTGCCCACATCTTTCGAGATGCAGATGACATGTACAAGTGCCAAGATGTCGTTGACAAATTCGTGGACTATGCTAAAGTCCATGGAGATCAGCTTCAGTATGCTGATGCCCTCTGGGTCCGACTTCCGGAGAGCCCCCTCTACGCCATTTTGGAAGGCCGATTTCCCCAGCCCGCAAAGACCTACGAGAATATTGCACACATCCTTGAAGGTTTCGAAAAGAAGCGCATCAATACATTGATAGGCGAGCGCCGAACAAGACTGGGCGCAAGATTGACCGAGGTCACGCTGGAGGTGAAGCGAGAGGTGTACAAGCAGAGCAAGCTGGAGCACATTTACAGGCAGCTCATAAACTGGACAAATGATGACGAACTCCGGCGTACGTATGAAGAGAAGCTTATCCAGCTTTGCTACGACCGACTGTTGGTTGCACCTGCAGGCGCCGAAAAAGACCAGGAACGTGCCAAGGTTCTTGAGTTGGCAAATGGTATGGTCGCTATCAATCACCCATACAAGCTTGCCTGGGACATCGCAATAGAATGGCAAGATAATAAAGAAGTCAGGGAGTGGGACGTGGATGTTCTCCGAAGCTACTGCTCCCATTTCCCAGAGACCGATTTGTACAAGGTCATCACCAGCTATCTAACAAGCCCCATCTCGCCATTTCCTGCTCAGAAGCAGACAGAGGAGCCCTCAGGAGAGGCAAATGGGTCCGAAGACAGTTCGGATGACGAGGATGGAGGTGTGCCCACCTCGGTTGTTCCGTTGACGGACGAGGACCGGCTTGTGATGATGACGGAAGGTATTGCGACAGCTGAATCGACATTCGCATACAGGCTAACGAGCCTGTATTTTATTCATCTTGGAGAATATGAAAGCACCGTCGAGATGATGCGAAAAGCACTCTCTCTTGTGGCCAAGGAGCGCCGAAAGACGGGACTGCCCTTTGTCAATACCGAAGACGCGTATTATCTATCGCTCGGTACGGCATTAGTTTACTATCAATCGCCACGACACCATCAAGAGGCGAAGAATCTGTTTGACAAGGTTCTCGAACGTGACAACACATCTACGTCTGCACTGATAGGGGTTGGCCTCATTTACGAAGAGGAGGAAGAGTACGACCAAGCCATTGAATTTCTTACTCGGGCTCTCCAGCGAGATGACACCAACATACGTGTCAAGTCAGAGGCTGCGTGGGTCAAGGCTCTCAAGGGAGACTGGGAAACAGCCAAAAATGAGTTGCTGGAATGCCTGGAGCCACTGGAGAAGCAAGGAGCGACATCAAAGGAGCTGTTTGGTGAAACACAGTATCGAGTTGGTGTGTGTATCTGGAACATAGATACCAGCAAGGCGGCGAGAAAACAGCGAAAGGGAGAATGTGCGTATGCGTACTGGTTAAGTGCTTTGAACAACCACTTGAACCACGCTCCGACCTACACCAGCCTCGGTGTGTTTTACGCCGACTACGCCAAGGATAAAAAAAGATCACGGAGGTGTTTCCAAAAGGCGCTGGAGCTGTCTCCCTCAGAGGTCATCTCGGCCGAACGCCTGGCACGCTCATTCGCCGACGACGGAGACTGGGATCGAGTTGAACTTGTGGCTCGACGCATTATTGATTCTGGCAAGGTGAAGCCCCCCCCTGGATCTAAGAGAAGAGGAATTAGCTGGCCGTTTGCAGCATTGGGCGTGGCCGAGCTCAACAAGCAGGACTTTCACCGAGCTATCGTATCCTTCCAGGCAGCGCTGCGAATCTCCCCTGAAGACTATCACTCTTGGGTTGGGCTGGGTGAGAGTTACCACAGCTCTGGTCGGCATATTGCGGCCACCAAAGCCATTCTAAATGCCCAAAAGCTGGAAGAGGATACCAAAACGGACATTTCTGGAGACACTTGGTTTACCAAGTACATGCTGGCTAATATTAGGCGTGAGTTGGCTGAATATGATGACTCAATCCTGCTGTACAAGGCTGTCCTGGAGACGCACCCCGACGAAGAAGGCGTTATCATTGCTTTGATGCAGACCATGGTGGACAATGCCCTGACATCGATTGAGAAGGGCTTGTTCGGAAAGTCGGTACAGCTTGCAATAGATACCATCGAATTTGCCACCAAAGCCACCGGAAATGTTCTCCAGACGTTCAACTTTTGGAAAACTGTTGCAGATGCGTGCTCCGTTTTTTCGTCGGTGCAAAGCCGAACCGCCGACTTTCCCGTGCAATCTATTGGAGCACTGTTGGAAAGCGGCCCTAAGGAGGCATATGAAATACTTTCGAACATTGACAATGTTGGTACGGATGTGGTGTTTGCCAAGGGACTCTACGCCAACGACGAACAGCCCGGCGTCGACCTCACGCGATGTATTCACGCCACCATCCTCAGCCACAAGCTAGCTATCCACATATCAGCTCACGACCGACATGCTCAATCGATTGCCTATTATAACCTGGGATGGGCCGAGTACCGTGCCCACACCTGCTTGCCGCCCAAGCTTCGCAAGAGCTCCAACGGATATATCAAGGCTTCTGTGAGATCATTCAAACGAGCGATTGAGCTGGAAGCGGGCAACTCGGAGTTCTGGAACTCGCTGGGCGTGGTGACGAGCGAGATAAACCCTTCAGTAGCCCAGCATGCGTTTGCAAGAAGCCTCTATCTCAACGAGAGAAGCCCGGTTGCATGGACCAATCTGGGAACGTTGGCACTGTTGGCCGGGGATGTGAAGCTGGCGAATGAGGCGTACACGAGATCACAATCCACAGATCCAGATTATGCGCACGCATGGGTCGGCCAGGGGTTTGTCGCGTTGCTGCATGGGGATATCAAAGAAGCAAGGGGCCTCTTCACGCACGCCATGGAGATTTCGGACTCATCCTCTGTGCCAACCCGCATTCATTTCTCAACCTCCATGTTCGATCACACCCTCAAGGTGCCGTCCAACAGTCTCACTATTGCATCTCTCATCCAACCCCTCTTTGCACTCAATCAGCTCCAGAGCCTCAAACCTGAAGACCTGGCCTTTGGCCACCTGGCGACGCTGTACCAGGAGCGAACCCGCGAGAGCTCTCGCGCGGCACAGACGCTCGAGAAGATTTGCGAGGTGCTCGAGGGCGACTACGAGAGAACGGAGTCGTCAGACAGTCTAGCCAGGTTCGCCTTGGGCAAGACAGATCTGGCAAGGGCATATCTCGCATCCGGATCCTTCGATAATGCAGTCGAGTGCGCAGAGCTGGCTTTGGGCCTGAGCAGCGACGACGCAGAGAACGAGCTCACAAGCGAGCAGCGTAGAAAGGCGCGACTATCCGCACACCTGACTGCGGGTCTCGCCCAATACTTTGGAAACCAGTTCGAAGACGCCATCAAGAGCTTCGATGAGGCGCTGACCGAATCGTCCGGCAACCCTGACGCGGTATGTCTGCTGGCCCAGGTCTTGTGGGCAGAAGGGTCCGAGGCCTCCAGGGACAGGGCTCGCGAGGCGCTCTTCGGGGTGATTTCGGACCATCCCGAGCACGTCCAATCCGTTCTCCTCCTGGGCGTGATTGCGCTGCTCGACAACGACGAGGACAGCCTGGAAGCTGTGGTCGAAGAGCTGCAGGGCCTCCGGACCAACGAGAGGGTCACCGCCTCGGAGCAGTCGCACATTGGCGAGGTTCTCAGGGCCATTGCGACGCTGGGCGAGGGTCGAACCGAGGACGACGTGAGGAACCAGATCCAGACCGACATCATGCTGTACCCCAGCCTCCCGCACGGCTGGTCGGCTCTCGCTGAGACGTCTGGCGACGACTACGCCGCCCAGATGGCGCTCAAGGTGGCAGCTCGGGGCATCCCGCCGCGAGGTGCCCTGGATGCGCAGGACTTGGCCAAGGCGTACGCCGGGACGGAGAAGGCGGGAGATGCTCAGAGGGCGGCGTTTTTGGCACCGTGGGAGCAATGCGGGTGGAAGGCGTTGGATGCTGCTGCGGTGGGTATTTAGCATGTAGAATTTGGATCATCTAACGAGGTCACGACTGGGCATGAATGGGAATAATGTGACAAAAACTCGAGCACTCAGGAACCATGGCGGTCTGTTTCTATCTCTCTCTCTCTCTCTTCTCTCGTCATTGTCCTCGTAAATGTAAGGATGGGGGAAAAACAAAAGAGGGGGGGGGGCGGGGGGTATCAATCTATTTGAAAATGCAGATGCTCCAGCTTCCCAGGCCATCATCTCCGTCGCCGTTACGAACCCTCAGCTTGTTCTCTTGAAACAGCCTCCTTTAGCCTCGCCAGCCTCCCATCCAGCCAGATCTTCTGCCACACCTCGACCTTGCCGCCCAGCAGCACGCACTTGTCGGGCTCGAGGAGGATGGTGCCGCGGGCGATAACGGTGCCGACCTTGAGGAGCATCTTCTCGCCAATCTGCGTCCTAGACACGCCGATGCCGTCGATGCGCCGCAGCTCCAGGGCGTACATCTTTGCGCCGCTGCAGTCCTGCACCACGAGCCGGTGCGTGGCGGTCTTGCCTGCGGGACGAACACCGCCGGGGGCGGCCGTTCGCGCGGCCGGGTTGCGCTGCGATTGCATCCCTCCTCCTCCTCCGCCGCCACCACCACCGGCTCCGGCCTCCTCGTCGTCCTCGGCCGCCGCGATGCGCACAACTTCCCTCCCGCGAGTCGTCTCGCCGCGCTCCACGGCCTCAAGCTCCTCAATCTGCTCCCACCGGCTTAGCGAGAGGTTCTCTATGTCCAGCACCTGGACGTGCACGGGGCGGGCCAGCCGAAGCTCCTTGTTGGCTGCGGCGGTGTCGGCGCCCGGGGGAAAGCCGGCGAGGGAACCGGCGTTGAACAGGCTCGACGAAGTCAGGTCGGCGGCGAGCAGGCGTGCTTTTGCCGTGGCCACGAGCGAGGGTAGCGGCGGGGGCGGGGAGCGCGCCGTGATGAGGGAGCTGAGGAAGGCCGTCGACGGGTACGGGAGCGATTGGGCGAGGATCGCCGCGCGAAGCTGGCCTGTCAAGTCCATTTATTGCCGAGGGGGGAGAGGGGAGGGGGTTGGAAAATCGGGTTATGAAGTTGTCATGATGTTTATTGTTTCTGCTTTGGACAAGACCAAAAAAAAAAATAGACAAGCTCTCCCATGTGATAGCTCAAAGTGATCAGCCTCGCGGCAGCCATGACGTTTTCCGGCGGCTCAAAACGGGGCACCACCCCCTAAATTTAGTGACCCCAGAAGCCCTGCGGCCCCTGCACCCCCGGCACCCCCAAGGGGCAGCTGGCCGCTAAAACGCACCGTGTCACCTTGACGTGGAGGCCTGGGAGAGTCTAATAAACGTCCCGGCAGGACGGCAGCCGTCAGCTCGCTTTTGACACACACCACACATACACACATACACACACACTCATTGAATCCTCTGCTTCTTTCAACCTCCACCCTTTTTTTGCTGCATTTTTCTTTCCTTTTAGTTTCCTTCCATTTCCTTTTTCTCGAGCGAATACCCACGATACAGTAAAGTAGCCATGTCTACAATCGCCTCCCCCCGCGAACCTCCCCGCCGCACGCCCAACTCCTCCACCCGTCCATCCCTCGAGGTCTCGCGCGGCTCCGGCGTCGCCTCGCCCGTCCTCGGTCGCTCGGCATCCTACTCGTCTCTCAATTCGACCAGCCAGCAGCAGCAGCAGCAGCAACAGCAGCAGCAGTCTCAGCAGCAGCCCAAACGCTCCAACCGCGCCGCCCTCCGCGAGTACTACAACCTGCGCGCCTCCGCGCCGCGCATCGACTTGCCGGACTCGGAGGTGCCGCCCAGCGAGGTCGACTCGCCTGACTTTGACCCAGAGGATTATGTAGCCAAGGTCGTTGAGAAGAGCAGCCTGGAGGAGCTCCTTCGGTTGTACACGCGGGTTGTCGGCGAGGTCCGGGCTTTGGATGCCGAGAAGAAGGCCCTGGTCTATGACAATTACAGCAAGCTCATCACGGCGACGGAGACGATTCGCAAGGCACGAGATGGCCCTTGGATATCCCTTGATGGGCGTGGCGCGTAGTAGGAGCTGACCTTTTTTGCACAGATGCGAACAAACATGGACCCTCTAAACCCAATGGCCTCGACTCTCGACCCCGCCATCGCCCAGATATACTCACAAGCCTCGTCCATCCGTGAAACCCTCCGCGAGGCAGTTCCAGCCCCCGACTCGGAAGAAGGCCAGAAGCGTGATGTCGACAGGCGCCGAGACCGCACGCGGGAGCTGGCGGCCAAGGTGCTTTCCACTCCGGCACGGTTGCGCGGCCTGGTCAAGGAGGGCAAGCTGGAACAGGCTCGGAAAGAGTGGGACATGCCACGAAAGCTGCTGGTGGCGTGGAAGGAGAAGGGGGTCGGCGGAAATGATGTCGACGAGTGTCTGCAGGAAGGTGACGATGCTCTGAAGCCAGACGAAGGCAGAAGAAGCATAGCGAGCGAGAGAACGTCCACCTCTACCTTGAGAGACGGGCGTCTATCAAAAGATGGAAGGCCGTCCAGGGATGGACGATAATAATGCACAATAGTAATAGATACCCAATCATTGACCGCGTTCGAAGCCTTATTTATCGTGTGCCTCTGACCTCATCCTATCTCGCCCAGGGGATCCAACCACAACTCCAGAATAGCTCTCTCCAATGCCATGCACCGTCCCAATGTCAAACACCAACTTTTGTTCTCCTTTTACACCCCACCTCCGCCTACCTAAAGTTCATTTACATCATAGATGGTGAAGGGGTCCTTATCATACTCGCTTACCAGCACCTCGGCCTCGGGTACAGTTTTCTTGAGCTCTTCCTCCAGCTTGGGCTTGAGCACCTCCTTAAGGTAGCTCCGCTCCGAATTGCTGTGGAAGACCTGCACCAGCGTGCGGCCCTGCTGGATGGCCCGAAGCGCGGAGTGGTGGCTGGTTTCGCCCATCACCAGCAGCTCTACGTCTGCGTTCTTGAGAACATCGTAGCCACTGCCTGCGCACACGCCAAAGCTCTTGACCTTGGCCGTTTTGATATCTGCGCCGACGGGGCTGGCTACCATGACATGTCGCAAGCCTCCGAGCTTATCGGCGAGGCGTTGGATGATTTCACGGAGCGAAACACCTTCACTGAAGCGCCCGATGGCACCGTAGCCGGCGGGGGAGTGAGTAGGGGGCGCGGTGCTGCAAGGAATAGCCACAGAGCGTTCGCTGGAATGGGGACCAGAGACGACGTCGGCGAGCCAGGTGTTGAGGCCGTCAGGGGCGGCATCAACAGCCGTGTGGGGGCAGTATACAGCAATACCAGCCTTGGCAAGGTGCAGGAGGGTAGCCTGCTGGGGATCCTTGTTGGTGATCGACTTGAGCCCGCTGAAGATGAAAGGGTCTAAGGAAAAGTGTTAGTTTTCTTTTTTTTCAACTCGATCAATACGAGCACAACGGCGCTTACGATAGCTGACAATGACGCTTGCGCCTTGCCCAATGGCATCAACTGCAACTTGGAATGTAAGATCGTTGGTCACCAGAACTCTAGGCTTCTTCTTGCTGGCATCGGTTTCCGAGTTGCCTACGAGGAGACCGACATTGTCCCAGGATCTGTCTGCCAGCTGCTCAGGATACCTGCTTAGTATCAGAAGGGATGCTCTCAACATAACTGGGAAACAGCGTGTGCCTATAAAAGACTTACAGAGTCTGCATCGCCTTGGATACAGCGCTGGTAAAGGACGAGGGTTCGACCTGCCAGGCGCCCCAGGCTCCGACGTCAGCCATGGTGGATTGGGTTGATTCAGATTCCGGGTTTGACACTGTGTTTGGTGGAAGGCGGCAGGAGAAGCAACTTCTTGTGTGTAAAGCGGGTAACCAGGCAAATGAACCCGGCGAGATGAATCGTGTTGCCTTGGGAGCACACCAAGCGGGTCGCTTCACGCTGTCAAACGAACGGGCAAGCAATGTTGGATGCCACCGCAAAACACTGCCCCGCATGTCAGGATGTCAAATCACGGAAAACAGGGCTGGCCGCAGAGGTGTATTGATAGGGTACCTGAGTCAATGGCAAAGTAATTGCTGGTTGGGAAACCCCCGTGTGTGGATTGGTCGTGTGTGAAGTCCTCTACATTCCGACTAAAGCTTAGAGCTCCTCTCCTCTAGCTAGATGCGCGGTGAAGACGGGTGTGCCCATGAGCTCATACCGTGCCAATTATACACCAAACACGCACTGTCCGGATGTCCCTTTCCCCTTTGGCTGTGTTAAACGTTGCCCCGCGGTTCTATCTAATCAATCTCATCACTTTCTAGATCCTGCTCACAAATCAAGAAAAGGAGAGGGAGAAGAAGAAAAAGAAGAGAGGCGCATCAAAAGGAGGAATTTACAATGTCGCAAATCACAGACGAGAGCCTACGCGAGGCCATTACCGAGCGCCTCCAAGCCATCCACGTTGAGGTTACTGACATGTCGGGTAAGTTCTCTGTCCCTCCCCCCCCCCCCCCCCCATTTTCACCCCGCCATGTTGCTGCGCATGTGCCCCTCCAAAAAAAAAATGAAGACTGCGCGAGCGGCGAACGGCACACGAGAACCTCTCTCCCTCCCCGAGCGCAAGAGGCTGACGCATGGTTCAATCTAGGCGGCTGCGGTCAAGCTTTCAACTCCCTCATCGTGTCGCCCCAGTTCCAGGGCCTCAACTCGCTCAAGCGCCACCGTCTCGTCAACGGCGCCCTAAAGGACGAAATCGCTGCCATCCACGCTTGGACCGCAAAGTGCCAGACCCCAGACGAGTACCAGCGTGACAAGGCCGCCTCCGAGTCTGCCGATGTCGCCATGAGCTGAGGAAACCTGTTGAAATACGTTCCTTACAATGATACATGACACTGGGAAAGCGCGAAACAATGCGCTAGCGTGAGGTCACGAGGACAAGCTTCAGATATCCATACAGAAACAGTTGCAAAGTGCTTGACACGGCATGGTTCACATAGCATAGGGAGGTACCTCTGAGGGTTTGATATTAGAAGGATTTTTTATTTTGGCGAGCGTTGGACTCTGAAAATAAATGGGTTTTTATGTGGTCATCATCTCTCTCTTTCTCCTTGCGCCTGCGGCTGTGGCCCATGATTCAACCATGTTTCTTTTGTTTTTTGCCCACCAGCGCACTCCTCGCCATACTCCGTACAATCCCGGGCTCCTCCAGGGGCTGCTTCGGGTCGTGATAAGTCTAGAACAGGCCAAGCAAATCATCGCTGTCCTTCTTCGGCTGCTGTGCTGGTGCTGTGCCACCCTGCGCCTGCTGGAGCTGCATCGCCGCCGGGAGCGGTTCGCTTGAGCCTCCAAAGTTCATTCCCTCAAATCCGTTCATCAAGTCGTTCATTCCGCTCGAAGCCGGTGCCGCTGCAGGTGCTGCGGCAGGGGCTCCGCCGCTGGGAGTGATTGGTGCATCAAACATGCTCATCATGTCGGCCATGGCGCCAGAGGGAGCACCGGCCGCGGGGCTGGCCACACGGTCGGGAGTTGCAGAGGCGCTGTTCTGCTCATGAGAAGCCGGTGCAGCACCATCGAAGTCAATGTCGAGGAGGTTCTCGATGTTGTTCTGCGTGGTACCACCGTTGGCAGCAGCAGCGACGGACGCCGCGATAGGGTTCTCGGCGGCGTTTTGACGTTGCTCCTGGATGGCAGCACGCTGGATTTCGTCGGCGCCAAAGCGACCCTTGCCAACAAACGACTCCGGAGGCTTGTGGTAGACCGAAGCCAGTGTTGAGAGTTCAGTCAGGAGCTGCTCAAGAAGGGCAGGGGGCAAGCTGGTCATGGTGGTGGAAATAGTTGGCTTTTGAGACAAGACAATACTCTAGAGAACGAGCAATTAGTACAAGAGCATGCAGATTGGTTTTGAGTTGGTTGCATACCTTGGCCACCTCTGGATCCGTTGATAGCAGACGCCAGTAGACGTATGCTCTATCACGGATATCCGGGTTGTCGTTTTCGGCCGTGGCCGCCTGCAGCACCTTTTGGACAAGGCCCTGGCTGCTTCCTGGCTTCTTTAGGAACAGTTTTACCACAGCAGTCAATATTTGTAGCTGAGTCTAATTTCAGAGAGTCAGCGTCTGGTGTCAGATCGTCCAAATTGGTCACCAACCTGAGTAAACTCTTCCATGAATCCTTCCACAAAACTTTCCAGGATCTCGTCTGCATTGTTAATCTTCTCGGCATACTCTCCCACGATCCAGATGAGCGATCCACGGGCGTTGGGCTCGTCGAGCTCATCGATGTACTGGCAAAGCGTGGGGATGACACCCTCATACCCGGGGTATTTTCGCAGGATATCCTTGATAACAACAATGACCTCCTGAACAACGTAGTTGACCTTGGTAGAGATGAGGTCCTCGAGGGCACGGACACACCTCTCGCTGGCGCTCTCGATCTTGATGGCCACCTGACCAATGGCCTTGACGGCTCTCCTGACAAAGTCCATGTCCACCTCCAGGGCATATTCTTTTAATTCCGCGAGAAGCTGTTCGTAATTGCTCTCGTTTGCTATTCTGACCATAATCTCAAGCTTCTGGAGCTTAACATATGGCGGGTCAGTGTATTTACAAAAGAAGACTCGCATCTCCTTGCTCAGGATATCAGGCTTGGCTTGGAGCAGCAGGTCAATGTTTCGCAGAGCGACGTATTGGACCTCGGGTGCTGACGCAACGAGGGTCACTGCGTTTCAGTCAGCCACATGGGCAACCAGGCACCAGCATTCTATCAGAACACGTACCTAGCGGAGGAGCCATCTTCTTGAGGTATGACCGTACTAGGTCGGGGTTGATGGACTTCATGTGGATGAAGACGACCTTTACAGCGGCAAGAACGACGCTGGGATTGACGTGCTGGAACTGGGGGGCCACTCGCTCGCAAATGTGTTCCGATTCCTTTAGGTCCGTAGTTTGGTAGTTGGCGAGGGTCGTTAGAATGGTAACTCGGCCCCACTCGGTACACTCATTGAGAGCCATGAGCAGCTTCTTCAGCGTCGCAGCCGTAATGATAAGAGCCCTCGTCTCAGGAGCCGTCTCGGTGATTTCCGATAGGGCCTGGACCGAGTTCGCGACAACCATCGGGTTGGGGTCGCCAATCAGCTCCTGAAGGCTCTCAAGGAAGCCGTTTTCTATGCACATCTGGGGGTTGAGGTCGAACAGCTTGGCGACGCAGATGGCGGCCGTCTTACGCACGTACGGCGACTCGTCTCGTAATGTCTTCCTCAGGGGTTCCTCCATGTAGTCGACCATCTTGTCCACCCTGATGCACCCCATGGTTCGGATTGCCAATGCTCGTATCAGCGGGTTCGGATCTTCTGAATCTTGCACAAACGTATTGACGGCTAGAATGCACAGGTCGGGGTGCGATTTGGCGTAGTTCCTGGACGGGCTAGGTCAGTCACCGTGTCCTCGCCAGGAAGGCTTGGGGTGAAGCTATCAGGCGGGGCAAAGAGAGCGCAACACTTGGACATGACTGATTTCACATACATCAAGTAGAGGTAGACGAGCTTCTTTTGGTCGAGATCAGCCGTGGCAATGTTCTTGAGGACATCGGGGAACAGAGCTGACACATCCTTGCCGAGTGTCATGGCCATGATGGTCTTCTGAATCGACTCCTTGCGCTCGTAGGCATACTGGGAGACGAGACCAGCACGCAGCTCAAACGTCTCGCCCTTGCGAGGCACGGCGAAGGCGCCCCGAATTCGATTTACCGCCATGGTCGAGGTATCTGAGGATGTTGTGGAGGGGCAGTCGTCGAGGTGGGATAGCTGGATGGAAGCGGTGACGACGGACTCGGGGGGAGTCGCTGGACGGTGCACAAGGAGGGGATCTCAAGCGCCAGAGCCCGCATCCGCCGATGGACGTGCAAGATCGGGGATGCCTTTGTTGGGATGTTGCGTCGTGGCAGAGGCGTGAAGATTGAAGTAGCAGTTTAAAGGAGAACAGGCGGGCGTCACTGAGGATGGATGCCAAGGCCACGACGCTGGCTCAGGTTGGGTTCGCCAATGGCTCCAGGCCCAGGCTTCCATCCACTAAAACTGTTCACAACTTGCCACTAACCATCCGCTGAGGTGCTTCCGTCCTACAGGGGGGTTCGCTCACGCCCAGATTGTGGCCCCCCCCCCAACTTTAAAATTTCCGCCTGATTGCCGCTTCGGTGCATCGTGGCTTCAATCGCTAACAATTTTTCCCGAACTTACCAGCTTAGTCACCCCTCCACGGCCCGTTCCAGTGCGTTCGCTCAAACACTGCACGACTCAATAATAAGCATTGGCGGAGCCTCCAGGCTCGCTGCTCGTCGAATAACCAGCTACAAGCCAACGAATCGACGCGAGCGGCTAAGTTGCAGCTTGGGAAGGGCGACAGGGGGTAATTCAAAATGGTAAGGCGCCTTACATCCGCCCCGTCCATGCGCTATCAGCCAAAACTGACTATGCAATAGGCGAGCTTGCCCAACCTGCGTCGCCTCTTTATTGAGGCTCGAACAGAAGATGAGGAGCGAGAAGTCTCTCGGAGAGCAGTAAGTAGAGCTCTTTATCTCTTCGGTGTAACCAACCCAACCTGATATGGCCAGTTTTACAATGCGATCCTTTTTATGGGGTCCATTGCTGTCTTTAGTCTCATAGCTCAGAAGCTCAACGCTGGAAAGTGAGCTGATGATGCACATATTGTAGTTTTATCAACCACGCATGAAAGGAGTTTGGCGCCACGGTTTAGCCGATAGGTTGTTTATGGCATTTAAGCCTTGTCCATTATTCCTCTTCCACTTCTTCATCTTGCTCAACATCATTTTCATGCTCCGCTCCTGCTGTTACAGCCTTTGCCTCCTGCTTCCTCCAAAGGCCAGCAAGAAAGTCATTAGTGCTCGCTTCGTCTATTCCTTTATCTTCCCTCTTTTTCAGGAATCTTGGAAACCTAAGACTCAACCCCCTTTCATCGCTCACCAACCCGATCGCTGCTGTATACGTTGGACTCAGCGTAATATCTGCAAACGCCATCTCCCAAACCTCCTGGGGTTCGAACCATACGTCTGGCATGGGACCCGAATACTCGACAAAGCTCGGCTTTTGCGATCTTGTGTTCTTTGGGTCACCGGTCTCTTCTCCGTCATCATAAAACTCCTTGTTCGCTTTATAGAAGGTATCGGTGAAGCCGGACATGCATTTACACACCGCTTCAAGCGACCCACTCTCTTCGTTTCGAACGGCAAGCAGAATTGGCGACCACCACTTTGCCTTGCGACCTTGGCCATGCCATCCAGCTATCGGAATAAGATCCAGTGTATCGAAACTGGAGCTATAATCCTTCTTAACCTTGAGCCATGAATCAAGTCGTTTGTCGGGTTCATAGGTTGCCAGTAAGGGTTTGCGTCGTGACTTGGTTTTCTTCTCGGTACCATCGTCCTCGGTTGTTGATTTTGCCTTGCCTTTCCCTTTTGACTTGGGCTTGGATGTTGCCACTTTCTCGCCATCTTCTGAAATTTGCTCTTCCGCATCCCCTGTGTAAGGTAAGGTCGTCAAGTTGTCCAAAATCTTTACCATGATGCCTTCGCACTTGCTTTCAGTGGCCGACTTGAAAAAATCCAGCACAGCCTCGGATTCGCCAGAGGTAGCATCTAGGCTCTTGACCCAGGTGAAGTGATGAGGAACTTCTGTGAACAGTGAACGAAGCAGCTCTCGGCGCTCCCGAAATGACCGATCGAGGAGCGGTTGCCCATTTAGGTACATGAGGTCAAAGGAGAAAAGGCAGACATTAACTGTAATAGTTCCAATGTCAACATCTTTTCTGGCGCGGTTAGTCAAGGTCTGGAAGTTTTTCAATTCTCCAGTGGTTCGATCAACAGCCACAACTTCCCCTTCCATGATAAAACTTCCAACGCCTTCGCCACGTATTTTCGGTATAAGTTCGACAAGATCAGGGTATTTGTCAGTCATTAGCTCAAGGTGCCTTGAGAATATTGAGACTTTGCCTTGTTCATCACAGTGTATCTGTGCTCTCTGTCCATCGTACTTGTACTCGCAAGCAAAGTCCCCCCCCTGAAGCTTGGTAAGCATCTCAGACAAATCCCGAGTAATGCTTCCGAGCATGGGCCGTAAGGGAATATGAAGAGTCATATCGCACCGAATTAACATTTCTTCTGAAATGCCAATTTCAAGCATCACCGGCACTATGTCTCCATAATTTGGTCGACGTGCATAGCATGCTTTGACAATTTCTTCTCCTCTGGCCCAAATTTCGGCCAACTCTTCTTTCTTCAATTTCGATAGGTCGGAAACGGATCTGAGAGGAAAGTCTGCGCCTGGGGGACGTGACAAAAGAAAGGCCCTGGATAGGGCAATCAACATTGTCGTCTTGACAGCGCCGATCCGAAGCTATCGTCACGTTAATCAATATATATCCGCATTCGGGCCAGAAGTGCTTACATGCTGACACAAAGTTCGCACAACAAAACGGCTCTCCTCACCGCCGCGGGCATCCTGCAAAAGCCTGTCCACGAGCCGCTGCTTGGCTTCTGTGCTTCCTTGCCCCTGGCTGTTGGCGATCTTCACCAGGGATTGGTACACTCCCTTTATTGTGAGAGGTTTTGGTTTTCTTAATGTGAAGCTTTGCTTCTTTTTAGCTTCGAATGCAACATCGCCAGCATCGCCATGCTTATCGTAAATGGCTTTTAGGGACCGGTTGTCAAGGCCACACACGGTTTTCAAAGCCTTTGAAATGGCGGAACCGCCTAGACCGAGCTCCAACGATATGTATGGTGGAGATATCGAATTTGTAGCCAGCCAAACCTAAATTAATAAGAATTGGATCGTGAACCATGGGTGGAGACGTACCGCGGGCAGTAAACTTGAGGGATCGGCCTCAATCAATATTCTTATACAGTTTACCAGAGTGTCCACAATCTTGATTCTGCTTGTGGTCCCGCTAACCAGGACAAAGCAGCGGGTGAGGAGTGCGTAGGAGGCATTTCCGTCATCTGAGGCCCAGTGTTCATGGAGTTGGGGGATGTATAGAGACGGCTGAAACGTCAGGGGAGATTCATCTAATGGTATCGAAGTTGAGGTTGTGTCCTCGGATATACCAGCCGACTGGAGACCAAGAGTGAGCTTAGATTTCTCTTTGGACAGGCTGGGTTTAGTGAGGGACGATGGAAGCACGAGCGGTTGGCTGGGCTCAAGATTCCGAGGAATCTCTCTGGTGGGAGCTGATTCATCTGGATCCTCAGCTTTGGGTTTTCCGCTGGCCTGGGCAGCTTGTCTCTCCTGGGCAACTTCTTGGTCCCATTCTGCCTGGAGCTTACGAGCCAGCTCTTCATCCGTCATTTCAGTTTCAGAAGTGGCAGCATTGCTAAAGCCAGCCGTGCCCGGCTTATTTGCCGTCTGTGCAACATTCTGTCTCTGTTTGGAAAAGAAATACTCCAGGCCCTTCGCAGCCGGGGCAGAGGGCTTGCTACCGCTATTGTTCAGCTTCCGCTTCTTGGAAGGGCTGGACATGGTCGCAGTGTGTGATTGACGCGTGTGATTTTATTCATCAAATTTCGATCCACGTTTGGATCCGAATTTTTTTCTTTTTTCTTTTCTTCTTTTTTATAAAGATGGGCTCTTTGATGGGGAAGAATGGTTGTTAAGTAAATTGCCCACACTGTACATGCCCGTGAACGCGATCAGCATGCGGGCTGGTATTCATTGCATGACGATGATGGACGCGGGTGCACGTGACGTCCACAAAACCGAAGAAAGTCAGCAAAAACCGTAAAACACCAGCCCCTCTGTCTGGCGCTAAACCCGTTTGGTCGCCCACAAGCGATTCACTCACACAATCGTTGAAATCTTTCCTCTGCCCCACCATCGCGAACATCCCCCCGACATCCCCCTCAAATCCCATCAACCGACATCATGAACGGCGAAGACCCGCCCGAGAGGCCCGAATACATCACAAACATCATCAACGGCCTCGAGCGGTACAACCCCGAGGCTGTGGGCCATCTCGAGGCCTACCTGGGTGAGCAATGCGAGAACAAGTATACCGACTGCAACGCCAACCGCACCCTGCTCAAGCTGTGAGTGTTTCTCTCCCTCCCAACACGAAACCCGGGCTGCTTGTTATATGATGATCGAATGTCAACGTTTCCTATTACCTGAACTGTGTGGCCTAGGAAACCACACCTGAAGTCACATTATTAGCTCTATCTGACTGCCCAACTTACCCCTCTGCAAATTCAACTCTGCCCTTCTCACGCGAACCAAGGCTAACTCCAAATCTTTCTTCGCTTGGACAGGTACCAGCTCAACCCTGACCGCATCAAGGATGAGATTGTCACCAACATCCTGGTCAAGGCCATGACCCAGTTCCCCTCGCCTCAGTTCTCTCTCGCCATCCACCTCATTAACCCCTCGACTGCCTCGAACGGCGAACTCCACGAGGCTCTCGCCAAGCTCCGCGCCCTCAACGGCCAGCTCGAGGGCGCCCAGTACGACGGTTTCTGGGCCGACCTCGACGGCGACGACCTCTGCGCTGACCTGATTGCCGACATCCCTGATTTTGAGGACCTCATCCGTCACCGCATCGCCCTGCTGGTGTCGCAAGCCTTCCGTGAGCTCAGCGTCTCCCACCTCGAGTCATGGCTCGGTCTGAAGGACGAGGATGCCGCCAAGAATTTCGTCACCGAGGTCTGCGGCTGGACTGTCGAGGCCGACGGTATCGTCAAGGTGCCCTCCAACCCCGAGAACGAGGCCAAGAAGGCTGAGATCCGCGAGGACGTCAACGTCGAGCAGTTCTCCAGGGTGCTTCGACGGGCTTGGGAGGAGACGGTATAGGTTGGTCGCGTTCAGCTGAGGGTCGGAGGGGTTTTTTGCACTTTCCCTTCAGTGGGACATGTCATGACGATTCATGATTCGGAAGGGAATGGCCAGCATGGGTAGCATGGAGGGGTATAAAAATCCAGGCGTTTAATAGGACATGTGATTGAAGTACAAACCAAAGGATCTACATACATATAGAACTTTTGCGATTGTTGGATTCCCCATGCTCGATGTTTCGATGTGCCAAAAAAAATCGTGGTCAATTGTATACGCTACGCCTCCTTTTTTGCTCTTTTTCCCCTTTCCCATCCGTCTCAAGTCAGGCCCATCATTTCTGTGCCTCTCTCCTTGGACCATTTTCCCCTGATCTACTTCTTCTTGGTGGTCAACTCCTCCCACTGCACACCAGCCCACTCCTCGACATATCCCGTCTTAGTGAGTTCCGTGCCCCTCGGTGAGCAGTCCTTCTCACACACAGCCACAATGATGGTCCCCCACTCCATGCCGTCCAGGCTCAAGTCATCACCCTCAAGCTCAAAGATGGCGTTAGGAGTCAGCTGAACCTCAAACACCCTGCGGGAGGCGCAAGTGCTGCAGCGGGGGATGGCGCCCTTGGTAACGGCCTCGCCGGCGGCGTCTGTCTTGGAGTACAGCAGGGGGGTACCCGCAAACTCGTAGCGGATGACCTGCTCTGGGTTCTGGGCCAGACGGTCGGCAAACTTCTGGAAGGTAGCGTCCATGGTGGACTCAAAGGCCTCACGGTCGAGGACCGAGGGCTCCGCGGCGCCGGCGTCCTCGAGCCGCGCGTTCTGGGGCACCTTGGCCGGCCTGGGGTCGAGCGTCTCGAAGTCGGCATCGGCGAGGTACAGGTTCGGATAGGGCTCAGGCAACTTCTCAGGCCAGGGCTCTGCTGGGGGAGGCGGTGCTGCTGCGGTGTATGAGGCGCTGATATTGAGCGACTCGGCAAAGGTCTTGGGGAGGGCGGCTGCGGGGGCCTCTTCAGAAGGGGCGGGTTTGGCAGGTTGTGAGGAGAAGGGGTTGGATGAGGCCCCAGTGCTGAATGGGTTGCTCGAGTTGCTGGTCGAGGAGCTGAATGGGTTGGCATTACTGGAGAAAGGGTTCGCAGGGGCGCCTCCCGCACCCAGACCCTTTGCGCCAAAGAGCGTTTCGCCTAGCCCAGGGCCATCGTTCTTGGGCTTCTTCTGCTCCTCCTCGTCCTCCTTCTTGGTCTCATTTATATCCTCCTTGGGCGCCACTTCCTTCCACACCCTGACTCCCCGCAGAGCCCGGATGCTACCCTGCTTGCGCCTGCAGCTCGCGCGGCGACAGGCGAAGACGTATATCCGTCGCTCATGCTCGGGAAATCTCTCGGGCAGCTCACCGTTAAGCTGAAGTAGCAGGACCATCATATCCTTACAGACCTTGCACCTGGCATATGCGGCGCTGGGGGGGGCTTCCGGGTCTAGCCATTCCTGTAGAGCACATGTTAGTACCACAAGGTGGGATGTGTTTTTGGAGGGGAAAAAAAATTAAATGTTGCACGCACAGGTTGGCCTCCGAGATGGCTGATGGTGTCCTCGTCAGCATCTTTTGAGGCATATCCCAAGAGAACACTTGTCTCTTCAAATTCGCCCTCTGAGGAATCGGAATCGTACGAAGCCATTGTGGTCGCGTTGTATTGGTATAGGGCTGTCCAGAGTGATGGTGGGGTCAAGATTTTTTTTCCCTTCTATTGACGTTGATGCGGGGCAGTCCCGCGATAAGAGAACCTGGCAGGTGGTGGTAGTGTAGGAGAGGGAAGATGGTACTTTAACATCAAAACTTGCACCTAAGCCTCTCATCTGATATTATTTTATCAAATATATATTGAATTCGCCTTCCAGTTATACGACTCCCTCTCCTCAGAATTTATTCTGTTCAAGTTCCGGCTGTCATCTAGGTCATGCTAATTTTGATTCGCAAAGACTCCAAATGATGTGTTTCGGATGGCAGATTTCAATATAAAATTAATACATACGAAGGATTAATTCCATATCATCCCCAATCCATCGACAATGCTTAATTTAACTACTTGCTTCGGTTTCCAGTTGGAACTTTATTTAGTTCTAACCAAACTATGGCTTGTCCTATTACACTACTCAAATCGCTCCAAAGCACACCCCAACGAATGAATGATGATTCATAACAAAGAATTATTCCAAAATGAAAAATAGGGTCATCTTTACTCGTAAACTAGTATTTATGTGCATCCTGGTCTCAATCCAATAGTCATGATCAAAACACCAAGGAAATCAAATACAGGCCGACATGTCGTTTTGATTACCGCCCAAAATCTTTTGTCTACCGTTATTCTAACGTGGTATCAAACTACTGCTCAGGGCCGTCCATTCCTGGGCCCGGACCGCCTGACCGGCCCATCTGCCTGGCCTTCAACAACTCGTCACATAGGAGGAGGTTGGATGCGATGCTGGCACTGGACGCGATACAGTTGCGCAATACTCGGAACGAATCAAACACACCCACTATCTCAGGGTCCACGGGGTCTCCCGTCTCAAGGTCCAGACCGACCACGTTTCCATCGGCGTACTCGTCTTGCAGAGCAGCAACTGTAGCTACACGTTAGTTTTTATCTGAGACAAGTCGAGTTTGGTAAAGTCACTTACGAGCATCCTGAATGTCGAGACCGGCGTTGGCAGCCAGGGTCTTGGGAATAATGAGGAGAGCGTCGGCGAAAGCCTCAACACCCCACTTGGCCTTGCCCTTGACGGACTTGCTGAAGGCATCGCTCTTCAGGTGAGCAGCACAGGCGATCTGGAAGGCGCCGGCTCCGGGGACAACGCTCTGGTCGACGATTGTGTTGTAGACACTGCGCAGACCATCTCGCACAGCGTCGGTAACCTGGGCAATGGTGTGCTGGTTGGGACCCTTGATCATCAGAGTAACCGACTTGGGGTCCTTCACCTCCTCCACAAAGGTGTACTTCTCTTCGCCGAGAGTCTGCTCGTAGACAAGACCAGCCCAGCCCAAAACATCCGCTGTCAAATCTTCTACACTGTTCTGAGCAATACCACCGCAGATCAACTGGAGTCGTTCCATGTTTCTTCGCTTGGCTCTTCGGAGGGCCAGGATACCATTCTTGGCAAGGACGTCGAGGGACAGAGGGTCGATACCCTTCTGGTTGATGATGACAAAGTTCTTCTTTCCATCGGTACCGCACAGCTCCTTCTTCAACTCAACAATCTTCTTGAGTTTAGCATCGACAAATCGTCGCTCACTCTCGACAAGCTTCTCACGCTGCTCAGCGCTCGAGTAAAAGAAGCTGGAGTTGATCTCTGTCTTCTCGTACTCCAAACTGACGTTCATTGTAAGGATATAGCAGTTCTCGAGTCGCTTTGGCATATCGGGGTGTCGGGCACCGTGATCCAGAGCGAGACCCTTGATTAGCTTGGTGTCGGAGGCTGTTCGGTGCTGCATCTTCATAATCTCCACCATGTGCAAGTCGGGCTTGTTAGGAGCCTGGTAGATAGCCAGGACGGCATCGACGATATCGGGTGTGAGTTTCTCGGCGAGGCTTGCGTTGAGCTTGGTGGCGAGGGACGTTCGGGCGACGCTGCGGAGGAGCTCTGCATCAATCTCCTTGGGGAGCTTGAAGCTGTCGAGGAACTGCAACTGTGAGACGAGTGCCAGGGGCGTGCATTGGAACGGAACTAACCTTGAGAGCCTCGACCTTGGCAAGCTCGAAGCCGTCAGTGATGATTCGGGGGTGAAGTCCTTCAGAGATGTGTCGGTCTGCCTGCTTCAGAAGCTCGCCCACCAACATCACCACAGAAGTAGTTCCGTCACCACAAATGTCGTCCTGCGCAGTCGCTGCTCGGGCAATCATAACGGCAGTGGGGTTCTGAATTTGCATCTCTCGCAGGAGGACATTGCCATCCTTGGTCAACTTGATCTGGAGGGGATGGTCAGTAAGGGGGCGGACAGAGGGGCAGTAGGCAAGGCGATGATACCTGTCCAGCGCCGTCGACAAGCCTAAAAGAACAAAGAGGTCAGCGTGAAAGCAGAAAATAGGCCGCGGGGTTCTCACATCTTGATGGTGCCACGAGGGCCAAGGTTGGACTTGAGGACATCCTGCAAGCCCTCACCGGCACTGATGTTGACCTTTAGAGCTTCGCCCCTCCTCTACGACCCAAGTCAGTGGTTAGCAGGCTGGCGGGCAACTTTTTTCCCTGTGGGGCATGGGACAGACGCACTCGGGACTCGGCCTTGGGGTTAAGAAGCTGTGCGGCCGACATTTTTGCGAAATGCGAATGTCGAGTCGGGGGGAGATGTTGGGTCGAGGTGGAAGTGGGCGGGAAGTTGTTCACGATTTCGTAATCCCACAAGCTCGCTCCAGCCGTGGGAGTAATAGGCAATAGCGGGCGGGTGCTGGCCTGGGGCCTGGACATTTTTTCTGCCCCGCCATGGTGAAGGCGGTGGGTGGCCGTAGCGTGTTACTGTGGGTGCTGTGAGTGGGCGGTGAACAGGATAGGGGCGACAGAAAACATGGCACACGATAAACGGGACCTGGAGATGCATAAGAAGTAAAAAGAAAACAAGCCCCTGAAATAAATACATTCAAAAAATAATGCAAACCTACTGTAAATTCAGTGATGCTGCTGCTCGTACATGAAAATGAACTGCGTTATCGACGCTTTTCCTATAACAACGCCGAGGGAGCAACTCGCCTCGTGTACCATGTATTCTGTCACCCGTGTTCCAGGCTGCCGCAAAACAGCTCGGTGAGCCAGACCGAGATCTATGTGGGTTCCATGACAATCCTCGACCTTCTCCCACCCATGTAGACTATACACGGCTAGCATACGAACCACACACAAACACCAGCAATTATTGTTTTTTTGTTTTTTGTTTTTTGTTTTTTTTTTCGGTCTCACGCCGCTGCTCTTTTTTTGTAGACAACATCCCATAGTTCAAACATGACCACTCATACACCATAACCAACCTCTTGACGCCACTGCCACAACTTCTTATCCACTCTCGCTACACTCATTCCTATGCTTCTTCCAATCCTTCTTCTGGCATTCCCCAGAACAATACCTGACCTTCATGCATCGCAAACACTTCTTCAGCGATCCCCCATCAACACCCTGGGTCTTGCCACACTTCCTGCAACGCTCCGTGTCCATGCTGACAGAGCCCATCTGCGCAACTAGACTTTGTGCAACAACCTCTTCCACAAAAGGCACAGAATAAGTAGGACTGATGGCTACCCTCACAGCATTTGGACTAGCATTTTCCCACTCTGGGAGCGATACGAATTTTTCGGGAATGTGGCCATTTCCGCAGGAGCAAAGTACCTGCTCGCCATGCCCCAAGCTGATCGGGATCGCTGAGTTCTTCCTCTTGTACTCGCAGGTGCTGCGGTGGGACCAGGTGCGGCATCTCTCAGCTAGCGATGGCAGAACCTTCTTCCAAAGAATCAGCTCGGCGTCGTTGACATTGAGTGTGCAGCACTCCAAGGTCCTGATCAGCAACAAGAAAGCCTCCATCTTGCCCGACTCGATCAGTCTCGTAGTGAACGGAATCACCGCTGCGTCGAGAACAACCGAGGCATTGTCCCCGTCAAGTCGTAGAGCAGACACAAAGATCAACATGTGAATGCCTCCCTTCTCTGGATGATTGATTGCAAACATGCCGGTTTGCCCGCCCTGGAGCCCAGAACTGAGCATAAATATTGTGAACAACGACTCCTTGAAATTGACCCTCGGGTCCTCTGCGATGCCTGTACCTTCATTGGCCACATCACGTAGTCTCTTTTCCCGAGTGGAAAACTGCAACGACGTAAGCGAGGTAAGCCATCGTAATCTGTCCTTGCTCGCTCCAAGATCAATGATCGGGAGAGTGTCGAGATTAACATGCGGTGTGTTGGCCGTAAATGGAACACCGGAAGACGAGAGTCCGACGGGGAAGATAAAATCGGACAGGATTTCAGAAGATCCCGCATCCGCCACGGGCGCAATGATCTCGACATAACCAGTAGTGCGAGCAACCCGGGATCTTATTCCGTCCTTGGTGATAGGTATGGGGAATCTCACGGGACATACGAGCTTGTTAGTCGCAAATACAACATCAATGACAAATGGATCTTTTTGCCTCAGCTCGATGGGAACCTTTTCCTTCAACAGATTCCTTCCTTTTGTGGAGGTAATGTCGAGACGAGCTGTGATTATGCCAATTGTTGACTCGGAAGCCGGGATATCAGCTGTAATCTTGACGGTCTTGTCATCGTGTCCCTTGTCTACAACATTGTCAAGGCTCTTTGCACCAGTACAGACAAGGGGATATCCCTTCTGATCAGGCAGGTACTTTGTCACAAAGACATTGGCAGAGTCAGTCATGCCTGTTTCGAAGACCACCAGGTCCATTCCCAAAATAGGAACATAGAGCATTCCACTTTGGGCTGAGGGTGGAATCGACAATCCAACAAGTGTGTTTTCTGGCTCAACTTGAAGTGCTGCCGTGGGCACATAGAACGACGCAACAAGTGGGGAGTTGCCCGACCACCCCTCCTCTGCCCGTTGGACTGAGACTTCAAAGTCTTCGCACACGGGATAGCTTGTCGTCTTGACCTTTCCAAACGAGATGTGCACGTCTCCGAACATGTTGTGCCACTTGGTCACCGAATTAGGTCCAGTCCTCAAGGATCCAATCAGTCTTGGAGACGACAGCTTCT
Source organism: Calonectria crousiana (assembly GCA_013406985.1). Classification (NCBI taxonomy): domain Eukaryota; kingdom Fungi; phylum Ascomycota; class Sordariomycetes; order Hypocreales; family Nectriaceae; genus Calonectria; species Calonectria crousiana. The sequence continues at coordinate 1,480,794 of VTGD01000001.1, read as the reverse complement.
GCTGGAATGAGTCTCCGTACAAGCGATTAATCGCCTGCCGGGGTATGACCACTGTGACGGCGAGGACTGGAGGGATTGACTCCCAGGCATTAAACATGCCCGTATTTGTTGTATCCTTGAATCCAGACAGCAACCATGCTTCAGTGCCAACGCCCATGAGATGGAGCTGGGCGCCAAAATCTTGTGTCTGGTTGCTGTTTAGTATCAGTGCACGTTCCTGAGCAGTCAAATCGACCAATTCGGCATGGGCAGTTGGCCAGTCAGTTTCTACCCGCCTGCTAACCAGTTTCAGCAGCGCGGCAAGACTTCCTCGGTGAAAGTGAGGGTAGGTACTGGTTCTTGAATGTCCAGCCGTAGGGTTCTCACTCTCGAACATGCGACGAACTATGGGCAAGAGAATCTTTGCAAGTGATTTAGCTTCAATGTGAAGCTTGCTTCCCCCTTTGGGATATCCCGCAAAGTTCTCGTCTCGCTTCCACACAGACCTGATACGAAACTGCGTTTCCTCGCTTTTCGATGTGGTCCGGCCTATACCACTCAAGAATATTTCATCGACATGCGATTCGCACTTAGCATTCGTCCAGTACTGCACAGGGCTGAAACCCAACAAGATGGATACGGTTGGAACGTGGCCACAGAGAATCTTTTCGAGTGCTCTTTTCTCATCCCCTTCTTGCTTGATCAATAGCTCCGTAAATAAAGCTGCCCACGGCTGATCTTTCAGCAAGGGACCTGCAGCCACGATGATGTTGATGGCTCCGAAATGGTCACTGAGGTTCGACGTATCGATAATATCAAAGGTTGTCAGACCTTTGCTACCTTTTCCGTATTCTTTCTCGTCCAGAATGAGAGGTCTGCAGTCGAGGGTCCTTCTGTACATATTGGCAGATGTAGTCTTTGCAGCAGCACTTTGCTGAAGGGTGTGACAGAATGTTAAGGCATCGGCTACTGCGTAGCGAATAACAATATTCTTACCAAAAAATTGCTTAAATGCTGTACTCCATTCATCAAATTGTGTTTTTGCGGCGGCAGCAGCATGGAATCCCAGCTCAGGCTCTTCAGGGTTCAAGGGCGACGAGTCCAATAATGGAGCATACGCTGCTGCAAGATGGTAACCCAATACGGGGTCATTGCCGTAGTGCAATACGTCAGTATCGGAAAGAATGGCACCGAACAGGGGGTTGGGAATCTGGGCATCGTCTAGTCTGGGTGTGACAGTCCCATCTTTCCAGTACTGCGAGGACGCGTTGGGCAATTCATGCTGCGATTGCAAAGAGAGGGGGGCTGCTGAACGCATTCCAGTAAGGATAATAGCATCTTTGCCAACCATCTGGTCGTGGCAATCCTTGGAGGGACGAACATTGTTCGCGTACTCCTTGAGATAGTCCGCAGAAGCGCACTTCTCAGCAGCAGCCTTGATGATTTCCCAGATTTTCCTGACATCAGCAAGGGTATCAGAGTCGCAGAACTTGATGGCACGCCCATAAACATTGGTGTTCCAGTCTTCAAAGGAGTTGGAGATGGAGAGCAGCTTGGTGGTCCGCTCGAGAAGGGCATCAGCGGTGACACGATTGACAAACAGGTGGTGGTAAGCATCCCACAGATCATCGCTGTCAATATTCTCATCTCCGTCGAGGAGAAACGAGAGTAAGATCACATTGCGAGCTGAACAACGTTAATATAGGACAATGGCTTCTTTAGGGTAGCTAGCTCACCGATGATTCTTTCATTGATATCACAGCACGTAATATCAAGCCTTCTCTGAGCTACGGGACTGTCAGCATCGTGATGGTGTATTCGTAAGCGTCAAGCCACGTACGGAGTCCTTTTCCGGAGTATGCTGTGTAAAGAATGTTTCGCAAGTCGCCGCATCCGAGCGATAGCACCGTGGCGTCTTGGCCATGGGGCAGAGACCTGGTTAGGCTGGTTGCTGGGGTATTGCCTGCGGCATACAACCAGCCAATTCTGTTTGCAACGGTTGGTACCAACATGGCTGGTGCTTAAAATACACCATGAGATGGGATTTGAAGGTGGCCGAGTTCCAGCGGTGATCAAGAAGCAGCAAGATTGATGATAGCGAAAGTCATGAATGAAGGTTTGGGGTGGCCAAGCTAGGCCAAGCGATGATGGGTGGTGAGCGACTGGTGGGGCACTAAATAATGCAGCACCCCTCCATTCGCAGCGAACCACTTAACATGTTGAAGGACGGAGCTCAGTTACTCCGCGTGAGAAGCATTTTTTTCCCTGGAGAGCGAGCTCTGACGGCTTATTTTTGTGTAACAGAGGCCCGGGAGCTTTCAAGTGAAGACAGAGGCGTGATTACGCACTGAATGGCATGACACCGAAGGACAAGGGTCTGCTGTTGACGCCGTCACACCTTGATTACATACAAGCCTAGCCCAGCTATGTTTCTCACTTTGGCACAGGAAATACGATATATACATGTTTCTGGAAATAGTGCGGTCAAAAACACGAGGTAACTATAGTCCCAAGTTCAAACTCAATTTCCCGGATAAATAGACTGGTTAAGATTGAGGAATCATGTCACAACGCAGCAAGCTCCAAGCACTGCGACGGGACAAAATTCCCAGCACATACACATTCAAAAATCACACATCACACTCAAAGGCACATTTTAATCATGGTAACCAAGTTCCTCATTGGTTTCTCTACCGGAAAAAAGCAAAGCCCATTTGCAATGGAAGTGGTCGATCGATTCGGGAGCGCAGTCCCGTCAATGCCACTTCGACTTCGCTTCTATAAGAATAAACCGATTCGCCCTTCCCCATTTAACCCCCTCCCAACCATTTACCCCAATGATAAAATCCCCAAGAAAACCCAGAATCCTCCTATTGTACAAGGCCGACTTGTTGAAGAAAAAAACACTCTCTAGAAAACAGATGTTCTTTTTTCTTTCCAGAAGGCCGTTTTTGATTATAACCCAGTCTTTCCCCCCAGACATGGGAAAGAGGAACGCCAGAAATGAGCATAGATAAAAATCAAGGACATGAGCTTCGTAAAGATCCGCGTCATCAAGATCCGGTTCCCGCGAGCTACCCTTTCTAAGAAAAAGGATCGTGAAATAGAACAGTCAAAACACATGGAGCACAGCTCCGCCGCAACGCAATAGATTAAAGTACCCCGAGGTCATATATGTGGCGATAAATGGCAAAAAGAACTTTTTTTGATGTGACATGATGAATGACGAGACATTTATCAAGACTTTTTCAAGTGCTGCCGAAAAAGACGTCGTCATTGTTGGTAAACATGCCGACGGCGTTGTCAAATTCTTCGTCAAACTTGCTCATTATCATCATGTTGGGGTCGCGGTCTAGTTGAACCAGACCGTCGTCGTTTGTGAATTGGAGCAGCATGTCATCCTCGGTATCAGCCATGCCCAGGGGCAGGGTTCCAGTCATGCCAGCCGAGCCCATGATTGCGCTGGTGCCAGAGAGTGTGCTGAGGTCGTCAGTACCAATGGACGCGTTGGGGTCCACATCAAAGAATTGAGTGGGAGGCGGTGATGATGACTGGGAGAGCTCGGGGGGAGTGTTGTATTGACTAGCCGCGCTCTTAGCGGGGCTTGTTGAGTTCATCGGTGTGCCTTCCATAATGGCTTCAGGCGAGACGTAGGAGTGGGCGCTCACTGCCGAGGGTGATGAAACCAGGTCGTTGGCGACAGGAGCGACGACAGATCCCATGGGTGCTGATGACACCGATGACATGTGCTGAGTCTGATGCGGCATTCCCAAATCCATCATGTCGTCGAGCATGTTGTAGTCGTTGTCAGGCGAGTTCACAGCAGAGCTGTCGGAGTAGCCAGAGAGAGATGACATTGAGCTGATGGACATGTTCTTCTTGCGGGTTCGTGCCGATTTCTCCAGACGCGTATCTATATCAGGGCGGTTCTTCTTCGGGCGGCCACGCTTGACGACCTTGCGGACGATGCCGTCAAAAGCGCCAATGCACATGCCTCGCTGGCGATGTCTAGTAAGAGCATCGTGGCGGGCAAAGCTGTTTCCACACTCGCAGGGATAAGGTTTGATGCCAGTGTGGATCTTGGCGTGTCTCTTGAGGTCGTGTTGACGAACAAAGCACTTCTGGCACGTTGGGCACTGGTACTGACGGTCGTTGAGATGAGTTTGGACGTGTGACTTGATGTTCTCCTTGCGGCCGAACTTCTTGCCGCAGTCCTCGTACAAACACACCCACTTGCCGTCTGAGGCATCGGGGCCACGAATGTACTGGGAAATCTCCTCGATGGTGACGCCAGTCTCGGTCTTGGTTTCTTCAATGTTGATGTCGGCGATGCTGGCGGCGCTAGCAATGCTGGCCAGGGACTCGGTGCGACGGTGGGGAGATTCACGGCGTGGGGAGGAGGTCTGGGGGGCGGCGGCAAGAGTCTGGGCAGTCAAGGGACAAGGTCGCATGAATTGGGCCACCTGAGGGTTCTCAGCTTGCTGAGCCATCTGCTGGTTCATGTCGAAGCCGTTTTCGATCTTCAAGACCTCGTTGTTGAAGTTGTGCATGTTCAAGTAGTCAGGGGTCTGAAGTGGCACATTGAAGTTGTCAACTTCGGGCATCGGGTTCGACTTGGGAGGGCTGGGAACAACCTGAGGCTGCTGTAGTTGCTCAGACTGCATTTGCATGTCCTGGAAGATAGCCTGAGCTCGGCGGTTTCCACCGCGATTTCTTACGGGCTTGATTGTCTCTTCCATGGACTCATCGTAGCCATCCTGGAATCTGCTAGGGACGGGTTCGTTCCTTGATAGTCGGTCTTGGGGAGTTTCCATTGGTGTAGGGGGATAAAATCCTGAAGCTGGAGGCGTGTTAGCCAAACACAGGGTTGCTGGGGTTTCCAATCGCATATCAACTTACTTTGTGAGCTTGCGCTTTGGGGCGTAGCGGGTCTTGGGAGTCCATCGACTCCAAGGTTCTCAAACTTGGAGACCCGGTCCATAATACCGTTGCTAATCCTCCGCGACGTCCTCCGCGTGCTGGACGTGTCTCCTTCAGAGACCCATCCTTGCGAGGAGGCGCTGTCAGGGAAGTTTACAAATGTGGGTGTCGAAAGTGCACTGTCAGTGTTAAAGATATCAAATTCCTTACCTCCCGACATGTTTTCCCTGTAGGCTGCTTGGCCCTTGGCCATCATGACATTCAATTCACCGCTGTAAGGGTCAAAGGGCATGCTGGAAGGGTCAAAACAGGACGGATCAAACCGTTGTGTCTGGGGAGTGCCATGGGGAGACATCAGGTAGTTTTCGGTTCCGCTATGAGGCATGGACACATAGGGATTCGAATGGGGGCCCGGGCGTGCTTGAATGCGTTGCTGCTGCGCTTCTCGCAGAACATTATGCTGCGAATTATTTGCTAATCCTGTGTTGTTAGTAGTCGCACTTACCATTAGATTCTGCCGCACTGTCGGTGATGCTGAGTTTTGTTGTCGTCGAATGTCGAGGCTGAGACCGCGGCGGTGGCCAGCGGCTTGTCGTTGTGTCGCGTTGGGCAGATTGGGGATCTTCACTCCTTCAAAGGCAGTCGGCGTCGAATTCTGACGGCGATGCTGCCGTTGCCGGGCGTGAAGACCAGTTGGATGATTGGACAGCATTTTTTTTGGTCGCAAGGGGAGTCCGGAAGTAAATTGTCGTCGGTCGATTGGTTGTCGTATGGGAACCTATTGGTCCGAAACTGCGCGCGCGTTGCTGTCAGCGTCCATCGCCCCATAGCCATGGGCAGCTCCCTTTTGCTCACCTCACGCAGCGCAAGCACAGAGCGCCGGGCTAGAATATAAGTTTGGTTGTGCTCAGTCGCGGGCGACTTTGCGATAGACGGATGGATTCAGATACGCCTTTTCCAGGCGATAGATGGCTTTAGGAACGCTCGCCTCGCTGAGGTGCTCTCCCCGTAGATGGGATGGGATGCAAGCTGTCCTTCAGGTGTGGATTTGATGCTTGAGAAAGCGATAGAGACCAGGAAGAGTGGGTTCAAAGGCCAGGCTCCCGAAGAGCTGTCGGTTGTGGGTGTAAGTAATAGCAACATTTGGTCCATACATCACCATGGCAACCAAGTACGGCGCTATTGAAGGGCCTGGAGCAAGGAGCCCTGCAGAACTCTGGGACCACACTGCGTAACCAGGGGGGCGGCTAACTAAGAAGGGACCCAAATCTCAGACATGGCGGAAATCCAATTGCTCGTCATTTGCTCTGATTTTCCTTTTCCCGCCAGCTGCGGCGGCTGGCAAATCGACCGACCCATGTATCCAGTAATTACCGATTGACTCCCTTCGCTGCCATAGTTCGTCTCGCGTCTCCCAACCGGCCATGCTCCCTTGACTCGTCTGAGTCTTCGTCTCATGCCGTCTCTGATGATGAAATTGCTCCTCGGATAATTTCATGAAGCGCCTTGCCACGACCTCGGCGCTTACCGAGGCTGCCCCGCGACCAAACAGGATTCCTGTGAGGCTCAGGACTAACGCGCCGGCCATTAGCAGCAGCGGCCCGTCTGCGCACCTGATACGGTGACCTGCTGGTTTCAGAAGCTCCTCATAGCGCCCTCGGACGTCTGAGCTATCCTTAGAGCGGCCCGGGGAATATCTTCATGCCAGGCATACTGACGGACAGACCTGCGGGTGACCGTGGCCGTGGCCCGTGAGACGCAACCACTTCTTCGCCAGATAGATTGATAGGCCGTTGCGCAATAGAGGCCTGTCCGATGGATAACGCATTCCAGGGCTGCTGACGCCTCCAAATAAGAAGAGGAGCAAAAACGAGGCGCAATCACGTTGGTCAGCCTAACCTAATGGCTTCTAATGATTTGCTCGCACTACGGTTTTGTATTTTATACTTATTTGTTTTATGCTTGATTATTTTATGATTTTTTGTCGACTTGGCTCATAAGGCGCATTTAGCGTGTTAGTGGACCATGTTCCCGTAACATCATGCCCAGTCAGGAGGTTAGGCGATGCTGGGTCGGGCATTTTCCCACGCTTGATCTGCTTTAGGGATCGGTGCCATCTCAGGTTGTGCCGTTGGACTGCATGCACTTAGCATAGTACATATTCATGGGCATACATCATCGTGTATGGGTCATGTACTACATCCTTGAGAATAGTTCAGACGACCAGGGTAGTGTGAAAAAGAGGCGCCCTTAGGAGACGGCACAGGTAACCCATGAATGCTCAGACCGGTGCTGCTAACCGTCCTTGGAATAACAAATCTTCAGCCCAATCTGGATTTAGGACATCAAAGCTTGGCTGGATGAGCATCAGTGGCCATCATGGACGATCAGTGTCTGATTATGAGGCTTCGGCTAATAAAACGACCCGGGAAAGTGCCATGATGTTGGGTTGGCAACGTCATGTAAACAAAACGCTGACTACCCTACAGCGATGGCAACGGTATCGTATCTGCGCATATGAACACGCCAAAACATTCCGTGCTGACAGACACAATGCCACCCATTGGATGAGTGTATGCGGCCAGGCACATGGCACACATGGTTGATGGCAGGTTTGTTGTGCCTCTGACGTGTCCATGCTTCTTCCCTGGCCGACGAGCCTTAAAAGTCTGATCATATCGTTCGTGAGCTTTGGTTTTTTTATGCAGCCCCGACGACGACTAAGTCCCGAGACTCCGGCCAATGCGGCCATTGATCATTAATTTTGCACGCTTTGGTTGCATTGATCGTCTCGTCAGAAACGACAAGCGGTAAAATACGGGTCCGTCTTCGGCAGTGCGTGCAGATAACGAACATGTGAGGACAAGAAAAACAGACAGTAGAAAGTAAAACAAAGAGAGCTAACTACAAATAAAAGGAAAAAAAAAAAGGCCATGGGCTCACAAGACGCCAATTCCGCTGTGCACATGACGGAGTAAAACGTGCAATTAAACACGTGAGGGTGGGTGCACTGTGCTGGGCAGCTGTCGCGAGCAGGCGGGCTCGCAAAGTCGGGTGAAGTCGCAAACGGATGAGCTGGATCTGGGTCTAGCCCCCGCTATTTACCACACCAAAATCAGCCAAGCCCAAGACTATTCACCGCGACAACAGTCTGGATGACCCTTGTCCCACCCCATCCACCCTGACCGAATATTTCAACATCACCCCATTTCGCACGCTTGGGCTACAACTCTGCCACTGCGATTGGCTGCTGGGCGCATCTCTTCATTCTGCAGCTGCTCCTCTGTATGCTGCATCGTCCGTGAATTCATTTTTTTGCCCCTCGGCGCCAATCGTCGTTCGTCACCTCTTCCCTTAATCACCAATCCCACCTCCGGCCGCAATGTCCGGCAACACTCTCAGAGGCACGCCCACTCGCCAGGGCCGCGGTTCCATCCCACCCTTTGGCAACAGTCCCAGCGGCGGCGGCGGCGGCGGTTCAAACATCCCTCGTCCTGTTCTTGAGCAGCATGCTCCCCAGCCCGCCGAGGCCAGCTCCGCCGTCAGCGCCAGTCGTCAGAAGCAGTCAAAAAGAGATGAGGTCCGTAATCCACTCATGCGGTCGTCTTGCGTTTAAAAGACCCCTCCATCGCCTTTACTTTGCCGTGTCGAACTGTGTGTTGACCAATGCTCGTCCAGGCCATCCGACGAAAGCTCGAAAATGATCTCTCCAAGAAGAAACACCTCACGAGTCGAGCTCGCCATAGCCGAAAAGCCCCTCCCGGCACTGTACTTGCCCTCAAGCCCAGCCCGGCCCTCCAGATCAAGCCCGCCACCACCGTCTCCGAGGCTGCTCAACTGATGGCCGCCAAGCGAGAGGACTGTGTTCTTGTCACCGACGATGACGATAGAATTGCTGGTATCTTCACTGCCAAGGATCTTGCTTTCCGTGTTGTGGGCACTGGGGCCAAGGCCGCAAATGTCACAATTGCCGAAATCATGACCAAGAACCCACTTTGCGCTCGTACCGACACCAGTGCCACCGATGCTCTCGACTTGATGGTCAGGAAGGGTTTCCGACATCTGCCCGTCATGGACGAGAATCAGGATATTTCCGGTGTGTTGGATATCACCAAGTGTTTCTACGATGCCATGGAGAAGCTTGAGCGTGCCTACTCGTCATCTCGAAAGCTGTATGATGCTCTCGAGGGTGTTCAATCCGAATTGGGCTCTACGCAGCCGCAGCAGATTATTCAATATGTGGAGGCTCTGCGCTCCAAAATGTCTGGGCCTACTCTGGAGACGGTCCTCAATGGAATCCCGCCCACGACTGTCAGTGTGAGGACCTCGGTCAAGGAGGCTGCCGCTCTCATGAAGGAGAACCGCACCACTGCCGTCCTTGTTCAGGACCAAGGGGCCATTACGGGCATCTTCACCAGCAAGGACGTTGTCCTTCGAGTTATTGCTCCTGGCCTTGACCCGGCCAACTGCAGTGTCGTGCGTGTCATGACTCCTCATCCTGACTTTGCTCCCATGGACATGACTCTCCAGGCTGCTCTCCGCAAGATGCACGGTATGTATATCCAGCCATGATAATTTAGTATTTCCTCTCTAACTGTATTTCATAGATGGTCACTACCTCAACCTTCCTGTCATGAATGATGGTGGTGAAATTGTTGGCATGGTCGATGTTCTCAAGCTCACCTATGCGACTCTGGAACAGATCAATACCATGTCCAACACCACTGACGAGGGTCCTGCCTGGAACAAGTTCTGGCTTTCTTTGGACAATGAGTCCGAGTCCATGATGTCTGGAGAGGGTGGTAGTGCTATGCACCACGGTCACCATGGTGGCTCGCGCCTTGCATCCCCAGATGTCACTCGTGATCGCCTTGGTGACAGCGTTGCTCCAGGAGACTCTGCTTCCCACATTGGTATCGACTCTCCTCCTCGATCTGTGCTTCCGGATGGTCATGAAACCCGATTGCCTGAGGAGATCCCCTTCTCTTTCAAGTTTAAGGCTCCCTCTGGTCGAGTGCACCGTGTCAAGGTCGTTGCCGCTGACGGTATGGAGGCTTTTGTAGCCGCTGTCGCTGGCAAGCTCGGCAGCGAGGCAGCCGGTATTGGTGGAACTCCTGAAGTTGAGGATGGCGAAATTACTGGCCCCGGATTCGCTCTGAGCTACGTCGATGACGAAGGCGACACTGTTTCCATTACCACCAACCAGGATTTGGTTGAGGCTGTTTTGCTTGCCCGTCACTCTCATCACGAGAAGGTGGATCTCTATGTGCACGACCCTGAAAAGCCCCCTATCCCAGCTCACGATATTGCACTCCAAACTCCTGCATCCACTGGCTCTGGTCTTCGCGAGAGACGCAAGTGGTGGCCGGACGAGGACGAGGACGAGGAAGATGAGGACGATGAGGATGAGGAGGATGAAGTAGCATCGACAGTGCGAAGACCCCGTCGGGCGAGGGCAGCCCACCACTCTGCTCCCGACCAGGTCATTGCTGGCGTGCCGAACGAACTTCTCCTTCCTGGTGCCATCGTCACATTGGCTGTGGTAATTGTTGGTGTCTTTACTATTTCGAGGATTACCAGCCGATAAAGGAACACCCCACTGAACCTGACCCTGATAACGACTTGATGAAAAGACGGCAGTACCTGGAGATTGTAGATATGTAGAAAATTTTTTGTCTCTAGAGATTACCCCTGCGCCTGCAAGCTTTAATTCAATTGAACTTTTCTATGTTCTCACTCTAAGAATATATTCTAAATAAGCGTCTCGGAATTGTTTTCTATCCTTGGTGCATGTTCCCAGTCTTGGTTTGGAGTTTTGGATCCTGGCGGGCTGCACGGCTGATAGCCGGCATCGGAAAATCTCGCGCCCCGAGGCAGTTCCTGTGGCCAAAATTTGGGGATGGTGGAACGACTATCAAGACGCTTGAGCAACTGCAAAAGCATTCACCATGGTACTAAGGAACGCTGCCGTGCGGTTTGGTAAGTCAATTGGAATTAAATATGTATAATTCAAGTGCTTATCGACTCAGGCCGCCGCACTTTGGCGTCTCCCGTCTCCAAGACCTTCCTTCGACAACTTTCCTCCGAGGTCACCACTCAGACTTCGACCGAGACGCAGCCCCAATCGTCCTGGCCTGCTTCTCAGGCTCCCGCCGCACCCGCCAAGATCGTATCTGCATCCAGAAAGAAGCAGAGGATTGTGCAGGATGCTATCCTTTCTCTCGGAACCGACTCGGCCCACGAGCACAAGGGCAAGGCATGGACGACTAAGCACAAGACCGCCAACACTGCAGCTGCCACCCCCGCCCAGCAGTATACCGAATTCCGACGCATCCAGAACACCACCAGGGCCCTAGGATCCCGCGTTGAGCGCCACTATGCGCCCACCGAATTGATCAGCAACCCCCCCGGACCCGAGGATGTTACGCTTGAGCTTCTGATGGCTTCGCAAACCCACATGGGTCACAGCACTTCGCTCTGGAACCCGGCAAACTCGCGATACATCTATGGTGTGCGTGAAGGCATTCACATCATCTCGCTCGAGACGACGGCGGCACACCTTCGGCGTGCGGCTCGCGTGGTGGAGGAAGTCGCATACCGCGGAGGCCTGATCCTCTTTGTGGGAAACCGAAAGGGTCAGATGGAAATTGTGACCAAAGCTGCGGAAATGGCTGGAGCGTGCCACCTTTTCACCAAGTGGACACCTGGAGGTATCACCAACCGAGATGTGATTTTGAGGATGCATGGCACCCGAGTGGTGGATCACAACGATGAGGAGATTCCTGGCTTTGACAAGTACAGGGGCTCTGCCCGGCCTTTATTGCCAGATTTGGTTGTCTGTCTGAACCCCTTGGAAAACTACACCTTGCTCTACGAGTGTGGTTTGAAGAGTATCCCCACCATTGGTGTGATTGATACCAATGCGGATCCATCGTGGGTGACTTACACTATCCCTGCGAATGATGACAGGTATGTCTGAGTGAAATCCATGTGACTTTGGCTAAAAAACAAAACAAAACAAAACAAAAAACTGACCTGTCGAACCTCTAGTCTCCGAGCCATGGCTGTTGTTGCTGGTGTTTTGGGCCGAGCTGGCGAGGCTGGCCAGAAACGCAGACTCGCGGATGCTTCCAAGGGTCACGTTTCCTGGAGCAACCCTGAGGACATTTCAAATCACATGAGGAAAGAGACTAAGGCTGCTATTGAGGAGCGAAAGGCTGTCATGGGCCGACTCCAACAGAACATTGAGGGATTCACCGAAGAAGAGCAGAAGATTCTCCGCACGCAATTCTACGGTGAGGAGCTTGAGGTTTCGGAGGAAGACATGCTCAGCATGTTGGGCGAGGCTGCCGCGGACAAGCCAAAGAAGGCATCCAGCTCAGCCTCGGCAACCCCTACACTCGAAAGCATCGAGACAGAATTAGCTGGACTGCAGGTTAAGGCCACCAAGCTCGAGGTTGAGATCAAATCCACTGGACAGTCGCCAACCTCGACCGTTGCTGAGGGCTCTAACCTGTCTGGCATTGAGGAGCAACTGGCCGCTGTGGCAGCAAGGGCTGCTGAGGTCGAGGCGGAACTCAAGCCCAGCACTAAAAAGTCGGAGTAGACAGGAGGAGCACTTGTTGTACAATAAGGCTATGTATAATAACCACCCATGGATGTAGAGAGACGAACCCAATTGTACGTTTTGATGTCATGTTGATATGGCCATTATCATGAATGGAAACGGATAAACTATGCCCCCATGCTCTTGCCACCATTCTGATCATGCCTCGGGAACAAGGCGGGTTTGCCCCACAAGCTTTTACGTCAAAAAAAAAAGCGGCCTTGAAACCTCGTCGCTGCGCATTTCCCCTCACCAAGTAGAACTGTTCACGACCGAACATTTCAGCACAGCTCCATACATCCCATCACAGCGCTGCAAGCCCGGCCCATCATCACGCCGCACAATAGGCCAAGAACAGACCCTGGTCACTTCGATTGGACCCGGTTTTTTCTCCCCTTTTGTGCTGGCAAAAACCAAAAATCGTGGCGAGTGCGCTTTGTTTGTGTGCCTGTTGGCGTGTCTCCCGCCTTTGTGGCTTGGCCATAGTTAGAGCTCCGGTATGCCCTATCTTGTCATTCCAACGCCTCACTGTTCCTTTTTTGTACGGAGTGAGCCCACCAGCATAATTCTCAGCGATTTTACCTCACGGCTGCAGCACCAGCCACTGGCATGCAGCCTGCTATTGTTTTGCTTCGCTATCCGCCACAATGTAGAGACATATATGCTCTTGTCTCGGCCGGCATCGGCTTGGAGCAAACGGTGCGAGGTTGATGGGAGGCACATGTGGGCTTGCAGATGACATGATATACTTGACATGCGACCGTTCAACTAACTTGGCGCGAGTGACTAGATATTTTCCGTCTCATCCCTCATCCCAATCCGTCCCAGATATATATTGTCGGTGAAGCAAGAGCAAACGAGCCAACATGCCGGCCATCCTGGACGACCCGGCGAGCCCCACTATCTACCGAGTCTCGGGCCAACCTCCGTACCCGGACCCGACCAACCCCGGGTTCCCGGCCGACATCGTGCCCAAGCAAGTAACGCTCCGGGACCGACAGACAGTCGCCACGATTGTCCCCTTTGCATCTCCCCACCAGGTCCCGCCCTCACTCCTTGCCTACCTGTGTGACCAACTTAACAAGGAGATTGAGGGCGGCGACACGTATCCCATGATGGACCAATTCTCGGTTGACAACTTTGGTGCTTACTGGTTCCAGAATTGCGGCGCCATCATGTTTCTCGGCAATATTGAACGTCCGGAGGATATCGTAGAGGGAAAGGACTGGTCCAAGGAGTGCCTAGGTAGCTTTTACATCAAGCCTAACTATCCTGGCCGCAGCAGCCACGTCTCCAACGCCGGCTTCATCGTCACCGGCGCTTCCCGTAACCGTGGTGTTGGCCGCCTCATGGGCGAGACGTATCTCGACTGGGCACCGCGCCTGGGCTACACCTACTCTGTCTTCAACCTCGTATATGAAACCAACGTGGCCTCGTGCCGCCTCTGGGATGGCCTCGGCTTCAAGCGCATCGGGCGCGTAAAGGGCTGCGGCAACCTCAAGAGCTACCCGGGCCAGCTCATCGACGCCATCATCTACGGCCGAGACCTGGCGCCGCGCGAAAGCGACGAACTCGTGAGTGAAGAGCGTTTCGACAAGATCAAGTTCTACCTCAAGTACGGCGAGTACCCGAACGGCGCTGACCGGGCCGAGAAAAGCAGGCTCCGCAGCGCGGCGACGCACTATAAGCTGCTCGACGGCGACAAGCTCATGCTCAAGGACAAGGAGGTCATCTCAGACCCGGCCCGCCAGTTCGACATTGCCCGCCGCGTCCACGTCCAACAGCACGGCGGCATCAACAAGACGACAGCCACCATTGCCGAAAAATATCACTGGAGCCGCATTAAGGAGACGGTCAGCGATGTCATCCGCAGCTGCGTCGAGTGTAAGGAGCTGGGGAAGACGCCCAACCCGGGGGGAGCGAGAAAGGGGGCTGCTGCCTCTGGCGCTGGGATCAACAGTATTTGCAGCGGCAATGCGGTGCTGGGTGGTGGTGGAGGAGGAGGAGGGACCGCCCAGGATCAACCATCATCACCTACCGGAGCAGCGGGCAGAGTGCTGGAGCTGCAGAACCACAGCATGATGTCGGCGCTCTCACAGACCGGTCCTCCGCCAAACCCAAGCCCCTTTGCCAATCCAGCTGACATATCTCTTATCCCGCACTCACATACTCTCCAAGGCACATCTCTCGACGAGGCTCTCCACGCGCACCCCCACCATCAACCGCAGCCACCTCACCAGCACCATCAGCATCCGCACCACAGCCCCATGCTCCAGGACCACCCCGACCTGCACCACGAGCACCAGCACCACGAGCACCACCCTCACCACCACCACCACCACCACCACCACAACGAAGCCGCCTCTGTTTACCAGCCCATCGACCCGCAAATCATCAACCAGTCCTCGCCGCACGACCTCCAACCCTTTGATCAGTACCACTCGCCCGCCGACTTCCAGGCACTGCTGAACGCCACCGAGGACGTTGTCGATCCGGGCCAGTCTGATGCCGTAGATCACGATTTAGAAATGCTGATACAGCACCAGGACGACGACGACGTCGATGTGGATGGGATGGGCGTGCAGCAGGGCCAGGGGCTGGATGGCAAGGACAGAACACTGTACGACGTGAGCTTTGGGGCTCCGGGCGGCTCATAAGCCAAGTCAGTTTGTAAATATTTGGTTTTGTTCACTTGAACCAGCATTGCAGCGAAGCGGGCATTTTGTTTGGGTAGCATCTATTTCCATGATCATGAGTTAGTCTCCGAAATTTTAACAATACTGAAAAAGGCTTTTCCCATCCTACACCGCAGGAACAGCACGTAAACTTCATAATACCAACTGCTAGGATACACTCTATTGTCATATGCCAAAAAAAAAAGACGGAGGTCATTCAAGTTTTTTCTAGAGGTCAGGTAAGTCTAGGTATCATCATACAGATTCCTCCAAACCCCCACCCAGGACACCATATCCCTTTATTATCTTGGGTTTCACTAGTTTTGCTTCTCCCATTCCTGTTTTTATCTTCTCTACCTCCGTGGCATACCTCGTCCACGACCCCTGAGCGCTCTCTGAGCGGCACCTGGGGGTAGAGGCTGACCCGGAGCTTGGGGTGCCTGGCTCTCCTCGTTGCGGATGGTCTCATCGACACCCAGGATGAGGCAACTGGCCTCGGTGGCTGCCTGGAGGGCGTTGACCTTGATGAGAGCAGGCTCCCAGACGAAGCGCTCCATCATATCGGTGACTCCTTCGTTCTGGAAGTCAACACCAGCCCATGTAGATCCCTTGCGGTGCTCTACGCGGAGCTTGTTGAGGATGTCAGTAGCGTCAAAACCGGCATTGTCGCACAGCTGGCGAGGGATGATCTCGAGAGCCTTGGCAAATGACTTGATAATGGCCTGCTGCTTGTGGGAAATGTTCTTGTCCGCAAAGCGGTGTAGATAAGCTGAAATCTCCATCTCGACTGCACCACCACCACCAACGATGGTGCGGTTCTTGATTGCACGCTTGACAATCATGATGGCATCGTGTAGAGATCGCTCCACCTCGGCAATAAATTGTTCGGCACCACCACGGAGGACGAGGGTGCAGGTCTTGGCCTCTGGGCAGTCCTCAAAGAAGTTGAATCGCTCACCACCAATCTGGCGCTCCTCGAACTTGCCGCAGGTTCCCAGGTGCTCGGGCAGGATATCGGAGCATGTTGACTGTATAACGGCGCCGGTAGCCTGCACCACGCGTTCCATATCCTCAGAAGCGACACGGCCAGCGCAGAAAATATCTCGGTCGGCAAAGTACTGGGTGGCCAAGTCACCAATGGGAAGCTTGCTCAGCACCACCTTGGCGCCCGTTGCGTGAACGGCCTCGAGTTTCTTGTAGATAATCTGCCACTCGGCATCGACAATGGCCTGGTACTCTGAGACTTGCTCGACACGGACTTCGGCGTTGTCCTTCTCGGCCTTCAACTCCAGCTCGACGTTCAGGCACACGATCTTGGGCTTCTCGAACTTTTTGGGCTGTTGCTCGAAACCAGCGTAGGAAAATGTCTTCTTGAAGGCGACACCGTTGATGAAAAGCGAGTCGGTAAGCGAACCACCTGGAATCTTCTTGATGCCGATCAACTTCTCATTGAGGTCGTCCTGGTCGAGTGATAGCACAGCATCAACCACCACTGTGACGTTGTGTTAGCCGCGCGTCTCTACGTGACATGTATTTGACCTACTCTTTGTGAAGAAGCCAGTGTTGCGCTTGATAAGCTTGCTAGTCATGGCCGTAGAAGCAAGCTTGGTAAGAGTATCACGGTGGTTGCCCTCCTCGGTACTGATGGCAATCTCCTTGATCTTGTTGACGGCTAACTGGGAGGCCCTTCGGAGACCCTTGATGATAATCTGGGAGCTGACACCGTTCTCCACATGCTCCTTGACCTCCTTGAGGATCTCACCTGCAAGGACAACGACAGAGGTGGTTCCATCACCGACTTCGGCGTCTTGTGATCGGGCGATATCGACGAGGATTCTGGCGGCGGGGTGGACAATGTCGAGAAGCTGAACTGGTTAGCCTTGAACGGTGCTGCACGGCTGTGGTATACAGCAGCCTCTGGAACGGATGTGTTTATGCGAACCTTCATGACAGTAGCACCGTCGTTGGTAATGGTCTGCTTGCCATTTTCATCCACCATCAACAAATCGCCGCCATAGGGACCGAGAGTCGACTTGATGGTGGCCTGGACGGCAAGGCAGGCGTTGATGTTGGAGACGATCTGACCTTTGCCCTGGGAAGTGTCGGTGCCTGTAGGAGAGATTGGATCGTGTTAGCTCGAGGTGCCGCCATGTTTCTTGGGAGTTGGGCCATCCCCATCTCCAACTTCATTTTCCCCTGGATTCATTGCCCACGCACAAGGCGGGCAGGTGGGCGGTGGGGTAAAACGGACCTTCCTTGAGGACGATAATCGTCGGCGTTTGGCCTCCGAACGACATATTGGGCTGAAATCCAGCAGCTGAGCTTCTCGATCTATCGGGGTGAGATTTTTCGGCACTGGTCTTTTGTCGGAAGGTTAGGGGTGGAAGCGTGTTGCCGTCGGGTCAAGTGGGAGAGCTGCGTCGAAGCTTCCAAAAAAATGTGGCAGCCTTCTTTCCTCATCATGTTGCTTGCCCCCGTCGTGCACGGACCAGGTCCCCTCCTTCCAACATTGTCGGTGACGGTCGGTCTGGCCAGGGGTTACCAGCCAGGGCCATTACCAATTCAATTCCAGCTAGTAATTAGACAAAAAAAGCAATGAAGAAGAGACGGGAACCGAAACAATTACTCAGTAGGAATAATGAAGAAAACGTGCTAGAATTACTAACAAAGTCCACTTAGTTTACACCCAGAAAACCTAATCCGGTCATGATTGAAAAGAGCGTCACCATGCTGCAGGAAACGGAGGAGTTGGGATGATTTCGTATGCCCCGCAGTTAACGTCTTGCTATTGACGCCGTGCCCAAGCCCAATGTGAAGCGGTATACAAGGTTTCTTCGGCATATGGCAGTTAGGCCGTTTCGCTTACTTCACCTAGCTGTTGCAAGGCGAGAGCCAGCTTGAAGCTGAAGAATTGGAGCTTTGCGGCCTCGCTCATATTCGGTCGCCTCACCGCGTACCAGTCATGGATGATGGCCTGGATCGTCGTGAAGAAGCGTTTCTCTGCATCCTCAAGTGACATCCTCCTCCTCAAGCCTAATCTTAGATTTTTGAGATTGTCGCTTACAGCAACCCCAACGTCCAATAGCCAGGTAGGGCAGTCACTCCGACCTGGGAAATTCTCGTTCAGGAATTTAATGAGATCTGTAAACTCTGATGGTGTTACAGTAGGAGGGTTTTCGGAGCTAGAGGGTGTCGCCACGGTGGGAGTGTTTTCCGCTTGTTGAGCTGGATTCTTAATTCGGTTTGACTCAGGGGGTTTTGGTTGTTCGCTGCTGCATGAAATGTCAGTACTCCTGAAGCATGAAGATGGTAGAATCTCTGGATCTGACGAGTCTTTTTTTGAACAAGGGGAGGAACCCATTTTTGGTATGAGCTGCGATAGTGCGCAGTCTGCAAAGGCGTTGAGAGGATGCGTCGTACCAAGCTGATAGATGACTATGCTCTGGTTCTTTTTTGAGATATGAAGCGGCAGGGTTCACTAACCCAATATGGGGAGTCGTTGAAGAAGGCAAGCTGATTTAGTATCCCAAAGAGATTAAAACAGTAAGTAACATGCAGATGAGAAAGTGAGTGCAAGAAAGAGAGAGAACAGGCACCAGACATGAGCTGGAAAAATGCTGACGTCCTTTCCGTGGAAGCCATCGCATGATTATCAAGGTGACCGGCTTCCTTCAGTTGAAAAGCTTGACCGGGAAGGTGGCCAACCTTGAGGGACACGGCTGCTTTGAGCTTATGACCTTTATTATCACCCAACGCAGCAATCTCAACCTCAGCCCATCATCTGTGGCTAAACTGGGCAATAAAGAAATGAAATTCGCAAGAATTATTTCCATAATATGCAATGAATTTAAGCACGTGGATATCGAGGCCTGGCCAAATCAATTTGGTGTATTTTTCATAGCTAAATTTCATGTTACTTAGAGGCAAAGACTTATTGATGAGTAGGTATGTAGTAAGACTGTGACATTGCTCCGAGATTTTGACGCGAGAATATTGACGAACTTGGAGGATGAAAAGTCTCGTTTACACTGTCTGTTGGCCTGAGCGTAACACATCTTTTCGAAGCAATAGTTCCGGAGAAATTTTATTTCGATGGAATCCTCCAATTCGTGTGTTTAATTTGTGTTTTTAATGATAATTTTTGCATCTATATTCTCAATATTAAATTGAAAAGATTCATTGGATTGTTCCTGATCCTCAAGACTCTAGTTCTGCAACTCGTGGCGTGGTCTGATTCAACACAACAAACTTTAGCGGTGGAACTCAGCAGTTAAACTACAATACTCGTATAGGCGCCTCTCTGGATGCGAAATTTATTTCTGGAAGGTAGCGTTCGATTAGGATCGAACTAGAAGGTTCTCACTTCTGATTTATGTTATGCGAATGATTTGTTAGATTGAGTGAGGTTGTTCGATCTAATAAAGCCGGACTCCGCGGAAATTACACATGAGAACCTGAGATCGAACTAAGAGGTTGAATATCTTGTTTAATATAAATTTCGACCACCCGATGCCTAGAATTCGCATGGTAAAGACGGAGGTGATTAATATGATCAGTAGTGAGCCAGAATGAGAATCTGGAGTCATGCTTAAAGGCCCCTTGTAGTCAACAATGAGATAGTTCTCACGGAACACTTTATTATGGTAGAACGATCACAAATATTCGCCCGAGCACCGGAAACTTGATACAAAAAGCAAAGAGGTTCTCGTATTACTTTACCTATAGTCACCTTCGACTGTTAACATATTTTTCATGGTTCGGCACGAAAACTGGCATCTCAACGGGCAAAGTTGGTAGGTGTAAATATACTCAGGTCTCAAAGTTTCAGATATAGAGGTGCTAAATGCAGGTATAATTTGCATATTTTGATGAATAAAAAAGGCTTATTGATAATGAACTGAAACTGGGGGTTGTGGGGTTTGAAACGGGCGCCAAACATTCTGACGCTGGCCTGATAACACGAGGCTGGTGAAGTTATGTTTACCAGGTCACATAAACGAGAAACAAGACATGGAACGAGGTAAGGGCCAATAAACTAGTAGTCTTGGAATGTAGAAGCGGAGGCGAGGCTGAGATGGGTCGACCATGTCGTGTTTTAAGGCGCAGAAAACTTGATGGAGTGAATTTGAGCCTTGAATCACCGCAACTCGAGTTATTTATTGCAAGCAATTGGATAAAACAAGTGGGTAAATGAAGGTCGAATTTGGACATTCAGATTCAGTCGTTACGCAACTGTCTCACCTTGTTCCCACCCGAGACAGCAAAGATGAGACCTCTCACATTCCGCTTTTGCTATGACCTTGGGAATTTGACTAATGCTCGATTTCAGTGCTAGTACTGGAAAGGAAAGTCTCACATCGCAATAAAAGTCTTTCAAGAAGGAACAATGCAGGCGCAAGTTTCGAAGTTGTATATTATAGCCGTATCTTGACAATCTCGGTACTGGTGATAATAACAGAAAAGAAGGAAAAAAGATCCTGCGTCAAAGTTCGGAATGCCCTGAGTGATGTGTGGTTATTGCACAAATTCTCATCCCTAATTATGCCCTTGGATATCTCCATGATTGTGACTGAACGATCTTGCTGATAGAAAGCGATGAAGGAAAAACAGAAAGAAACAAGACAAAAAACAAAACAACATAGTATAAAAAAGCGTCGTATTTATCCCTCGTCGCACTGAGCCCATTTACTCAAAGTATTGCATCATGTCTCATGTCATAGGATCGTGCTATCGAACGTGCAGCGTCGTATTGCTGAATACATGTCAGCCAATCTCCGGGGCTAAATGGCTCGCCGACCTAGCGAAGACGACGGAACAGGTAGTACCGCCACGACATACACCAGGGCTAGTAGTCCGTGATTCCGTCCCCCTCACCCGTATCGGGCTCGTTTGGGACTGGAGGGTCCGGCTTGGGTGTCTCAGGGCGATGTGAGATGGTGCCCCGTGCTCCGGGCTGCCACTTGGTCGAGTATTGAAGCTCCATTCTTTGCTCTATCGCTATGTGGCTTTTTTTTGCAGTCTGTTGGATTGATTCTTCAAAGAGGAGAGAGTGAGAGAAGTTGCGGCGGGGGGGAGAATGAGCGCCGGAAAGTTTATAAGTGTTTAGGTGGCGGGGTCACCTTACGTCAGGATCGAGGCATGATCTTTGCTTTTGGAGACAGTTGAGCGGCGGCGTGTGGCTTCACAAATGTCTCGAACTACCCGCACGAGGCGCCAATCAGGGGATTGGAAGGCTGAGATGCAAATGCAGGCTCCTGCCGCCATCAGGGTGCATGCTGCAGCGCTCGGTTAAAGACTACGTCGATATCAAGAATATTTAAAATGTTATTTCATGGCCGCAATGGCTCTTATTGCAATGTTTGCCGTATTAATAAGCTTCTACAGACAAAGGATGTCGTTTGAATAGAATGCTGCAAGGTGCTTGAGTCTTTGATTCTGTTACCAGCATTCAACCACAACGGCGACGTTCAACCTCGCGACAACGACTTGGTTAGCTTAGCTCTCCACCCGCTCCCCACGATATTCGCGATTTTCGCCTCACAAGGGCAGTCAGCTGTTGCGACATCACCTATAAGAAGACGTGTCTGGCCCGTGTTGGTCCAGCTTGTCCCAGGTTGGCCCATGCTTGAGGCAGTCTAAGTTTCTTCATCACAGCTAGTTGCGCGTGTGATGCTCAGTCAGAGCTGAGCCAAAGGTCCGGAAAAAAAGGTGTGAGCTCCCCTAGTTTCCCACTAGCCGGCATTTGACTGCACGCATACTGATATGGAACACTAGCAGTTATACTTCCTCACGGGACCTATCTGCGCCGTGGTGCTGATAAGTCGGACTGAAGCGAGCCATTGCCACCACCGACAGGATCGAAGCGGCGGTTGCTGCACCTAGGAATCTTCCCGGGGATGGCCTCGTTACGAGGGCTCGCAGGGGATTGGTCAAGGTTGGGGGTGGTTCGTTGCTATCGAGCAAACAACGAAATAGCACCATTTGGATGCGTTTGGACACATATTGATCGGCAACTCTAACGGTCGCGGCGTTCCGCTACTGCTTCTCCGAAGGTAGGCCTGGTAACCGGAGCACGAAGAGGATGCAAAGCGGCTCGTATCCGGAAGTCAATTTGCGGCGAGAACATACCAAGAAGGTCGCATCTTTGGTAGGCGAAGCGCTGAATCTTCATGTGCTTCTGGCAGCTCGGCAAGGTGGGTGGGATTGTCCCGGTTCTGCGTGAGGGGTCTCAGGGTTTCATGATGAGGGGCAAGTTACCAGAACTAGAACTATGGGCTGCCAACCAACAGTGCTTTTGCCATGTCCCGGTGATAGAAGTTGCAGACTTGGGGGGCGGGGGGAGGGGCGTGAGGGTCACGATGGTCGGCCCGAGAATAAACCGCATTGCTCGAGTGGAACGAAACGTCCTGGAGAGACAAGCGAATGTGACGAGGCCACAGGAGATCAAATGAGAAATTGAGTTAGGATATCCGGGTATGGCAACATACTTTGGCGCTGATGCAACAATGGGATTTGGGACTTAGCTGCATGCATGCACTGGGCCCTAGTCGATCGGCTGCCCCGGAGGGACTCGTCTGGGCGTACGAATTGAAGACGTTGTCACAGCTAGGTAGCTTCGCGTATTTACATAGCTTGAGTTCCTTGACAGGGGTATTGGTTTCAAGCGCCCAATTCTCGCAAATCAATGTCGACTTGAATGGAGAAGGGACGTGCAGAGCTAATTGAATCAACAGATCATGTCAAAATAAGGCCCGGCTGCTGTGCGAGTTGCCTTCGCAAGTTACGACTCTCTTGGCCGCTTCAAGCGACGAGGAGGGCCATTGATCCATGGCATCTGGCCCAGGTTAGGTCAGGGCTTGGTTGAAAATCAGAAGCTTTTCAGATGGCCGACTAGCTTCTCCAGGCTACTGTGATATCGGGTCGGGTGAGCCTCCATCGGTACGTGGAGCTGGGACTAGAACCGGAGGGGTGCCAGACGACGGGAGCCTGGGACTAGGAAATTAGAAGGGCTGCCGAGGCGGTGCCGTGGCCACGGGCTTTGTTGGATTTGTGAACTTGTGAGGCGCTCGCTTAGGATGACTCCCAAGTAACCTGTACTACAGGTGATAAAACAGGGATCTGGGCCTGCAATCCCAAGGTATCATGACGCCGCTTGCAGGGTTCAATATCAGATCAGATGTTGGGATCGCTGATGGCCGGGCCGCCGGGCTGGTTTTGGGGATGGGGTACCTGGCCTGGACGCGGACGAGGATAGGTGGATACCGGGAGAGCTACAGGTCTCGGGTGGGGGTGAGTGTATTTTGTTGACGGGCGGGAGTGTAGCGTTGGCGCTAGCGACCGGGAATGTGCTCGTGGGTGGGTATCCACCGGCTCACTCCACTGGCGTGGCTTTGATGCACCGAGCGGCCGGGGACCACCGCTGCCAAAACTTGCTGTAGTTGGAACCCAAAGGAAAGAACGGCTCTGGTGCTGACGTACTGGTTTTGATGGTGCAGGGCGTTTTTGACCTTTGTGGCTTGGTGGAAGGTACGTTGCAGCCATGCATGCCTTGAGGCAACTTTAGAGTACCTGCCGTTTGGTATCTGAAGCTTTGCACGAATGTTCCCTGCAACACAGCTTCACATTCGTAGCCGTTGTTTACAGGTCACTTGTTACACTCTCCCTGCAAGTTACTGGGCCTCTTCGTGAAGACGCGGGACAAATCGACGTCAAGGAACAGGACCGGACGTCAAACATGCCACGCCAGCCTCCAACTCATCCAACCAAACACGATATCAGTCCCATGCGCTGCTCCATCCCGCCGCCCCTTGCTTGACCCTCCCCCGTGCGGGCCTCCATACAGGCGCTCCCCATCCGAGCTCTTCCCCCATCTTCTCTCGCCTCCTCGAAATCCTGTGCGTCTTTACGAAGTGGCTCATCAAGCGAGTATCGGGCGGCGCCTGCAGTGGGGCGCCCGGCGGCGTCCAGTGGCTTCCCGCATTCTACATAAAAGACGACGTCCAACATCAGACCACCCTCACAGTGTTCGCCACCACCCACTTTGGCAGATTCTGGGCAGCCGGGCAGCCGCCAGCTCTATTCGGCCCTCAATTTCTTGAGTAGACTGACAGGTTGACTGACTTGACGCCAGTGCTGCCGCCGATGTAGAAATGTGACGATATCCTGCTGTCACTTCCGGCCCTTTGTCTAGGCCTTTGGTGGCTTGTCCCTTGTACTGACACCCCATGCACACCACCCTCTCGCTCTCTCGGCGCTGCGACACCGAACCCATATGCATCTTCATGGTCTGCATGCACACCCTCAGCAGCTCGAGCGGGCTGTTTTGTGTTCCATCCTAATCTAACCACTGTGCTGATCTGATTCTGACGGCCACTTCCTCCGTGTGTGCCTTGGCGGGTGCTCGTAAACCTGCAACATGTCATGGAGTCTGCTTCACCGCATCCCAGTGTACACTGTACACTCTTTCGCTGATGTGACTTGATTTAGCTGTCATGGCCCCTTCGCCTATAAACTCACATGTATAAGAAGCCCCTGAATACCCTTTTTCTCTTACTTCCGCCCATACCTTTGGTTTCTCCTCAGTCCCATCCACACAGCTGAAGACCACTTACACATCAAACCAATCCCTGAACTCGCCTCCAATGGCTGAAGCTGAATCCATTCAGCCTTTCGGCAAGGCTCGCTCTACTGTTAAGGGCGAGCCGCTCTCCCTAGAGGAGATTGTACAGTACAATGACTTTTTCAAAGCTAGTTGCTACCTGTCGTTGGGTATGATCTACCTGAAG
Source organism: Calonectria crousiana (assembly GCA_013406985.1). NCBI lineage: Eukaryota > Fungi > Ascomycota > Sordariomycetes > Hypocreales > Nectriaceae > Calonectria > Calonectria crousiana. Next base: position 1,455,829 of record VTGD01000001.1, on the reverse strand, counting down.
GAGAACCCGCTTTTGCGCGAACCCCTCAAGTCGGAACATCTCAAACTTCGTCTGCTCGGCCACTTTGGCTCTGCACCCGGTCAGATCTTCACATATATGCACTTCAACCGTCTCATCAAGAAGTATGACCTCGACACTATTTTCATCTCTGGCCCCGGTCATGGAGCCCCAGCCGTCCTCTCCCAGTCCTACCTTGAAGGTGTTTACTCCGAGGTCTATCCTGACAAATCTATGGACCTGGAAGGCATGCAGAGGTTCTTCAAGTTTTTCTCTTTCCCTGGCGGTATTGGTTCCCATGCCACCCCGGAAACCCCAGGGTCCTTGCACGAAGGTGGCGAACTTGGTTACTCTATTTCTCACGCCTTCGGAGCTGTCTACGATAACCCAGATCTGATTGCTTTAACCATGGTCGGCGATGGTGAGGCTGAGACCGGTCCTCTTGCTACTGCATGGCACAGCAACAAGTTTCTCAACCCTATAGTAGATGGAGCTGTCCTGCCTGTTCTCCACCTCAATGGCTATAAGATCAACAACCCCACTCTCCTTGCTCGAATCTCGCACAAAGAGCTCGAGAACCTCTTCCTTGGATATGGCTGGCAGCCTTACTTTGTCGAGGGTGACGATGTCGAAACTATGCACCAGGCAATGGCAGCCACCCTTGAGCAGTGTGTCACCGAGATCAGAAAGTACCAGAAGGAAGCCCGAGAATCCGGCGAGGCCGTTCGGCCCAAGTGGCCTATGGTAATCCTCCGGAGCCCCAAGGGATGGACTGCTCCCCGGAAGGTTGACGACAACTACCTAGAAGGCTTTTGGCGTGCCCACCAAGTGCCCATCACGGACCCTGCCACCAACCCTGCTCACCTGAAGCTCCTTGAAGATTGGATGCGCAGCTACGAGCCGGAACGCCTGTTCGACGAACAAGGCCGGCCAATTCCTGCGCTTACTGCCCTTTGCCCCAAAGGCAACCGCCGCATGAGCGCCAACCCAGTCGCAAACGGCGGCCAACTCAGGAAGCCCCTGAAGATGCCTGACTTTAGAAAGTATGCCATCAAAGTTGAAAGCCCTGGAAATGTCAGCAATGCCAGCATGACGAATATGGCAGTCTTCCTCAGGGATATTATCGCTCTCAACCAGAAAAACTTCCGATTGTTTGGGCCAGATGAGACAGAGTCCAACAAGCTAGGTGGCGTGTATGCTGCCGGCAAGAAGGTCTGGATGGGGGAGTACTTTGAAGAGGATAAGAATGGCGGCAACCTGGCTCCAGCTGGCCGCGTCATGGAGATGCTCTCCGAGCACACTTGTGAAGGTTGGCTTGAGGGTTACATCCTGAGCGGCCGTCACGGCCTGCTCAATAGCTACGAGCCCTTCATCCATGTCATCGATTCCATGGTGAACCAGCACTGCAAGTGGATTGAGAAATGTCTCGAAGTCGAATGGCGCAGCAAGGTTGCCTCTCTCAACATTCTTCTAACTGCTGTCGTCTGGAGACAGGACCACAACGGTTTCACCCACCAAGACCCTGGCTTCCTTGATGTTGTTGCCAACAAGAGCCCCGAGGTAGTTAGAATCTACCTCCCCCCTGATGGAAACTGCTTGCTTTCTGGTAAGATAAAACCGAGCTTTCCTCTCCGAAGTCTTGCTAATATCTCATATAGTCATGGATCATTGCATGCGCTCCGTCAACTACGTCAACGTCATTGTATCGGATAAACAAGAGCACCTTCAGTACCTCTCCATGGATGCGGCTATTGAGCACTGTACCAAGGGTATTGGTGTCTGGCCCCAATTCAGTACTGATGCGGGTGAGGATCCTGATCTGGTCATGGCATCGTGCGGTGACATCAGCACCCACGAGTCGCTTGCCGCCATTGACTTGCTTCTGGAGCATTTCCCTTACCTCAAGATCCGCTGTGTCAACGTTGTGGATCTGTTCAAGTTGATCCACCCATCTGATCACCCTCACGGCTTGACCGACAGCGAGTATGTCAGCTTGTTTACTGCTGACACGCCCGTCATATTCAACTTCCACAGCTACCCATGGATGGTGCACCGCCTGACGTACAAACGCCCTGGCAACGGCAACATGCACGTTCGCGGATACAAGGAGAAGGGCAACATCGACACACCCCTTGAGTTGGCCATCCGTAACCAGACCGATCGCTTCAGCCTAGCTATTGATGCCATTGATAGGATGCCCAAGCTCCGCAACCGTGGAACAGCTGCCCGAGAGGCCTTGCTCAATGCTCAAATCGAGGCTCGCAACCAGGCCTTTGAGACGGGCATGGACCCACCATTCCTCAAGAACTGGACCTGGAAGCGCAACGGAATGTGGAGGAAGACCAAGGAAAGCAGCTTGGTTTCTCGATGAGTAAGGATTGGATAACGGATAGAAAATGACTTGGATGATGCTATGATGATGGACCTAAAGGCCTGGGCGTTGAGTCATGAACAGATGTTGGGTGGTGATTTGTTTTTCGCAGAATTTCCTATTCGTATCTCACTGTCTTCTCAACAGGCTCAACTCGTTATCACGTATATAATGCAATTGATTCTATTTCTTTCAAGATGAGGCCAAGTTTTAACCATTCGACGGTGGCTTTTTATATAGAACCTAAACCCTTCTCTATCATGTTTAACGAGCGAGTCGCACTCTTGTCAAGCACCGCTGATGCGCTTTACTTTAGCATCTCTTCTCATATGAAATATGCTGTGCTGCACCTCATCGAACCAGCTTTCGTCGACGACCCGAAACCCGAAGCGCTCGTAGAGGAGCCTTCCCTCGGGGCTGGCATTCACATAGCCCATCCAGCCTTCCTGGTCCATGAGATCGACACCGTACTGCATGAGAGCGGACCCCACGCCCATGCGCTGGGTCTCGCGCCGCGTGGCAATCATGCTCAGCATCCACATCTCGCGCCCGGCCACCAGGCGGTGCGTGGCGCTGGCCGCGGCGCCGAAGAAGCGCGCCGCCAGGTCCCCGTCCCCGCAGGCCGGGAACATGGCGGCCGTGAGGGCCGCGGGGGGCTCCGCCGGCGCCGACGCGGCGGGTTTGCGGACCCAGCGGGCCCAGCCGACGATGCGGGGGCCCGCCTCCGGAGGCCCGTTGGCGTCGTCGCCGCCTTCCCAGAACGCGACGACGACGTGCGTGCCTGGCATGCCCATCGAGGCTCGGATCCGGTCCTCCCAGTGCGTCAGGCACTCTGCGTGCTCGGGCGGGAAGCAGAGCTGGCTGATGACGCTGTCGAGGAAGGCGTCAAAGTAGACTTCGGTCAGGGCGGGGACGTCGTCGAGCGTCGCGGCCCGGAGAGTGAGTATCGGCTTCTTCTGGTCGGTCATCATTGTCATGGTGTTGTTGGCCAACATGCCCAAGTTTCCGGCTTCGATCCTGAACTGCGATTGTGAAGCTGATTGGAAGAGATCACCAGTTTTTTTTTTCTAGTTTCTTTTTTCAATTTTTTTTATTCAAGGGTGAAGATTCCCGAGATGGAGGATTGACTACAAAGAGCTGGGGTTGGAATCCCTCGGTATGAGTCACCAGTTGAGTCCCGGTTGAATTGATATGATAACACTGTTTGGGAAATGGCGAAGTTTCTGTTTAGGCGCAAGGCCGACCGACTGGTGATGACTTGTGATAACTGGTGTGGCTCAACTATGAAATCATTCGATTCATTTGGGTCTTGTTTAAATGTTGAATACATTCACATAGATGGCTATCAAGTTACTACCAGTTTAGGAAAGTGGAGTTCAGAACGGCATCTAAATTAGTTTCACGACAAGCGTGCGCCCTTTGCTCGACATTTGACTAATTTAGACACCATTTTGACAATTTTGACAATTTTGACATGACAACTCATCTGCCGGCAACAACCTTGTCCACACCGCTGCAAGTTTATCGACGATTGCATCACGCTCACTAGGTAGCTATTCTCCGAAACATGGCCCCCCTTGCTTCAAGTTCAATCCTCCAAAAACGCCAGACCATCCCAGTACCCTTGGCCCTATTAAAAAAAAACCTCGAACATACTTGTTTTGTAAATACCACGCCTCGTTGTCCTGTGTAATCCATCGTTTTTTTATGTTTTTTTACAAAGCCTTGACTGACTGGAAAAAGGGGTTGGCCAAAAGCTCGGGGTTCGCTCCAACCAGTTCCTTGAGCGCAGCCACCTTTTCGTCCTGGCTCATCTCGCCGGTGTTCACCTTTGCCTTCCACTCAAGAAGAACCTTCTTGAGCATGGCACTACCCTGTTCCACATCTTCCTTGCTGTAGTTCAGTGCCAGGTCTTCGTGCTTGGTGGTAAAGTCCTCCAGCTCGTCGGCCTTGCGCTTCGCCATTCGCACCACCTTGTCGGGGAAGCGAACCAGCTCGGCAACATGAATACCGAAACTCTGGTCACACACACCGGGCGCGACCTTGTACAAGAGCGTAACCTCACGCTTCTCAGATTCGGCATTGTCTCCAGTGCCACTGATGTGAGCTGTAACGTGGAGGTTCTTCACTTGCGGATACTGGTCGGCCAAGGCCGTCAATTCGTGGAAATGTGTTGCAAACATGGCGAAGCAGCCGATCTCCTTGACAATGTGCTCTGAGATGGCCCAGGCTAAACCGAATCCGTCATATGTTGATGTGCCACGTCCCAGCTCATCAATGATGATGAGGGACTCCGCGGTAGCTGATTTGAGGATGTTGGCCGTCTCAAGCATCTCAGCCATGAAAGTGGAGACGCCCTTGAGCTGAGAGTCGCTGGCACCAACTCGAGCAAGAATCGAGTCGAAAATAGTGAGCTCGGCTTCGGCGCATGGCACAAAGCATCCTATCTGGGCCATGAGAGCGACGACGCCGGCTTGACGAATGTAGGTCGATTTACCACCCATATTGGGACCCGTGATGATGAGGAAAGATGACTTGTCGCGAGTCAGCTCGACATCGTTGGTGATGAACTGGACATCATCCTGCAACTCCATACATGGGTGACGAGCCTCGCGAAGAATGGTCTGACCCTCACCACGAGGGTGAATCTTGGGGCGGACATATGGTTCAGGGGCATGAACAGAGGTGTGCGCGAGAGCCACGATGACGTCCAGGTGAGCGAGCACACCTGCGAGCCGTTCCAGCACGGGACAGTAGGAGGATGCGACCTGAACAACTTCGTGGACAAGACTGCTCTGAGTGCGGTTGTAATTTTGAGAGAGCTGGTCGTACTCTCGGCGGTACGCCTGGAGCTTCTTGGTGGTAAAGTACACACCGTTTTTCTGGGTGGAACACTCCTGGTAGCTCGAGTTGTTGCGGATGCAGCCAGCTTCTTGACGGGTGAGACGCATGCAAACTCCGTGCACTTTGTGGTTGGTCTCAAGGAAAATTTTCTTGTCGGGCTCCTGACCAAGATCCCTGGCGGCATCGGTGAACTCGGCACGGATATCCTGATCCAGCTGGTCGAGCTTCTTACGGATGATACGAAGGCTCTTGTCGAAGTCGGCCTTGATGATATACTCGTGTCGGTCAAGGGCGTCAAGATCGACCGTCTGCTCGACCATGTCCTGTAGCTTTCCGAGACTATCAGATAAATCGCGTAGCTTGGTTGTGTAGGCCTCGTCAAGAGGGTCACGGTAGGCCTCATCCATTACGCCCTCAAATGTTCCAATGAAGCCGGGCAGGCGAATGACAACCTGGTAAGCTCGAACAACATCCTCGAGGTTGGCCTTGCCGCGTTGGAACTTCTTGGACAGGCGATAAAGGTCGGGAATGGAGCGGAGGTGCTCTTCCTGCAGCGTCTGACGCAGCTCTGTGTCCACGAAGAAGGCCTCGACGAGCTGTTGGCGCTTCTCAATTTCGGTCTTGCTCATCAGGGGCTGCTTTAACCATTGGGCGAGCAATCGACTGCCAACTGGTGTCTTGCAGTGGTTAAGCACACCAAAGATGCTCATTGTCTTGGATCCATCTCGCGGGCCGGGCATTAGGTTCAGGGCCTTGAGAGCAGCAGCGTCGAGCTTCATGAATTGAGCCAAATCGTGCTGGTAGAGCTGGTATTGGCCGAAGTTGGAAGGGTCCTGCAGAACACCGAGATACTTGATCAAAGACGCTGCGGAGCCCATTGCCAACTTGAGGTCGGTTTGAGGCAGGAGAGAAGTGGCCCGTTCATCCTTGAGCAGACGGGCAAGATCCTGCTCGATATCACGGGTTCCGAAATCTGCAGCTGGCCGCTCGGCAATGGCAACACCGCAATTGTCGATGATCTTCTTCAACTTGGCCAACTCAGGATCCTTTTCCTTTTCAGCTTTATCGACCTGCACTATACACTCACGAACACCAAGCTGGATGAGAAGGGCCTCGAAGTTTGAGTAAAGGTCGTTGTCGAGGAACTCGCTGACACCGAGTTCGCGAACGCTGGCATCAGCAAAGCAGACACCGACGCTTCGGGCTTCGGATGCCTTTGCAGAAATCTTGACAGCCAGAATCATAGGTGCCGAGTCGATGTGGGTTCCAAGCTCGTCTTCGACATCCTGCAGGTTGCCGGGAGATGCTTGCTTCACACACTTCCAGTTCATGCGGCCAGAGGGACTCTGCCAAATCTCTATTCTCTTTCCAAGCTTGAGAAGGGCCTCGCGGAGGAATTGTCGAAAGACGGTCATAGTCATGGTTACAGATGGGAGTCCATTGTGATCGCTTCGGCCGAGCTGTCGAACGACGGATGTTGTTTTGTAGACCTAGATAGGGGGTTAGGTTAGGAGGTGTGTCGTCGTGACTTGGGAGGGCGGAAACACGCACAGTCTTTGCGATGAAGGTGGCATCTTTGCCATGGGAAGTGTACCAGTCACCTCGGTCGAAGATGCGGACGGTATCTTCGCCGACATCTGGGAGCGACTTGAAGAAGCGGATGAAGCCGCCTTCGTCGTCGAGCTGTGGGAGAAGACAGGTGAGCAAAGATTCTGGATGGGATGGGAGACATCAAGGGGAGCACATACCTTCAGTTCTGGTCGTGAAGCCATGGTGAAGCAATATCTGGCTGCACGGAAATGATTGTGTTTGGATCTAAGAGTTCTGTCCCAAGGAGGAAACGAGATTTTGAGCCTCGCTTCTGCCGACGTCAATGGGTGGCCCTGTTGTCGCGTCTGTTGCCCCCACGCTGGCCGGGAAACGCGTTTTCTGGCGTTTTCAATTAAAGCCAGCGACGCGAGAAAGGGTGATGGCGCGGGGGCTGGGATGTGCGCCCGGCAGTTGGACCCCTGTCCCGCTGTGAAATTCTTGGGTGTCCTGCTGTTAGCTAGGGACTGAGTAGAAGATACTGTCCAAGTATTTCGCAGGCATTCTTATGCTGCGAGAGACTTTTAACTTTGTACCCGCCCTAACTGACAATGGAATTGTGAATAATGCATTGTCCCGCCACGCGAAACCAAGTCAGAGCTACAGTGCCGAGTCAATAGCTATTACCTGAATACCCGTTATCCGAAACTGAGAGGCTCCCTCATTTAAGCTTTCCGAGACAAGGCTCGTTTTTCTGGGATTTTTGAATGTACGTTGCTTTGATTGGGAATCATCTCACCAAGCACAAGTGATTGAATGCGTTCAGACCAAATTAATCACGGACCAGGGAAGTAGGCATGGGCATGCCCACCTTTCTGCAAGATTAGGTTCAAACACAATCTGTACTTGCCAAATCACACAAAGGGAACCGCAATGCAATGTCCGGTTATGAAGTGATGGTCGCGGTTTATATATCATTAGGCTGACGTTGAAAATTAACTTAGGCTCGCATTAAGCCCATTTTCCCAAGACACTCATGAGAACCAACCCAGCAACAAGCCCAAGACCGGCAAGCGAAACCGTCACCAGATCAGCGTCTGCAAGTTCTGCCTTCTTCCCATGAGAACCAACCATCCAATCCACAGCCCACATCTCCACGAGGCCCACCCAGATTAGAATGCCGGCCGAGAGGGCGTCAAGGGTGCCAATAGCTAGGAGAGTCGATCGGTTATTGCCATTGAACTGCTGCAGGACGCCAATGCCAATGGCCATTCCAATGGGGGTGATGAATGCAAAAAGGGCAGCCAAGCCGAGTTTCTTCTTCATGCCAAGGCCCAGGTGGACGCTAGAGGCATCATCGCTGGATGAAGAATCCACGGGGGTGGTAGCTTTGTCCAAATCGGGGGTGATGCCTTCTGGAGAGGATCGAGGTCCAGAATTAACTTGAGCATCGACAGTTGTACCCACGGTGGCGATGCGGCTGCCAAGCGCTAAGCCTTCAAACATTTGATGGAAAAGGACAACGATGAAAAGAGTAATGAAGTACTCGTCACCGGATACGACCAGGGTCAAGCCAATCACTATCGAGATGTGAGCCACTTTGGGTCAAGGTAACATCCAATAGGCCGATCACTTACATATAGAATGGAATAGAATTCCTGCCTCCATAACAAGGATACTGACAACGTCGGTCGATAAGAGAGCTTTGGCCTGTTCTTTTGGACTGAGCCCGGCAGAAGACTTGACCTTGGCGAGGATGACGCGATGACCAACATACTCAACAAGGAACGATAAGAATATGCCGGCCATGACAATAGCCGAGGTGATGCCTTCGTATCCCAACTCCCCAACACAATCACTTCCAAACATGAGCGAGGCATGTGTGTACAACTGTTCCAAAGTCAACATCATCAGGTAGCTTGCAGGGGTGCGTTCCAGGCGAGGCACATACATGAATAAAGGCTGTAGAAATGATGATGCCTGTGCCGAACTGTTTCAGGATAATAAGAAGCAAGTTCAATTTGGATGGCATCCACTTTTGAAGCAAAATAGGTCCAAATACACCTATCCAAGATTAATTCGTGAAGAAGGGAGGAGTGGGAGGAAGACAATGTACCAATTGCGCTTGTTGCAAGGATAACAAAAAGCAACCCAACGCGCAAACCAATATTGTAGTCCCTGCTCGGGGCATCGCAACTGGCCCCTGCCTCTGCAGATTCGCTCGTACTCTCTCCGCCAGTACAGTGCCTAAATGGCATTAGTGAGGGCTCACTTGGAGGGGGAGAGGGGGTCGCCTTACTCAACGCCAGCATGGAAGTGGCAGTGCTCTTTCTTACTGGAGCTTTCCGACTCGTGATCCTCTTCATTTTCATGGTCGTGTTCCTCCTCGCTCTCGTGGTCGTGGTCCTCTGACTCAGCACCTTCAGCGTGCACTTCAACGTCTTCTCCGTTAGTATCGACACAAAACCTGGAAATGAATTGTGAGTGTGAGATCGAGTTTATTCTGTCCATCAGCGGTACCCACATCTCTGATGCATGAGCATGGCAATCGGTATACTGCGACGGGACATCGCTTGTCGCAGTGATGGTGACGGCCACCTGGTATTCTGTTTCGCCCGCAAAACAGTACCTAGCGTTGGAAAGCAGTCAACAATACAGAACTCAAGGCAATGCCAAAGTCATGGATAACCAACAAACTAGAGAAGTGAAGGTGGCAATCGGTGATGGCCGTGACCTCTGCATTCTCAGCAGTGGTCGCTGGAGCAGTAGTTTGCCGGGGAGCCAGGCGATCAGCCCCGGCAGCTGCCAGCCAAAAGGCTACGAAAGCCCACACATTTGAAGAATGCATGGTTTCCGGTTGGCGATGCTGCCTCAGAAGTGGAACGGGGTCTTGAGGAAGCCAAGGGCGCGTGCGCCAGAAACTTAAGGTTAAGCTTAACGGTTAAGCATACATTCGCATGAAGAACAATAATGCAGGAGCAAGGCGTAGCGTCCAAAACTATGATGTTTTTTCGGCAACGAGATCCGAGCAGATCCCACGCTGGGGGATACACGTACGGGACCAAGCGGGAGGAGCATCCTGTTAAGGGAGGGAATCACGCACACCTCGAGCGCGCGCTGATTGGCGAGTCTCCGGGTCGGCTCTCTCATTCGAGCGTCCCTTTGCCAAGAAGAGCGGCTGAAATGCACCATCAGAGCTTGAGAACCTTGATGGCTACCAGTAGACGATACTCGAGGACCCTGATGGCTAGCCAAGACCTGCTGCCATGACCTACTCTGGATACCGGCTGGGATTGGGGGATCCTTACTGGAAGAAGCCCGCCAGGTGATAATGCACGTCTCTGCTTGTTGCTCAGCTGTGTCGCAAACTGCGGCATTGGTAAGAAATCAAGTACCCTTTTTGTGATTAAATTGACACGCAGCGACGAAGAAACCAAACACGAGCGTCAAGGAGGACTTTCGGCTTGCCTGTTGCCCTACCTGCTGTCATGATAAGTCACAGTCGGCGCTCGCCTCAACACCTGAAACAAAGCGCCACATCTCGCTTAGACGCGCGTGTTCGGTCGCGAATGCCGCCGGCGTAAACTCGCAACGAGGTATCACCAACCATGTGGTCCAGGCTGAACAAGAGTTGAACCTCTGCGTCTGTGAAAATTATCATCATTAAACCTACAAGCCAAGTTTCCCGGTCTCCTTCAGTCTCCCTCCCTCAAAGCCAACCAGTCCCTTCCTCGAATCCTCAAACAAATCACACACCCAACCTTTTTCTTCGCCAAACCTCGCCCAACTTTAAGCCTGGCGACGAGGCATCTTATAGGTTTGGTTCGAGTTGGAAGTCGAGTTGGGAGGCAAAACCATAATGTTCTTCACCTTGTTAGGCATAATATCCCAATGGTCAGATATTTTAGGATTGCCGTATGGTCGAAGCGCCGCAAACCGAATTCTGCAAAACCAAGTCAGCTTTTGCCGATCTTCCCTACATTTCTCCACCGCGACTCACGTGTAGTTTCCTGGCGCAATTTGCGTCCCGTTGGCTAGCTTACCAAACCACCAAAACGACCGAAGCCCCCGCGGCACGCGAGTCAATGGAAACGGGAGAGTGTCCTTCTTGTCATTGATGCTGGGGTCGAAGTACCAGTACTCGTTGGAGTCACGGTACGTGGTGGCTGCGCCAACGTAGCCTCGTCGACCAACCTGCAGTGGATAGTGCCACATGGATTCGGTCCAGGTGTCATCAAAAATCTGTCGTCATTAACAGGGAAATTAGCCAACAATAAGAGCAGTGCAGAATAGGCAACATACATCCCAGCGCAGATATGTGCATGCATACGACAGCCTCGCGCTGATTTCAATATAGTCATTAGGCGTATTTTCCACATCAAATGCCCAGCTAGTATGCGTCAGCGTGTAAACAAGGCAATTTCTAAGGAAATTCTGCTTACGCCCAGTCACTGTCCTCGTCTGCCACGACCGGGTCCGAAATGAACATGGTGTCGAATGCCTTTTCAGTATCATATGCAGCTCCTGTTGTAGAGATTGATCAGCGGGAGTCCAAAACCTGCGGAGTGACAACACCCCACTCACCTCCATACGGAATTGAGAGTTTCTCCCCATGGCTTGACCGAACCCAGATCTTGCCGCCGTACAAGGGGAGAAAATCGTCATCAACATCAGGAAGTGCAAATGTGACCCTGTCGGGTGTTAGCGTGTCCAGTTGTGGCGGTTGTGGAAAACTCACTCTACTTCTCTGGTGTGTCCAGGTAGCACAACGACGGGGTCCGGAAGTGTAACATTGGGGACAATTGATTCTGGTTGGAGTTCGTACAGGGGTGCAACGCCGTAGAAGCTATTCAGAATGTTGAATCCAGCTTGAGACTCGAGCTCAAAGGTGTATTCGTATTTCTTTTTCCCATTGTTGGTGATATTGAAGGTCCATCGCGGCTCAAACAACTCCGTATCCTTCAGAGAGAATGGCTCGTAAGTTAATTGAGTGTCGTAGTTTAGCACCTTGAATGCATCGACCAAGCCGGTCCCGACCTGAAACGGGGGTGCCTTGAAGTCGCCCTCCAATTGATTTGACAGCCATGGGAGACTTTTTCCGCTCGAGGAGATGCGGTCATGGAGCATCTTGGCAAAGCCTGCCCCATAAAACTCGCGTCCTCCGTACGCTCCCACATATAGCGCCGCGATACCCGCGATGTAGGGCGCAGACATGGAGGTGCCGCTAAGCTCTTCATAGCTTTGGTTGAGAACTGTGCTCACGATGTCGGTTCCAGGAGCTGCGATATCTGGCTTCAGAAGCAGTTCATTTGATGGCCCCCATGTTGTAAAGTAAACTGGCCTGGGTGCCACGCTTGGGTCAGACATTTTAACCCGCGGGTTAGAAGAAACGTTGGCAGCCGCAACCGCAAGGACACCTTCGCCCATGGACCCCGTGCTCGAGTAAAAAGGGCCAGATTCGCCGTCGTTTCCGGCCGACGCTATTATCACTATACCTCGGTCCGCCAGACGGTTTGAAAGAATCGCCCATGGATTGTCAGAGAAACCATTGGGCTGTCCAATGCTCGTGGTGATGACATCCGCCTACAGGGGGTCAGTAAAGTCCACTCCAAAAACCATAGAGCACAAACCCCGGCGTTGTAAGCATCGCACAATGCTTGCATGATAGTTTCTTCATCAGTTTCCCAAGGGTTCTAAAAGCAAATATCGCGCCGTCAGCACATGTTCCGTATAGAGATCAAGCCACATTGCTTACATCGGAGAATACTTTGAAAGCCAGAAGCCTCGCATCTGGTGCAACTCCGGTAAGCCTATCCGGCGTTAGTTTACCACAACTCATTCAATCCAATAGTTGAATGGCCATACCAGCTGTTTTTTGCGCCGATTATCCCAGCCACATGTGTTCCATGCCCATGATAGTCCATGGGGTCTTCATCTGGTCGCTTTGGGTAATGCTTTTCGTCTTTTGAGTCCCCTTTTGCACAATCAGCAGGCGTCCAAGTATAACTCACAAAGCATAACTCACAATCAGGTCCGACAAGGTCAAACCCACCCGCAACCTTACATCCGGGACCAAAACAACCACCCAGCTTAGATAATTAGCAGTAGTTCGATACAAAGGTGCAGGAGGCATACAGCTTTGTGCGTGTAATCGATGCCGGTATCAACGACGGCGACGGTGGCACCCTTGCCACGAATACCTTTGGCGTGCAGCTTGTCTACTCCAGTCCAGCGGTGAATAGAGTAGTTCCCAATGATGCTTGGTGATACACGGGTCGATTTCTCGACTCGCGGCTTTGAGACAGTGCTCATTGGCCAAATGTTGACCACACCATCCATCTGGCGCAATGTGTCAACGTTTTCGGAATCGGTTTCTAGGACAATACCGGAAAAGACATCACTACAGTCGAACTCCCTGTAGTAACCAACCATTCGGTTTGGTCTAGAAAGCAGCCGATGAGCCACGCTTGCTGGACCCAAGCGCTGAAAACATTAGTTGAAGTTCCAATGAGCGGATAACCTACCAAATACCTGTTCGAATTCGATGATGAACTTTCTAGTTCCTCCTGAATTATCTCGGTGATCCAAATCTTTGCCTGGCCCGACTGAAAATCTCGCATGGCTAGATGCTGCTAGCACAGCCTCGAACAGAGCTGGCAACAAATGCAAAAGCTTCATCTTGAACGAGTGCAAACTAGTTTGGCTTTGACTACATCAACATGATAGGCAATTTTGAGAACGTCTCATCATATATGAAGTCTCAGAGTTTCATCCAAACCAAGAGCCTGATTGGTGTTCCTCCGGAAGATTGATCAAAATTGCCTGTCTCGGGGATACGCGCAATCCATGCCGTCGCTCGTGTATCGTATCGTCATACAGTCAAAACAAATATCGTACGTTTGGTGGGAATCTTCTCTTGTGCACGTTTGAAGGCCGTCAATTTTGCCGGCTTGTTACCCCCGGGAGATTAGCGGTCACCAATTGCCGTTGTCATCGTCTAGGGCTGAAGGATTACGAAACTTTCGAACGGCATTTTCATTGTGGACAGGTTGAACAATGGCTTTTGTCGTCCAAATTGTGAGTCTTTGCTGACGAGGCTCTTTCTTGGCATTCTGTAGCAACAAGACTTGAGAGAAAGGGGGCATCCCTCTTAGATTTTAGCTCGGAAGAAACGTCAATAAGTGTCAATTCTGCCCGAACACTTGTGTTGATCTGCTGGAGCATTCGAAAATGAACATGAGGAGCGTCTCGCCGTGTAACACAAGCAGCCTTGGCATGCAGCGGTAGGTAGCACAGAAGTGAGTGGGTGGAGAACTACAATGGCCTCAAAGCCGATCATCTCGCAGCGCGGGTTGTACGACTGGAAGAGGAGAACTGAAGCGAGATTCCCGACGGCACGGAGCGGCTCAAACAAGGAAGGGCAGTACGACTAGAGAAGGCACGAAACAATTATATGCTCGGCCAAAGCAAAAATAAGACAAGTGAGAGAATGCAGGCCGTGGAACAAGGCAGATGACGGATGGCATATTGTGCGCAAATGCGTAAAACTGAACCCACGGCACTTTCACGGCAAACTAAGGGCCTCGCGGATGGTAGGCAAACGAAAAAAAGATCATGAGGTAAACCAACCCGACTCTCCAAGGCAATAAGCTATGCCCATTAGTTGGAGAAAACACAGAGACGGAGCTAGACTAAGCCTTTTCCCTCAAATCCTGTTAGCTGTCAAGTAAAGAGATCGGATGCCAAGGAAAGCGGGCCGTCAGATCAACTGAGCTCTTCATCCTTCAAAGGATCTTAGCTGGTGGCACATCGACCAACAATCTACGCTACTGACACTGCGGCTTCTGACACGCTCTCCGAGGCAATTACTCGTGCAAAGGTCTGCAATCTCAAAAGCAGCCATTCAACCTCGGCAAGTTTGAGGCGATCGGCACTGGGGTGAAGCCATGCCCGCCCCGACTCTGGTGAAAAGCAGCAGCCAAGCAAGTTGTGGCCACCCGCCGAGATTAGCGCTGATGGTTGATGGCAGCGATTGCTCGGAATACCCAGGTCGTACCAACGGCTAAACCCAAGGCTCCCCGCTTGGCCACTAACAGCTACGACCTCAGTAGTCCGGTGGAGGACGCAGCTGCATCGTCCGGGCCCGAGTCCGTGCCTGTCGATCAGAGCTGGCCCCTGACTCGTTTAGCAAGCAAAAGGGCATTGCGCGCGCATGGCATGGCTTGCCAGCCACATTGTTCTAACTTGATGGTCGTGACCGTGGGCTCGGCGAGTGAGGCCTTGGCCATGTTTGGACACCGGGAGACGTTACTCCTCGGGCATTGGCCTGAAACATTTGACCTTGGGGGATAGAAGCCCGCCGTGAGATTGAGCTTTGCGCGTATTCGGGCTTTGTGGAAAGGGTTCGCCGGCCATGGGCCATGTCCTTGCCCTTGTCGCGTCTACAAGCTGCCAAGTTTGGGATGACAGATAGTTCCTGCGTGAATCCTGCTCGCGTGTTTCATCGAAGCGCTATGGAAGCAAAAGAGGGAGGAGCGGAATGGTTTGGTGGGCAACAGGCACGTGGAGTCTGGGATGGGGCGACGTAGGCGCGCGCTGACCGACCTGGGCCGTTGGTGCAGCAAGCCAAGCCCAACTGAGAATGTGGGATGAACCATGGTCTGCAGGTATCAAGCAGGGGCTCTGCCGTGGGCGCCCGCAACTCGACAACTGCACATGGACGGGACAAGAGTCGCTGGTTTTGTGAAGACTCCCGAGGATTCTCAGAATGCCACATGGAACTGATTCCCTGGCACGTCAGACGTCTGTGCGGCGCTGAAAATAGAGGGTGTGCTGAGCGTGGTTATAGGTGCTGGCGGCGAGATTGCCAATAAATTATAGTGCGTGCTAATATGCCACGAGGAGGAGTCGCTTATGTTGGCTGAAGATCCTCGCCAGATCCCGCGAGGTCATTGCACAGAGGTTGCATTTTCGTGGTCAAGGCGATCACCGTAGGCGACGCTGCTCCTGTTTCCTGCAGAATCTTACGTACGTAGCGGCACTGCACCTGACTCGCCGGGTGCGCCTCCACCTTGTCAATTTAACGTACGAAGATACGAGATGTGGCGATTGCGGCTGCAACTGTTTGATAACAATCAACTTTTTTTCCCATTTCCACATACATGCATGCCTCCTCCCTCCCCTGCATCGAATCCGGTGCCGAAAACATCAAAATCCTTCCCCGCCTGGCCAGCCCTCTTGTCAACGCGGCGACTGGGTCTACCACGGGGTTCAATTCTTGATCTGACCTGATGGCCCGTGGTGCCCGCCCTCGCGAACGAGACCCCCGGCAGCAATGCGACCATAGCACCAGGGCACTGGTCCGTTTTGGGAACGGCCTAAGGCCATTGTTGGACCCGACCGTTTAGTCAACCAATTGGTACTATTCCGGTTTTGGCGAGATTGCCACGCGTGCGTGCTCCAACGCCCAAAAGTGGAGAGAGGTGCGAGTGCAGGGGCGAGAGAGGGAATGCGCGCGACGGCGAGGTTGTGAGCCCGTGAGCTTGGACACACAAATACAGATGCCCTGGCAGGCCTGCCGCATTAGCTCGGTGTGGTAATTTACAACAGGTGGACAATCCACGCCTTGCGAGTCCCACGATTAGCAGAGCAATTAGCGGTCCAATGCATCGATGCAAATAGCATCTCACGATACAAGCGTCGCGAAAGACATGCGCCATGCTCGTCACTGGGCGCCGCCGCGTAGCCACGTTCTAGAGTATCTCGAAGCCGGACCTGACAGCATGCAGCGGCCCAGCCAACGCGGCATGCTACCCACCTGCCACCATCTTATCTCGCCCGCTTTCTGCAAGTTTGGTGTTGAAGGTTTCGGTGTTTTGCCGTCTTCGTCCTCAGGGCACGACAATGAGCCGATAGGCAAATACTCGACGCCCAGAGAGCATGCGAGTCTGAGCTGGTGCTGGTGACGAGTGGGCCTGGCCTATCGCCCCCTCCGGTGGAGAGCCGAGCTGGGCTGCAGTGACTCGCCCAGGACAGTCCCTTCAGCACCCCCTGTCGGCGACTGGGCGCCCACCAAATTCCACCTCCCGGGCCTCCCCTGTTAGCTGGTGGTGTGCTGAATGGCCACCGCTAGCCCTCTGCAGAACACCATCAATGGGCACCTGCGTACCCCTCCTCCAGGAACGTTGGACCAGGCCTCCATCCACTGGCGTGCTGTTCCTGGCTCCCCTAGCTCCCCTGCCGGGCTTGCCTTTTTCACCACCCCTGGCCTCACTGGCTCAATGCCCATCCCAGTTGGAACCTCCCCACTCAGCCAAACACCCCTGAGCCTCCCCCCAGACTCAACGCAACATGCTCGCTAAACCAGCAGGGGAGACGCTAGTTCTCGACTACCGCCTCTAGCCTCGACCCAACCTCTTAAGCCCCATCGTCCGCCTTCTTCTACCCCCAGTTTCGATCAGTTCTCTCTTTCGTATGAATCCTTTTTTTCGGACAACAAGAACGGAATTCCAGGTGACCTCCGTTAATAATTAAAGTCCGCATATACTCACTTTCTAATCGTCAAATATAACCAACACTACCCCCACCCACCTCTCCTCCCCCCCCCTTTACCCAAGACACCTCCCGAGACGAGACAATACGAGATTACCTGCATTGACTGCGGCATCTCACTCAGCTCGATAATCAACCACCAGCACCTACTCAAATACAGCTGCTCTACGCGCAACTTGTTGCCCAAGCAGCCCTTGCAAATACCGCACCACAGTACTTGCGTCTAATACCAACACCAACCGCAATCATGGGCAAGAGTCTTATGGACAGAATCCAGGCCAAGCTGGAGCTTTTCCGCCTTGAGAATCGCTACACTCGCCGCCGTCACCGCCGCTCTACCTTCATCTCCAACGCCGTCTACGTGGACGGTGAGTACGTCTACCAGACCCCCAGTACCACTGGCTCCTCAATGGAATCCAACGGCTCCCACGGCTCTCATGCCTCACACGGATCCAACGCCCTTCACGGCGAGAGAGCTTCTCACATGGCCCCTGAGCCCGTGGAGTTGAACGAGGCAGGTCTTACTCCCTCTCAGCAGGCTGCCATCGACCGTGCTGCTGAGATCGAGCGTGAGCGCGAGCGCGAGCGCAAGCGCATGCACCGCTTCAGCTCCATCTCCCAGGTCAGCGGCAACTTCAATGGCTCGTACAACCCCTACTCCAACAACACAGGAATGCCTATGATCCAGAACCGCCGCGTCAGCTACATCCGATAAATACCTGGATCAGAGGCAAGAGATGAAGATGAAAAAAAAGACAATCCCCCAAAAAAAATCTACACATATACCAAGCAGCGCCAGCTCACTCAGTGACATGGCACATGCATGATTGATGGACTCGGCGTGGTGGCCTCGGGCAAAGTGGGCGATGGCGTAAGTACGGACGTTGTACACGAGTTGTTGGATGGACGAATTCTTTGGATGGGCGGATACCACTCGGGCGTACTTTGACGATGACGCCTTCCTGGCCGAATGAGACATGTCGACCGGGGAGGCATTTTATGATTTTTCTACCATTTTTATTTTGTCCCGTGGCTTCTTATTCTTGGATGTTTCCAACCGAAAAAGGGTGGAAACCAGAGGGGTATAGAGGATACAGGGCGTTCACTGGTCAACGCGACCGTTTTCTTTACATTGGCGATGTGCTTGCTTTTTCCTATCTTTCTTCGATGACTATCTTCTTGAGCTAGCGGGCGATTAGTGATCCCTAGTCCTGTATATATGACACCCAGGCGGTTCATTATCTAATTGTGAACCCTTAAAGAAAAAGCATTCATACAATATCCGTCGTTCCTGTTTCTTGATTGTTTTGTGTGCATGCATGCAACATGAGGAGATTACACAATAGAACTTTTGCCTTCGGTTTCGCCATCGCGATTTTGTTCTACTGTACGGATCCTGTTACATCTAAATTTGACCAGGGCGCAAAACAGCGTGGTTGGAGCTGCGGCCAGAAGAATGAGCCTGAAGAAACCTTCGTTGCCTTTGTGCACAATCATGATCAAGCTGTACAGTGAGTAGCCCAGGCCAAACAAGCCGAAAAGCCCTATCAGGTCCAGTATCGGCTTCTCGACCTTGTTGCAATACTCGCAAGGATCACCTGTGATCAAGGACAAGGCGATCGTTAGCACCAGCCTTGCCAGGTGAAGGGGGAAAACTATCGCGTGACTTTGAAATTGGGGCCAGAACTGACCCTTGCAGTCCGCGTCGCCAGTATCGTCCGGATGCGATACTCCCTGGCACACGAAGTAGACCAAAACAAGCCACATGAAGTAAATTCCGAACAAGAACAAACAGCCATATCTCGCTGGAAACCGTTTTAGGGTTTGATCCGGGTCATCGCGGTGTGGAGGGCTTACACTCGGAATTCACGGTGCCGGGATTCAGATCCTTGTCAGCGGCGGTTCCGTGCATCAAATCGATCGCCATGATGGACGTTGACGTTTGTGGCTGTGCCTTTTTGACAGCTTGGGGGGGGAGGGACTTCTCTGGTAATTTTTTTTTTAAGATTCATGCGCCGCTCGCCCTGGGGCCTGAATATAAGGTCTTTCACGGCAACAGATCCCGAGGGAAATCTTTATATCCAACACTGATGAGCATCTAGGTGAGGCAGAAGAAGAGGGGTTGCCTGTTGGCCTCCGCAGTTGGCGTGAATGACTGAGTTGTTTCAATCAACTCTATGCAAGCCACCGGCTCAAATCATGGACGCGCTGCACGACAACTTCTTTATGCGCATGCCACATGCTACATACATGATGCTCCATCCGATCCCCGTATGGCCAGGTGTTGTCATGTGGTTGCTGCCCAGCAAGGGTGACGGGCATGTGCGGTAGAGATAAGCTTGTCTCAAGACGGGACATCTCACACAGCTGTTTCAGGTGCGAGGGCAGAAAGCTCGCCCGATTCCACTGCAACGGTCCCCCCCTGGGCCTAATTATCTAGCACCACGATGACTTGCAGGCCAGGCTTCGACCAAACAAAAGAAAGAAGAAAAACAAAAACAAAAAAAGACGTTTTAATCAACCGAAAACGTGGGACTTTAGCTTGCACACACCCCCTCGAGTACTTGCGCCGCCGGCCGGGCGCAGAAAAGCAAAAACAGCGATGGGCGGGAAAAAGCAATGAGAAAAGAGAGGAAATAAACACAAGCTATGCGCGGACCCAAGCCCCCCAACCCAGAGGGCGAAGCCAAGCTCATTAGCACCAAGCCTTCCGCTCCCAGCCTCAACCCATCACTGCACCCCCCCGCCGATCCCCACGAACCACTCAAGGTTGTTGGGGGACCCTGCCTGACAAGCTGTCGGCCTTCTCCTTGTGGTTTTTTGAGTTGGGCTGATGAAAGAGGAGACCGGCAGAGAGAGAAGAAGACAAAATTTTGTTTGGTTTTTTTTTAAGCTTTCCAGCGCCGGGAGATGCCCTGTCCTGCTGACCTGGCCCCTCACCTCATTTCATCATGAGCCCAGGATTGGCGCGGAATACGATCCAAATATAAACAAAACCGTCCCATTAGATTCGCCCAGGCAGTGTTTCAACCACAGCGCCTACTCCTCTCTGTGATCATCCAGCCCTTTTTTCCTGCGGCATCACCCATCGCCGGCCACTCCCGCCTTATTTACATGCCGTTTTCAGGCATTCCCCCCGTCCCCCACAAAGAAACACCAGCCGCCATCGTCACCACGAGCGATCCCCAAATGCTCTCGTATCTCGCTCCCGGTCGCGGCCTTGTGCAATATTACTGCACTCCGCAACCGTAGACTCTAAAAGAAATTGCAACCGGGAGCACAACTCTAACAGCGGCAGCTACGTCATGGTGTGGCGGTTGCGGTTGCGGGTAATCATCATGTGTACATCTGGCGCACCAGCGAATTTCCTTGGGCTCGCTCGCGCCCCCAAACTTCCGCAGCGCCCAAGCGAGACTAGCTCAAAGGCTTGAATTAATTGCACTTAAGCGCAGAGAGTTCGTTGTGCCTCTGGCCCAGGCAGCCGGGACAACCGACGAACCCGACCAGACGCCCCCCCAGGCCTCCCCAACCTTGAAGGCTGTGCCGCGAAGCGCCAAGAAAAATAGAAGCATGCCTCTCGATACACGGGTGGCTGCTGGAGGGCGGTCGGCAAGTACATGATTCCGAAACGGTGTGTCAGCGGTTCCGGTGCCTCACTTACACGGACGTACGCGATTGCCGAGATAAAATGGTGTGAAACAGGCAGGGAAAAACAAAACGGGCGCGCGACCGGGCGGATAGATAGATTTGTTTCAGCCAGGATGCCCTTTTGGGGGAGGGGGGCGCCCAACGAGAAGAACCGGCGAATTAAGAAAAAAAAATTGTCACCGGCTTTATCTCTGAATCCTCAAGCGTCGAGCCCCCGTACCAAATCTTATCCGAAGCTCTCAGCCGGAGAAAACAACTCAAAGTGGTCTGGAACCTACTTCACGCTATTGATAATGAATGGGTCACTGGATTCGTGTCATAAAACAGGCCCCTCGTACGAGTTTCAAGAGTCTTCGTGAGTTCACATGTCAATTGCCTCAACTGGAAATGTGAGAGAGGAGGGGAGCTGGTTGGTCGTGTGCCCAGGCGGATCTGTCTGCCCCCCCTCCACAAAAAAAATTGTAACAAACGCGTACAACCGTTATTTTTTGCTGGTGGTTCCTTCGTTTCCCAAGATCGCAGTTATTTCCGCTTTAGGAATCGAAACCTGGCTGCTGACTGTTTGTTCATTGTCCAATGTGGATATCACTTGTGAATCCTCATTCCCTCACAATCATGGGTCAAGGAAGTTCATTGTACTCTCCCGTTCTCACCTCCAATCCTTCCTTGGTATTTCCATTTTTAGAGTGATTGGATTATGATGCTATTCTGGCCCTTTTGGGGTCTGGAAATGTTGTGCTTTGATGCCTAGTTGCGTCCTCGCGAACAGAGGCACCATTTGCAGGTTCCAGGGGTCATGATGTGAACTTGCCCGTTCCTCATTCGCATATTCTCTTCTGAGATGTGTGATTTATTTAATCGGTGTATATAGTTTGCCTTGTGTTTGAGGGTTCGGGGAGCTTATTCAAAAAATGGAATCACTGTTTGTGTCCGTCTTTGTCTACGTATTTTGCGCAGACACGGTTCTACCAACCTCAATTGTGATCAATTGTGCTTTATTTAGCGACAAGAAGGCTACTTGATCCATTTTATTTATATTTAGCCCATTTTTACAAAGTATCCATGCTTATAAAATGCTTTATCGCCTCCATCGTCATGTTGACTCAAGTTCAGGGTAGCCCTAATTTTCTCGGTTGTCAAAGGGTTGGGCGACGTTCTCGCCGCTGCTAATGTGTATTTTGGTACTGTTTATTCCAATATAGTTTTTATTCATATAGCAGTTTATTAGGGCTGTATTGTTTTATTTGGAGGCGAGCTTTGTGATTTAGTGATGCCAAATATACTTGATTGTGCATTATTTTGCAGTAAAATGAACCACAACCTTCATCTTGCATCCTGACCACTTTGATAAATATATTTTCCAAAAACGAATGGTTTGACACGCATACACCCACCTTTAGTACTATAAAACGCTTTACACCCATATATGGTTTTCGTAGCGGTTTTGGTCATTCAAGTGCTCATAGACTTGGCTCGGATGAGAAGAGTCTGCAAATGCGTGCGGTGAGATGATTAGCCTTAGCCCAACTAATGCACAGATAAATTTCCTTGACCGCGCAACTATACATGTTTGATGCAACTACAAAAGCGGAAAGTTCGGGACTAATTTTAATGTACCATTATAATCAGTGATTTTAAGAATGTTAATGGAAGATTGGCTATGTGTCTGATCTATTGCGAGGAAGTCAAATACAGATACAGATAAGAACGCAGACTTAACGCGATGCAGGACAGACAAGTTTTATGCACTAGAAATTTGTCCCCCATCCCCTGACTGCCATAGAATTCCGAATCGATAAAATCCCTGTATCTGAAATTTACCAAACTGTCACACGAGGTCGTAGTGGAATTGCACATTTCAAGGCAACCGCTTTCAACTCGCGGCCAATCTCATTGGCAGCCTCAGTCAGACAAAGGCACGTGAGAGGCTTCGACAGAGATACTCAATACCCCAACCCCAGCATCTTCATTTTTCAAGCTCGCCCTTCTTTTCGTGATTCTAAAATCTCAACACAAACGCCCAAGTTTGACTCCCATTTGCCGTTCTGGTTCGCATACCAATATCTACTCATTTTGGTACCTCCGTGTATCGGCTAGTCAGACCTTGTTGTCGCCGACCGTTATATGACGATTCCGCCCCCGCTATCATCCTACACGTCATAATCATCAATCCAGAGAGGAAAACGCATTCAAGGTCTTTGATACCGCATTTAAGGTAGAAATGGATGTCAACATGACCGCCGGTCCAGAGCTAGAGCATCGTCCATATCAGCAAGCTCTGCGCATGCCAGGTACGATCTCATGGTGCCACACGAATGAAGATTGCTCATGTATGCGTTTAGAATTCCGGGATTTAAATAAATTACCGCTCTATAAACAACATGAACCTGCTAATTCGTTGTCTTCGGATCACCAACATGTCCACCCTGCTGATAAAGGACGTAAGCGGTCAAGCAGAGCCTCTTCGAAGACATCATCTGGCCCTTTCGATTACGCCGATAGCCCAACAAAGAAATTCGAGGCAAATATTAGCAGAGTAAAAAGACCAATTGGCTCCAATGATACGAGATCCGAAGTTCCCGGGGACAATAGGGAGGAGAGCGATTCGGCCTCCTCGAGCTCTAGTGATCTCATTTCATCCGATGAAAACACTAATTCATCGAAGCTCCTCAAAATTTATTTTGGCAACTCACACGAAGAAAGACAAAGATCTAAAAAGAACCCAAGAAAAAATAGGACTTATTTTGGGAAAACTGCCCCAAAAATGCATTTGTCAAAGAAGGGGAGGGAGGCGGCGAAACAACCGGATGCAGATGAAGAACCAGATGAGGATGGTTTTGATAATCCATTTGCTCATCGTCCGCCAAAATATACACATTGGGATTCCAAGACATCTTATAAAACGGAAAATAGTACCTTTCCAGGTGAAAGGCCTTTAAACCCGTCAGGCGAGGGCGAAGAATACGTCGTATCAACATCGCCGCGATCTATCTTGCTCGAAACCAAATTTTATCCTTACCGCCAAGACCTCGATAGCAATGAAAGACACAATCACCTGCACTCCGAAGGACAGGATGCGTTTCGGTCAGAATTTGGCCCAATGTGCATTCTGCGAGCGGCCTATGGTCCAAGCTCATTGCAGGGGACACGGCCTCTTTCTGAGCTTCCCAAGGGCAACGAGATTTGGGCAATTCGAATATATTCTAAGCCATTGTCTGCTTTCTTGGAAGAAATCGTTGGTGCCAAAGTCCACCTTGGGTATGTAGTTGAAATGTGTCATCCATTCCGGACTCTTATTCGAAACGTGGGCGCATTTCGGGATCATGCGAAAAAGCTCGAGAAAAAATACAGGTAATACTATTACGGTTGTATTTATCAGTTGCATAGTTCTAATAGGCAAAATCTATAGCACTGAACCCAGATTCGAGGGGCCAGAATTTATCTACGAAACCAAGACAGCACTTGACCATTTCCGTTATCTGGTGCAATTTATGGACAAATACCTAGAAATTTCTATTCAATTATATCAGGGATTTCGACAGGGAATATACGACAAAATCACATTTCCAGATCTTTGGATGCTTTATGACGCAAATTCCATCATCTACACTCGGGACAATCGAAATAAAGACACTTTAAGGGAATGCAGCTTTTCTTGCAATTCCATCATGCCTCGATATAAACAAGCCTACATAGTTTTGAGTACGATTGGCGGTATCCCATTTCGAAGCGGACTCACGCGCATGCAAACACAAGAAAAGCCTATGCTAAGAGGGCTGAGCCAGCTCAAACCAGGACAGCGCGCAAAATATTACGAAGAACAACCCCAACATGATGTCAAACTCAGGTATAGCGCGCTTTATGTCGACTGTTATTGTATGGACTACAATTCCAAGGAGTGGGGAGTCAACTTCGTCACTTTCGAATTCCCACCATTTGAGGGAGAGATGAAAATAAGCTCGCTTCCTGCTTACCCAATACATAAAACCCATGAAGTATGGAGTAATTTAATACGAAGGGGACAAGATTTTGTCAAGATGACTACTGTGTCCCACTGGGAACATCGAGGTTTTACAGTGAGCGACGTATGCGGAGGAGAAAATGTATGTGAATATCGCTCCTCGTCTCACAAGAACGCAGTTCTTACTTGTTCCCATTTCAGATTTCGGGCCCAGTTATCACAGACCTCGTTCTGGCCTCAAAAAGGCTTTACTCAGGCCTTGCTAATCTCGGCCTCGCATTTCGCGACATGAAGTTTCACCAATTTCCTCCCAAGGGTGACGAGGTAACTGAAATATCATCTTCACATCACGACAGTGTAAACGATATATATCGAGATATCCAGCGCAAAAGATTCTCTACGACGTACGATATGATTGAGAATTTCCTGGAGGAACTCGGGCAGGTAACACAAAGGGCGGATATTGATGAGCTGACTCAATACTTGGGAAGAGATGAGTCTTTAATGTTGCTCCCAGGAGTAACTATCTGCTACGCATTACGTAGCCGCCAATGGGGTAGGCGTCAAAATCTCTTGTTCTGGAATCACACGCTAACGGTAGTATAGTCAACGTCGATATCGAAAACCTGACACCCGTCCGTGCAATCGCCGGGTGGGATAGTCTTGTGCTTCCCAAGGGTCATAGGGAATTAGTTGAAGCTATAATGGAAGCAAATATTGCGCGAAATCGTAATTCAGGCAGGTTTAGTATCCAGTCCGAGGCGGATTTTGTTCATGGGCAGAGTACACAACAATCCATTTTCGCATTTGATGGCGAGAGTTGACTTTTTTTGCCTAGAGAACGGTTCAGTAATTCTTCTGCACGGTGTCTCCGGCGTGGGAAAAACCTCCACTGTTGGTAGGTACTCCAGCTTTGATCATTCCATACAACTACTAATTCGTGACAGAATGTGTCGCGGCTTCTACCAACCGCCCTCTATTTCACATCACTTGCGGTAGGATATTGAACAGCACCCTCACCAGACTCAACACTGATCATGATGCAGGAGAAATTGGGCACGAGCCCTGGCAAGTCGACAACAATCTGAGAGAGCTGTTTGACCTTGCCTACAGATGGGAATGCATCGTGTTACTCGAGGAGGCCGATGTATTTCTTGCAAGGAGAAATGTACCCATCTATTCCTTGACGGTTTCTCTTGGAAAGGCGCTAACTTTAGTAACAGGAAAACCTCAATCGGAACTCAATTGTCTCAGGTATGTGTAATATTACAAAAATAACATTCTCGCTCACATTTGGTAGTGTTTTTGAGAGCTCTGGAATACTGCTCCGGGACTCTCTTCCTTACAACGAACCATGTTGGCGCCATTGATGATGCCTTTCACCCGCGCATCCACCTGATGCTCCACTACCCGCACCTAAGCAAAAGACAGTCCTACAAGGTGTGGGAAATCAACCTTGATTATCTCGAGGAACAAAGCAAGTTTCGTATCCAGAGCGGTAGACCTGGAATCGGGATGAATAGAGCCAAAATCTTGGCCTACGCTAACAAATCTTATGAGAAGCTGAACTGGAATGGCCGGCAAATTCGCAACGCCTTCCAGACAGCTCTAGCGCTCGCAGAGTTCCAAGTTCGTGACAAGGAGGCAGAGGAACCTATTGTTGGGAAATACGAGTTTCGCATCATCGCAGCCTCTGTTGACACATTTGGCTACTGCGTGAAGCAGTCGCTCTACCAGGATCAAGACCCTGGCACCCATCGTGACCGTGCTCAGACAGGCGACAGTACGTGGAAATACGGTGCTAGAAACCGTGAAAAATACGACTATTCGTATTCTGACGATGAGGATGAAAATCCAGCACCAAGGGGGCGGCGAAACAGCAGCGGGTCTGCAATAAATGAGAGCAACAGCGCAGATTCCGACTCTCTGGACGAGTCATCGGATAGTTATGCAAGAAGGGAAAATAGGAGAATCAAATCCAAAGCTAAAACGAAAAGGAAGATGGAAAAGGAAAGCAGGAACAGGAGGGATTGGGAGAGAGAGAAAGATGAGTTTCAACGATGAGAGCATTTTCCCACGAAATTGTTTCCTGGCGCTGGCTGGAGCAGAGACGAACGGTTCCATTACCATTACCATTTATTTTTACCTCTTTTCGATTTTCAGAGTTTGGGGTTGGAAGAATCAAATTTCCTAGTTCGCACTTGACTTTTAGCCGTAAAAGAGCGAGGATTAGCTGGAATTATATCGATGAGTTCCATGCGCCCAGCCTACAGCGCCAGCATGCCTAATGCTTTAGACGCCTGGGTGGCGCGCCATGTTGATTTCAGCTCATCCGTAACCAATACCAACCTCGGTGACTCATCCTGCCCGTGCGAAAGCCGCCCCCGCCTTGCAAACGCCCTGTGGAGGTCCAGACGGCTCAGGCGGGGCATGTCGAGGATATTCTGCATCAGGGCATCCCAGTCATGGGCTGTGCTCATGACAATCTTCCGAAGCACAATCTCCTCCAGAGTCGACTCGTGGCGAGAAAGGAAGCTCGCCAGGTCCGACGACTTGAACTCCATGGCGACGAGCTCCACCCTCCGCAGGTGCGGCATGTAGAGCAGCCTCGAAGCGCTCGAGAACAACAAGTTGTGCTCCGTCCACGTGCTGACCTCCAGGCAGAGCCTCTCCAGGCGCGGGAAGAGAGCCAGGAACTGAGCCAAGCACCGCTCCCACTGGGGAGGCATGCTGTCCGGTTTTTCTTTGGCGGTTAGATCCTGGCGCTTGTTGGAAGAACAAAACGACACCCTGAGGCGGGTCAGGCTGTCGATGCTGCCGTCGTCAGGGTCGACAAGGGGCAAAAGATCGAGGCGACCAAGGCTGAGCCGCTGCACCGAGTCCTCCATGGAGTTGATGACGAGGTCGAATTTCTCGACCGGCAGGCGGCTCGCAGCGGCCGCCTTCAGCACGACGCCCACGGAGTGCCTGATAAAGCGCAGAGAAAAGGTATTCAGGCTCCAGGGGTTCCATTTGTCGGTGATTACGATCTTCCTGCAGTTGGAGAGGCGGCCCATTGCCCTTGTGAGATGGACAAGGTCCAGTCCTCTGGTGAGCCTGTTCTGGTTGCGCAAACGCCGGCCGCGCTCGCGCCTGATGAAGTCGACAATTGTCCTCTCGTCATTGCTGCGAACAGCGTCAGCCCAGAGCTCACGCGCCGCGGCTTTGTCGTAGAGCTCGTCCGTCTCGGATCCCTCGTCGTCATCCGGATCGTACGCGGGCAGGTCGTAGATGCTGTCGGCGGGGACCAGATGGTAGGTGAGCAGCACGAGCGTGCGCACGGCGGGTCCGAAGACTGGATGCTCCGCGACGGAGACAAGTCGTTCCAGGCTCTGGTGGGTAAGCACAACCAGGCGAATGCCGAAATTCCTCTGAGCAAAGGAGTTCAGAGTCGTTTGGTTTATCCCTCGGCACGTCAGCCGGAACCCGCACGAGTTTCCAACATCGAGATGGTCCGCTATGGAGAGGATCACTTCCGCGGGGAGGTCCAAGAGAGCAACCATGGCGATCAAATTTGAATGAATACTTACTCACTCGGAAAAAAAAATGATGCTGATGAGTGGCCTTCTTTATACCCAAAATTTCAACCTTGATGGTATTCGCCACATTGTATGGTTAACTTTATCAATCTCTGGCAACACCCTGTGAACCATGGAAGAAATCTGAATGGTTTCACTTACCTTGTACTACAACAATAAGATTTCAAACGAAGTAGGGGTAGAACACGGTCTATGATTGCATTCACGACGGATGGCACAGTACAGTCAAGTTGAGGAAATCTTCAATGCAATTCAATTGTGGCAGCTCAGTTGCCACACAGATAACGCCACCCAATGCAGCCAATTGTTAAACCAAAGCAATAAACCCCAAAACGCCTGTGCCATACCATTCCAATAGATGAGGGTATAATGCAAACCGAAATCATTTTCTCGCCCAACACGCAAGTTCTGTCGTTTTTTAGGCAAAGAGTCCCTCATATGCCCTCTCGACGGTTCGGCCTCCCAGACCCGGTAAGGCGCGAAGTTGCGCGAGGCTCTCGACGTGGGTGCCGTTTTCGCCGTTGTTCAGCTCTAGATAATCAACGAGATCGCGAGCCTTCTTAGCGCCAAAGCCTACGAGACCGCGGATCTGGTCCAGATCGCGCGAGTTGACAATGTCGAGGAGCTGTCGCGCACGAGGAGAAGCAGGCCCGTCCTCTTCTGCAAGGGCCTCAAGGGTCTTGGCTTTGAGCTTACGGGACTTGGGCTTGAGAGCAGGTGGCACAAACGACTCCTCGTCAACATCAGCCTCACCATCGTTGTAGTCACCTTCTTCATCATCGTACACGGGCTGGCGCTTCCTCCGCCTTTCAGCCCGAGACTCAGCCTTGAGCTGGGAGCTCGGGCTAGGAGCTCCGCCCAGCCGAGCCTTTAGTCTCTCAATCTTGCCAAGCAGCTTAGCCTGCCCGGGGAAGTACGGTAAAGCCATCTCATACATCTTCAAAGCCCCCGCATCATCTCCTCGCTCCTTGTGCTGCCGGGCCGCAAGCAGATATCTCAGTCCCTCCGACTTGGCATCATCCCGCCACTCATCGCTCTCAATTCGCTTCTCAAGAGCGTCCAAACGCCGCTGCACAGCTTCGTTAAGCTCAGGCTGAACCTGCACCTGGGGCTGCTGGGCGGCTTTCTCAGCCGCCATGCGAGCAGCCAGAACCTCGCTGACCTTCTTCTCCACCATGGCCTCGATTTGAGCGGCAGAAACAGTAACGGAGCTAAGCCCGGTCGCAGTGGGCTTGGAGATCTTGCTCGGTCTCGCGATACTTGACTCATTTTCAGAGGGTCGCTTCTGCGAGGTGGGAATCATTCGACGGGCCACGGCAGGTGTGGCAACGATTCGGGGAGCCGGTGCAGGCTTAGCCTTGTCAGTGTAGACGGCAAAGGCCTTGACGGGCTTATCCGTGGCCTTGGCGTCGGCTGCTTTAGCTGCGGCAACGTTGCCGTTGTGGACGTTGTGAACGTTGGCGAGAGGGCGGAGGGGTTGTCGGCTGGCTCCCAAGCCAGAAGAGTTCGAGTTCGTTCTGGGGACCTGCTTGAAAACGACTTCGTTCTCAATTTCTCGAACCTCGATTCGCTTGGCACGGGAGCTGACGTTGAGACTGCTGAGCGTGTCGAGATGGTAGCTGCGAAGAGGAGAGAGGTTAAGGATCATGACGGTAATGCCCTTGTTCTGGCCGAGGGACAAGATACGCGTCATCTTGGACTCCCGGTACGGGATTCTCTTGTCGCCACGCGAGATGGCGTCGATGCACTGGCTGAGGACGAAGAGACTCTTGTTGATAGCAGCCGATTCCACCAATCTCTCCTTGCCATTGTCAGTTCGGCGGTTGTCTTCAGATCCAGCAAGATCAATAGCAGAGGCCGTGCTCTCCCGGATCGTGTCTTCGGTGGTTTGAGTGAGCTTGACACGGAGGATAGCGTGGCTTCGACTGCTGTGGGCATTGAGCTTGGTGGCCGCCGTGACGCGGTTGGTGTTAGCCTCGATGTACAGCTTCTCAAAGTCCTTGAGGTCCTCGCAGGATCGCTCCGACAGACCAACGACGACAGTTCGGCCGTTGGCCTCGGCACGCAGAGGAAGGCCGGTAGGCGTGCGTTTCTCGGGGGGCTCAAGCAGGTCGTAGACCTTGTCATTGTAGATCTCGTAGTAGGACAAGGTAACCCGCACCGTTGTCTCGCCCTGGGAGTCCTTCATGATCTTCTTGCCCCTTCGGAACACACCGCTCAGCAGCCGGGGAATCACCCCTCGATCGGCCAGCTTCAGCCCACCTCGCATCGTGTGCGTCTTGCCTGTGCCGGTGACACCGTAGGCAAAGAGGGTGACATCGATTCCTTGGAAGAGAGACTTTAGATGAGGGGCCACTACTCAAGTCAACACACGACACACGCCTGGCATTAGTGTAGCTCAATCAAAACTTCGCACCTTCTGCTGTAAACAACTGCTCCTGGGTTGTGGGCTGATCGTACACGCCATTGAAGGCGAACGAAAACTCCTCAGCCTCGTTCTTGGGGTTCGGGATCTTGACGATGGTGTCGGGCTTGCTCGTGTCGACGCTGTCGGCGCGAACAATGACGTCCTTGCCGAGCTCCTTCTCGAGGAGCGGTCGTATTCTTGCGACAACGCGAACGGACATGGCTGGAGAGCTGAGTGGCCGGGGAGAGGGGAGAAGGTGACCGGGAAGGGGGGGAATCAAGCTGCGTTGGGCTCCAAACAAAGATCGCTCAGCCTACCAATCTGACCGCATAACAACAGGTTGAGTGTTGAAGAATTGCTAGAACCAAGGGTTTGTAGTCGGCCTTGCGGTCCGGAAATCCACACTGTTGACCTGGCGACAGCGCTAGCCCTTTAGGGATGGCGGCCCACGACTGCTAGACAGGGGCCCCCGGCCGCCCTTACATAAAGTCGAACGCCAATTGGAACCACCGAACAACTCACCACCTTGGATCATAAGCATAGGGCTTATGTATTTTCCAAAATAGATGCAGTATAAGAAGTTTATTTAAGTCTATGATTAGAAATGAAACAGCTTCTAAGATTTCATGCTATCTTTATTTGGCGTTTGGATATTATGCAATCTTCACTGACTATGTACGCAAACTGTCGTGGCGGTGAATTTGGTAAGTTAGAGCCCCTGATGCTGAGGGGTGATGTGTCGCGGATGCCTATCACATGGTTGTTCACACGGAATTCATAATGCCTGGGATCAGGGGGAGCGCCAGATACACAGCTGCATCTTATTTAATTAGCCAAGAACATGTGCACAACTCCTACCCTGGAGCACGCGGTTGGACTTCCAGGCATTAGCCTGTCGCGTGTTAGCAACTACAGCGGCCCTCCCCTCAGTTCAAAATAACGGGGTTTGCTTCATTCATGTCTGCGCTGAGATGCTGAACCTCAATGTCCTCGCTAAAGAGGATGAACTACAATGCTTCTTCCTGACATAGTTGACGAGTCTCGAGCCCTGATACAAGCGACCCCTCCCCTGGTCGAAATCGTAGCGTAATTAACAAAGATGTTCTCACGAAATAGTCGACTACTCGACCACACAATTAGGGAGATACTCAATCATGCTTGCGTGTTAGTGAATACCAAGAAAGCGGTATATTTCCGTATGTTCTCAGCAGACAGTGATGGATGCAACCAAATCCATCGCAATACCTTTTGCTTATTGGCACTCGTTTTATTCCTTGCGATTTAAATGTAGTTTACTGGGTACAGGGTGCATTGTCACGGTGGAATTATTACGAGCAGGTCTCATCCACTTCATTTTGTCCTAAAATCCTGCAGTGCCTCGTGTACCCTGAGAGACTGGTTAATAAACATAGCATGAGCTGTAAAACACGTCCTTTTTTTGCTTCTTGAAAACTCAAGTCCGGTTTTCTGCAGAATCTGGTTTCATACAGCCATGCACCCCTGATGGCTGATTTCCAGCAGGACTTCAAATCCACCAACGAATCGGTGCACGTAGCTGGGCAAATTTGATGAAGCTATCAACGTTCTAGTTGAAGAAACTTATTCCGCAACGCTTGAATGAGAATCAATTCTCCGGAACAGAACCCTGACAAGACAACCTGCGGATTTGTCTTTGACCTGACGAGCTCACTGAAGGAATTCAACGAGATAGTCAATGAATTAGTCTTCAGATATTTGACGAAACAGCGATGATTAGGCAACGGTGGGCGTCGATAAATAGACGGAGATTTTGTCCCAGAGGATAATGGCCAAAAAACTCATGGATTGGACTGAGACGAATTCATAGGCCCTATTGAAACCATTGCTCCGCGTGCACGGCTTTAACATAAACCCGATTCTCCAAAGCAGAATCTCAGCGACATAACCAATAAATTCGTTACACAGAGCCAGCACAGCTCTTTTTTCTCTTTCTTTTTTGAGCAATTTAATCATGCTCCCAGCCTGACTGCGAACCCGATTCTCGGTCGACATTAGTGCCCAATGCATCCGCTCCTCATGAAGTGCTGCGTCTGAGGAGGAGGATGTGGAGTTCTTGGGCAGGTCACGTGAAGGAGGTGACGTCGGGGCGGAACGGGAAGAGCCGTGGTGCGGCTATCATCACGCTTTTTTGGCGCACACGATAGAAAACGTCAAGCCGACACAGCACGTCGTGCGCATTCCTTGGACTCGACTCGATACAATGCGAGGCCAATCGCCACTGGTGAGGTCGGCGCGCGGCCTGCGCCTGCGACCGTACCCGTCGCCGTCGTTCGTCTGCCGGCAGTGCAGGGCCATCCAGATATCGGCCGCACCCACCACGGACGCTCCCAAGGTCGGCGGGGATGCCTTTGGAGCTCCGGCCGACTCTCGGGATCCCGCGGGTAAGCTTGCGCCCCCCGTAATTGGCCTTATGGGGGACATGATTTAACTAAAGCTGCTTCGTTTTTGACAGATGCTCGGTTCGAGGTCATTGGCGCCCCGTACTCTCTCCTCTCCGTCAGCCTCTCGGCATCCCAGAAGCTCTACACCAGACGGGGCACCTTGGTTGCCGTGGCTGGCAAGCCCGAAAACGTATGCCATTGAGCCCCAAGAAAGCAACGAGAAGCTGTCTAACGCTGCTATTGATAGACCCAATCGACCCTTTCGATCCTGAACCCCGCTCCGCGAGCTCTCCTCGGAGTCCCCTTCCTCTACCAGCGCATCTCCGCCACCTCCCCCATCACAGCTCTCATCTCAACCAAATCCCCCACCACCTCCTTCT
The DNA here is from genome assembly GCA_013406985.1 of Calonectria crousiana. Lineage (NCBI taxonomy): Eukaryota > Fungi > Ascomycota > Sordariomycetes > Hypocreales > Nectriaceae > Calonectria > Calonectria crousiana. The sequence continues at coordinate 1,422,145 of VTGD01000001.1, read as the reverse complement.
CCGTCCTACACGTCGATGGCACTACGGATTGGATGATCTCTCAGCGCAACGCCCTGCTGGCCTGGACCGGGCACACCCTCTCGCCGTCGGCCAGGATCCAGTCCAGCCTGACGCTGGCGCACTGGGGCAGCACCCTCCTTACGGGCCGAGGCCTAGCTGCGCTCTCGGCTCCCGGGCAGATTTACAAGCTTACGTTGAAGGAGGGCGAGGAGTTTGTGGCCCATCCCGGCAGCGTGGTCGCCTACTCGGTGTCAAGGCATGCGCCGCAGCCGTTCCGCTTCAAGAGCAACAGCCTGCGCCTACAGGTCCCCTCACTCTCTAGGTGGATTCCGGAGCCCGAGTGGATCAAGACTGTACGCCAGTCGGAGGCCTACAAGTACCTCTGCCGAGTATATCACAGCCTGCGAACCACGGCTCGGCGGACAATCTGGGGAGACCGTCTGTTCCTGCAATTCCATGGCCCGACTACTATTCTCATGTCGAGCAGAGGCGTGCGAGCTGCAGACGTCCTGACCAGAGAGCAGGTGAACGAGATCGCAGACGCCCCTGAAGGTGTGCTCGCCGAGGCCCTGGACCCCACCGCCAGCACCAAGGCCAAGGCATTGGAGGCCAAGGCCGAGCAGCCCCCCAGTGCTATCCACGTGGCCGAGGCAGAGAAAGAAGGCAAGGTGACCCTGGAGGGCTCAAAGGAATTGAAGGAATTCATCAGGTAAACTCCCAAGGAGCATGCGAGTTTATCAGGTAAAGGAGGGTCGGATGCCGAAGTGCCGAGTGAGTGAGCAGGCTAAGACATGCTCCGTGTGCCATCATCATTATTAAACATAGAGGGGAAACAGCTTCCTTGTACCAATAGCCATTTTGTCCATGATATGCTTGCATCATGTTCCATCCGCACCCCACCAATGGTCATGCCACCCCCCGGCAGGCTCACGTCTGCTGAGTTTGCCGCATGCATGAGCTATTCCCACGCTAGAAAGCTCCCATGCTACGGGAGCGGTGGAGGAATGTTGCACAGCTTTGACGCCTTGTTCCCTGCCTTTGCGTTTTTGAAGGATGGAGACGAGACGACCACGATCCAAGGCGAGGTGGGGGGGTGAACAAGAAATCCCCCCGAAAAGTTACCGACGAGGGCAATGATTTGACGCGGTGGAGCGTCTGCTAGAACATGTAATGAATGAGAGATTCGGTTTGCTTTGTTGCCGATAGAGTTGCCCGGCGGCGAGATAGCTCCACCTTGTTGACAATGCCATGTGCCGCTGCATATTCCCAACGGCGTCCCTTTCTTTCCCCCCTCTTCCTTCGCTGTTGCTTGCACAACTATGCAATTGTGATTTTCGTGTGCTCTGGTTGGGTCGCACAAACGAGCTAAAAATTGATTGCACAACTACCCATCCTTCCGTGCTGCGCTGCGAGGTGGCTGACTAGCGTTAGTGTGCCGCTTACACTCCATCTCGACACACAAGGACTCTCCACGCTGCCTCGTCGCCGCTGCTTATACAATCAAGGAACCAGCTCGGGACCGAGGGCAGGGCCAGAGCCCCGGATGAGGCTTTGATATCATAAGCAGAAATGCCCTTCTTGCACGTCGTGTCCAGAAAAGAAGGTGATGCAGAGGCGCCTGTCAGGTCAGTGTGAGCAGATTAGGAATACACCTGGCAGCGTCTCCCCATCACGACGATATCGCCATTCCGCTCCAAACCCCCCGGCCGTGCGTGTGGACCGCATCGCAGATCACCCGAGTTCGGGCTAGGCCAAATTCGCGACTCGGCCTTTTTCCTTAACTCCAGGAGCCGAGATGGCTTTCTTTTCTCCCAGATAGGAAATGGGAAATAGAAAAGTAAAGAAAAGAGGGAAAAAAAAGAGGCTCGAAGTAACGCAGGAAAAATTGCAGGCGAGAGACGCGGGGAGCTCTGCTGCACGAGCCGTTGTATTGGGTTTTCGCTTTCGGTCTGGGGAATCCTGAACTGGTCTGGGTGCATAACCGGGGTGGGTTGTTGAGAGTGCTTGATGTACCCGCGACAAGAAGAAGAAAAAAACGAACCCACTGCCCTCCCTGTTTTCCTTTCTTCTCGTAGCCGTCGTCCTCTTCTTTTCGTTGTGTGTTTTTTTTTTTTTTTTTTTTTGAATCAACATGCGACAGCCCGTAAACGGTAATTTCAACATCCAGTATGCCGTGATTAGCATGGTGCCTAGTCATGGGAGGCGGCGCCTAGTTTGAGCAACGGCTTCGCGCCTAGTACGGCCCTTTAACCATATCAATCACAGCTTCTGTGCTGAACTGCGCGCTCCTTGTTCCCGCCCAATAGATGGCCTCCTCAGACGATTGCTCCAAGTTGGTTCGGTTTTGCATGTCAACAAAATGCCACCCCAAGGTCGGCCCTCGCTTCATGAGAGCTCCGATGCTTCCTAGAACCTGGCGCCCTGACTCACTTCTCACCTCTCACGTGCGCGCACGAGAGTCCGGGGCACTACTTTTTTGCTCGTCCTTGATTGACTGATGGATCGCTGCAAGAGGCGGAGTGCTGAGCCCGATGGGCGGGCTACGAGTCGACGCAAAAGCGCCCTGCATACCACCCCCCGGGCGTCCTCAATTGAGCTGGGCCAACCGCAGCGGAATTCCGGTGGCGGTCCTCTCGACTCTGGTCGCACTTTTTTGGGCCGTTTTGCGGTTTTGGTGGGGGACTAGGCCGGGCATGGGCTATCTTGTGGGTGAAAAAGTCGGGGACCGAAATCTGACATCTGTGGTGCCATTTCATAAATATCTCGGGGTTTCTGCTTCGCCAAGAGGTTAGCATTTCGTCATCGGTCCCCCTCTAAATTTTGCCCTGCCTCTTAACTGCGTCCTGGCTGAGGATAGCTGAAGGAATAGAGCTGCTTACCTGGTGCCTTTCTTCTAAAATTATCCTGGTCGGCTTTTCTAACTTTCCTCACCCGCCGCCCTCCCAGAAGCTTCTCGGAATCGGTATACATAATGGATTGGGCCCAGGCTTTTCCAACCGCTGTCGACATTCATCTCCAGTACCGTCGACTCTCTAAGGCCTCTAGAAAGAAAGGAAAAATCAGAGCAAAAACCCCACTGAGAGATTCAACCCTTCGTTATAAAGAAAGAAAAGCAAGCATGCCTCTCTCCACCACCTCGATGTCCACTGAGACACTCCACGATAGGGACTGGGTTCCAAGTCGCGTATGGGATGCCGCCAGCACCACAACGTCGCTCAACAAACCTCTCGATCATTATGCCCAGGACCAGTTCGTAAGCGGCCACATCTACCGCACCGACACAGAGCGCAATGAGATTCCTCTCCAAGAAATCCCTAGGAAGGAAGAGCCTCCATCTGGCCCGCCTCCGGGTATGGCCCCGGAGGACTTTCCTGACGGCGGGCTGGAGGCATGGCTTGTTATGTTTGGTGGCTGGTGTGCCCTGATCTGCACCTTCGGTCTCATCAATTGCGTCGGTGTGTTCCAGGATTATTATATATCAGGACCGTTAAAGAATTATGATCCCTCCACCGTGAGCTGGATCACTTCCGTCCAGGTCTTCTTGATGATCTTCAGCGGTGCCATTGTAAGTTGCTTGTTCCCTTCACTACCCCTCCCCCCCCTTCGGAAGTGTTACTGACTTGATATGACTTTAGTTCGGTCGTGTCTTTGACAACTATGGCCCTCGGTGGCTTCTATACGGTGGCACCATCACCTACGTCTTCGGCCTCATGATGGTGTCGCTCTCCACCGAATACTACCAGTTCTTTCTCTCCCAGTCCATCGTTTCTGCGGTTGGTTCCAGCGCCGTATTCAACGCCTGCATGTCGTCTCTCCAGACCTGGTTCTTCAAGCGCCGCGCCGAGGCTTTTGGCATCATGGTCTCAGGTTCGTCTGTCGGCGGTGTTATTCTTCCCATCATGATGTTCCACTTGCTCAACTCAATCGGATTCGCCTGGATGATGCGGACCATGGCTTTCATGTTCCTGTTCTTCTGCTCCATCGCCTGCCTTACTGTCAAGTCCCGAATCCCTCCTAGGCCTCGACCCTTTGTTATGATGGAGTATGTGAACAATCTCAAAGACATTCGCATGGGTGTCACTGTCACCGGATTCTTTCTCTTCATGTGGGGAATGTTCCTGCCCTTCAACTATGTTATTCTGCAAGCGAAAGCGGCTGGTGTCTCTGAATCGCTCGTCCCTTACCTGTTGCCCATCCTCAATGCTGTGAGGTGAGTTGCTTCTTGATGCTCCCGCCACATCTGTTATCCGCTAACTGTTCCCTAGCATTATCGGCCGCATCATCCCTGGCATCCTTGCCGACAAGTATGGTCGATACAATATCATGATCTCCATCATGTTCATCTCAGCCATTTTCACCCTGGTTATCTGGATTCCCGTCAAAGACACAGCCGGCATTCTCGTCTTTGCAATCATCTTTGGCTTTTCTTCTGGCGGATATGTTAGTCTAGTGCCCACGCTGATTGCTCAGATCTCCGATATTAGCCATATCGGCACTCGTGTTGGCACTGCCTTTGCCATCCAGGCGTTTGGTGCCCTTACCGGTAGCCCCATTGGTGGCGCCATCGTCAATGCACAGAATGGTAACTACCTTGGTCTCCAGATCTTCTGCGGCTGTACCATGTTGGCTGGCACTTTTGTCATGATAGCAGCTCGCATCATCATCGGTGGATTCAAGATAGCGAAGGTCTAGGCGCACCCGCGCACTGGTTCGGATCAATGTGGAGGAAGAAGGATCGGGTATGTCGGGATAATACTTGCCACACAATTAAGTATGTAATATGCATTGGAAATGTTATGTTAATAGTCAGCTTACGAGCTTAACCTCGGATCTTTATTTTACTCGGATAAATTCAGGCCCGGACCATAGATACCACATGATGACAACAGCATAGACATGAATCAAGTTTGAATAAAGCATTTTGAAATGTTAAAAAAAGTTCTTATTCCTAGCCTGGTTGTCACAGGTGTTGGGTGGCCAAAAGGAGTGGGGGCCGCCCCCATTCGAAGACTTGCGTCACGCATGAACAATCGTCTTCCTGGCTTGACTTCCGGAATTCGGTCCCCGAGGAAATTATGGCGTGCATGTTGTGCGCTAACGTGGCGCCGAGCACGTAGACACTCACCCTATAAGCCACAAAGGATTGTGGTAGGGCTGTGCATTGATTGACAAATAAGTCCTGCCAAAGGAAGGCGTGTCCATAGTGGGTTTTTGGGCAAGGGGACGCCGGGATGGATCCCAGCGAGCCAGTATCGGCGTTACATATTCAAACGAGTTCTACTTTTATCTGAGTTAGTCAAGGTGCAAGACATGATGTATCAGATGAAAAGCAAAGAAGAAAAACTAGTAAGAAGGGGTGTTCTCAGGATGTAGATATTGGTGAGCGTTGGAATCATTACGATCATAAACAGCCTCTGACTCGATGTATCATCATAGAACGGGTGCTTCAGAGCGAGGGTATGAATGCTATAAATATAAAAAGAAATTGCACATACCGATTCACCAAGGAAATTTTGACATCGTTGTGATCAAGACGAAACTAGATGGCACACTAAATTTAGTTAGAAACAAGTGCACCGATGTGATATCAACAACAAATAAGGTGAAAGGAAGCGTTCTCAGGATGTAGATATTGGTGAGTGTTGGAATCATGGTGATCATAAACAGCCTCTGACTCGGTGTATCATCTTTGAACGAAGGGGGTTGTGTGTGAGGGGTCAAAGAAAAGCAAAAAAAGAGCGTACCTTTCAGAAGCTTAGCAACCTGTCCAAGCCGAGCTGGCACAAGTTCGTTCAAGAGCCTCACATGGAAACAAACAAAACTCCAATTGTCTAATGTAGCAGCTCTTCCCCGCCCAGAAGAGTTATGTACAATCGCTTTATCCTCATTCGCCTGGTTATGCTGCTTATTGGCTGCCATCAACAGTGGCCTTGACAGGGTTAATCTCAAACCCATACTTCTCCTTGAGTCTCTCGGCACGTCGCTCCTCGTATCCAGGAGGTCGGATTCCTGCGGGAGAAATTAGCCACATTGTATCGCGTGGGGTGATAGCATGTGCGCGACTTACCTCGGCCTTCACCAATCTCGGCGATGGTCTGCTCAACTGGCAGGCGGGTTGTCCTTCGGATAGTCTCTTTGCGCGCGAACTCATCCTCCTCCTTCCTGAAGGTATCGTATCGGTTACCGAGGTAGTAGAACATGCCCTGGAAGAGGGCAATACCAGCACCGAGGCCGGCCACGACGGGCATTCGCTTTGCTGCTCCAATGTCAGAACCGCATATTTGCAATATTATGCCAATGTAACGTACTGGGCATACCGAGGACAGCGCCCATCATGAGACCACCGAAAGCGGCACCCCATGCATCATCCTTTTCGCGGAGGTTCATGAAGCTTCGCGAGAAGAAAACGTAGGTAGCGGGAGCGGCGGCTAGACACACCAATTAGCATCAGAATGTCCCAATTGACACAGTCGAGTCTGGAGGCGTACTAGCAAGGCCAATGATGGGACCGCCACGGGTGAAGACGCTCAGGGCGCCAATGTTGCGCTTGGCCAGGGCATTTCGGACGGATGCGAGGAAGAGGCCACTGGCACCACCGACCATACCAGCCTTGGCGGAGTCGTTGAGGGTGTCATAGGGCTTGTAGACCTTTTCACCCTTGTGGTGAGCCTCGTGGCTCTCTGCGGAGTGGCTTCGTTCCATGGCGTCGGCGGGTGAGGACGGAGCTGCTTGGGTCTTGGGATCCTGAGGTTGAAGCCGAAGCTCTGGCTCTGGAGGATTGAGGGAGAGCCTCCACCAAAACACGTGATGCGTGGTCATCCAATTGCCTCGCCCTGATTGGTCTGTGTCTTCCGAGTGAATTTTTAAAAGTTTGAAGCAACGCTGTTGCCGGTACGTACCTGCCACTCTCGATGCCCCACTTGAAACCCACTAACAAAAAACATCCAGTGCTCACCAGCAAAGTTGACTGCCGATTGTCCTGTCAGATATATCTATTTATTCCCAGCCATCTTTCACTCACAAGCCCAGGCCCGCATGGATAACTAGTTGCCGCACTCCTTGGAAACCCTGGATTGTAGAACATTTTGCCCACCAAAGTGCAGCCTTCTGAACGAATTCTCAGCGCTTAAACCACGGCCATACAGTGTGTTAGTCAACATATTTGACCAAGCCATCAACGGATAGAGGGACTGTCGACTATTTCGCATCTTTACAAGATTACATCTTAATATTCTTAAAGAAGCTCATTATATATAGGTTACGGCAGTATAGTTTTCTCACAAGGATCTCACAATGGCTTCCGTTCAGCCTGAAGAGGTCCCTGAGGCAACTCCAATGGAGGGAGTCACATCGGCCGTTCAACAGGCAGAGGCTGCTCCATTAGAGGCCCAGCCCGACAGCACTGCTAATGTCACTAGCACATCAAGCGTCATAGCCTCTTCAGAAACCGCACAGCCCCCTCTGTCTAAAAAGGCTCTGAAGCGCTTGAGGAAGCAGCAGGAATGGGAGAACGGCAAGGAGTCGCGGCGCAAGATGCGCAAAGAGAAGCGCCAGGCACTCAGAGTCCGCAAGCGAGAAGAAAAGGCCGCACTCGTTGCTCAGGGTATAGATCCCCAATCTCTCGTCCCGGTCAAGCTGCCACCCGTCGGTGTTCCCGTCACTCTCATTTTCGACTGCGACTTTGAGCAGTACATGCTTGCCAAGGAGCTCATCTCGCTGGGCAGCCAGATCACCCGGTCATACTCGGAGAACAGGACATCGAAATACCGCACGCACCTTTACATGTCTAATTGGAATGGAAAGCTGGCTGAGCGGTTCCGCGATGTCCTTGGGGATAAGCACAAGAACTGGAGAGGGGTGGAGTTCCTCGAGGGCGACTTTATCAAGTGTGCGGAACACGCTCGGGAGCAGATGCGGGCCGGAGAAGACAAAATGACCGAGGCTTTGCAGAGAAGCCTCGATGAAAAAGTTCCCTGGGTTCGCGACGAGAGGGACCCGCTCCCTTTGCCCGACCCGGAGCCTGAGCCTCAAGAGGAGTACAAGGACATAGTCTACCTGACCTCCGACTCGCCTTACACCTTGGAGCGTCTTGAGCCTAACACGAGCTACATCATTGGCGGACTCGTAGACAAGAACCGCGAAAAGGGCATCTGCTACAAGCGCGCGCGGGAGCGTGGCATCCGTACAGCCCGGTTGCCCATCGGCCAGTACATGGTAATGCAGAGCCGGCAGGTTCTTGCAACCAACCATGTTGTTGAGATTATGCTCAAGTGGCTTGAGTTTGAGGACTGGGGTGAGGCCTTTTTGAGCGTCATCCCCAAGCGAAAGGGCGGCCAGCTACGGAGGCAGGATGGCGAGGCAGAGGAGGACGTTGAAGAGGATGAGGTAGAGGAGGTCGAGGAGGATGAGGGCGCTCAAGGGGACGCTAATGACAATGATGATATCGAAGAAGACGCAGAGGGCGACCAAAAAACATCACAAAATGAGGATGATGCGGTTGCAAAATAATAGATCCTTTATTGTGCCATATGCGCCCAATCGTTACAACCCGATACCACATTTATATACGTTACATGATGCGCTAACATGTTCATTATGTATTTAAAAGTCCATTGCATCTTCCTCTCTCTCTCTCTTGACCTTGGCATCTCGCTCGTCCTTCATCAAGGCGTTCACAAAGTGTCTAAACTGATCAATGTACGGCTTCAAGCTCGTCTTCTCCCAGTCTGCAGTGCTCTTAGTGTCTTCGCTTCCCTCTTCCTCCTTCCAGGCATCAATTTCGGCCAGAAGGGACTGCACGGTTGGAACACCCAGGGGGTCGAAATCCTCCAGTTTCTTGGTGTTGATGGGCACACACACTCGGCCCGTGCCAGGGTGCACCACGAAGGGACTCTTGAGCAAATGGTTCAGCTTCTTACTGACTTCGATATCCAGTCTGGGATATGTGTACTCCAAGACAATATCTTGCTTAGCTTCGAGTAGCGCTCTCGCATCAAGATGCTTGCTGGCGCCCGTCTTGGCCATGGCATCGATGTCAGCCCACTTGGAAGTAGAGGTCCGTCCTGGGGCAGCATCCCACTTTCTGCGCAGGGACTCGTTGAGGTTGCGGTCGGGCAGGAGTTGCAGTAGCTTCTCTGCTTGTTCTGGGCTTGCCCATGGGTCTTGAGCCTCGAGGACATCCTCTTGGAAATGAGTCTTGAGAATCTCCAAGCTTCGACTATGTGGGATTAGTGATGGTTTTCAAGCGGCAATCGTTTGAATTACTTACGCCAGATGAGGATGCAAGGGTCTCCTCAAGTTGACCTTCTTGCCACTCTGAGCACCTCCCTTAACCACCTCCAAGTAGCCAGCAATCGATCTTCTCTTTTGGTCGTCCATACTCCGCACCTTCTTGTCGCACACCCAGGCGTGGGCACCTCTTCGACCAGAGTACACCCACATGATGTGCTTGAAGCCAAAGTCATCGCGGAGAGATGCATCCACAACCTTGATTGCCATTGTCATAAACTGCCAGCACTTGTTGCAAATGTTTGCCTTATCACAGCATGTTCGGACATCATCATAATCTGTTAAATCGATATCAAAACAGAGCTCCTTGGCGAGAGGCTTGATCTTGACGACTTTTCGGTCGCGGGGGTTCGCGGAATAGACAGGGCCAATTTCGAAACGGGATGGCATCAGACGGAGGACGTCTTTACGGAGACTGTCAAGCGTGAGCGAGAGGCATGATTGAATAAATAGGTACTACTTAGTACACACAGGTCAGATGTTGTGAAGGATTGGTATCGGAGGTAGGCATCGTTTTGAAGCGTGAAGGCAAACTCTCTGTGGGCGAAATCGTTGGTGGGGGTAGGGTTGTGGTTAAGCCACTGGAAAAGATATCGCCAGGGGAAAAGACGCTGATAGAAACTGCGCATGACCTCGGGATCAGAGGCACTCAGGGCCGTAACATCGCTGCTCCTGACGTTAGTGCATTGGCCATGGGGAATTGGTGGAATGATGAGGCTCACGTTGGGATATTTGGTGCAACTTGCGAACTAGGCTGGACGGGTGCCGTGCTAGGGAATTCATCGTCTGAATCGACATCATCGAACAAGTCCCCAAGCTTCTTGATGTCCTGTTTGCTGTCCTCCGTCTCGGCCATGGGAACATCGGCGGCGGGTGCTGCGCTGGAGATGCCATTGTCCTCCACGGGCTCGTCCTTAACGGGGGCTGGAGATGACATGGCTTCTGGGTCAGAATGAGGCATCGTGCCTTGGATTTAGTGCTGGGAAATCGGTGGCACAGATGTATTGAATTGCATGGAGTTGCGGGTTGTCGTGGTGATGGTGCAGCCGTTGGAAGATCCAGAGTGGCTGCGGGATGGGCGCGTCAAACACGCGTCTTTTCGCGTAAAGCGAAATTTGGTGAAATCCGCCAATTAGGGGTACGTACCTCCTACACCCCACCATCAATATCAGGTTCTAGAAACCAACCCAGTGTATCTGGCCGCTTATCGAAAGAATTCAACAATATATAAAATACAAACATGATCATTACTGTTATATTATGATACTTCCCAAGTGTCTTTCATCCTCATTTCTGTTCTTCAACAGGCCAAGAAAATATAAATTTAGCGAAAGCGTCCACCGTACAGTCCAATCGCCATTGCAAGTATAAGATGAGCCTTCTATATAGTGGCAGGCTGTAAAGAAAGAAAAAGGATGAGAAATGATCAAATATTATGTCGGCAACCCCGAACACTGCTCATGCCAACGTCCCATCACCCCCGGTGCACCGGAGTTTATACCAATAGGCCGGTTCCGCGATGTGCATGCAACCAAAATCGATGCCCTCTCTTCGGTCTTTTTCAGACAATCCGCATCCCGTCTGGGCTGCACACCCTTTCATGTTGGAAGGCTGTGTGCTCTGCGAAATCGATAAATGCAAATACAACCTAAATCAACTGCGCCTACTTGTATGGATCCCCGGTAATCCTTCAAACTCATCCCGTCTGACTGGGTCAACCCAAAAGCCCTGACAAGCCACCAATACTCGTCAGAGTCAGCGGAAGGTTTTACTCAAAATAGCAGCAAGAAATCGTCACAGTAATACCACTACACACATACGCGCGGAATTCCCATCTCCACGCAAAAGTTCACGCGGATTCATTCTCATTACTCGGACTACTCTTATTACTGAATCATTTCTCAAGAATTCTTCTCTACTAAGCATTATGAGCGAAGTGGCGCTGTTCTATTGCTTCAAATCCTCTTGTCAAAAGAAAATAAGGTTTCTCTGTCACTATCCAACGCATAACCAACAAAAAAAATCGAAATCACTCAGATGGAGAACTCGGGATCTTTTTGGTCGCCCTCCTCCTGAAGCTCAAGACGTGCTGATAGCCGCGGCCGCCATCTTGGTCTTTACAAGCTCCGGGGAGTTGGACAGCATGCACTCAATCAACTCGATGTGATGGACTTCGTCCCAAGCATCTCCAGCGCAGGGCCTACAGGCTGAGAAATCGCAAAGTGTACCTGGCCCTTGTGCTTTTGATTCGATAAGCGGTTTGTCAAACCAGGTGGCAAATCGCCCAACGACTTGGATGGTGGACGGGTGGGACAGCAAAAGGGATTCGGGACCTCGTCTTTGCTAACGGCGTGATAGGATGTACTTATTTACAATTGATTCCTGACGTTCATCTTTTCTATCCACGCATCACAGCCGCAACTTTCGCACCCAGATGCCCCGTAGGGCTGAAGAATCAGGGCCCTCCGACAAGGGTCAACACCGAATGTGCTCCTCAGCAGGCCCCTCCTGGTTCGATGCCACCCTCCGGCCAAACGGAGTGAGGTGCTTCGAAACAAGCATAAAGGTGCCATTGGGGCCTTGGATTAGCTCCTACGGATCCTGGCATTCCGTAGCTGCGTCCTCGCACACATGCAAAACACACTACTGACCATGATCAGCCCGGCTCCCCGCTTCTAAAGCGCTAATTATGGTTGGCTGTTTCAGCATCGGCTTTGTCTAGTTCCCAAGGCTCCTTCAAGCTTCGGGAGGCGCCAACCAAGATGCACCATCCCCGGGACCGTTCCTGTTTTATTTTGGCCAAGCCTGCCAGTCACCCACCATGCTGTCGAGACGACGACATGCTGGAGTGGAGAGCAATGTTGATAAAATGTTTTTCCTTTTTTTTTGGTAGAAAAAGACAACTGAGTACAGAGTACGTCTCCCCACGATTAGATTCAGCCCAGATCCATCAGCACCAAGCCGACGCCTGTCCGTTGGGGGCCAAGAGCGTCACATGAGATTGTGTTTGGACATGGCCAACGGACAACAGGCTCAACCAAGAACCATCCCTCGTTGACCGGATCCGCAAAGCTTCGGGTCCCAGTCCAGAATTTGAATATCGGCATTGCTGGCCACGCTACGACGAAAACGGCCAAGTCGCACGATCCGAATGGTCTTTCTCATCAAGCCACGAGGGTCCCTTGGACACGGACACGGACTTGACGTGTAGAGCTGCAGCTCAGCTTGATGCTCATCGGCAGAGTCCTCTCATGTTTGCAAGAAAAACGATGTTGCTCCCGTGTTTGATAACCACATTGGCGTAGCCGACTCGCCATCGAGTGTCAGTCTGTCAAGAGAAGGACCAGAACCAAAGGTCCTCTGCAAACAGGTGTCCTCAGTTCCAGCGGAGCGAGACAACTCGCCACAACTGCAGCCACTGCTTTCAATACAGCCACTCTGACCAAACGTCGCTCTTCTGAATGTCACGACACATTACACCAAGTCAGCTGCGGGCGTTTCCCAAGCTTCTTGCGTCGACAAACCCGATTTGTTTCTATTTTACTTAGCCTCTCGGCTTCTTCGCAGGGCTGAAGCCATGCTCGTCGGTACCCCCTGCATTGAACCACGCCGTTCAAACTCTCGCCCAGAACCAAAGTCCCGAAAATCGCACCGCAATCCAGTACAGCAAACACAGCAACTTGGCCTGTCGTGCCCATCATCTCGGACATTTCCTTTCCTTTTCCTTTTGCAAAACATCTCTGCGTGCCTCTCCCCGGCAGCACGAGAAAGTAAGCTGTGCAGCAGCAGAAATCAAGGGGCCGTCCGTCATCAGCGAATGTTACATTGCATCAGTAAAAAGCCCACGCATGCAACCACACTATCAATCATAATATCGTCCCCTGGTTCAACCGGAGGGTGCAGTAAAACGGTACACACATGCACACCAAACAAGAAAAAAGAGATTATATCGTAACTTGGCGGTTACTCACGTCGGCCGCAATTCCCCAACCAACGTTGAAGGAAATACCACGAGAACCCCCCAAAAAAGACTTGGTCAAAGCATCCATCCGCGGCTGAAAATCGAGCCATGACTTCAAGGGGCCCGCTGGCCATGACGCTCTCGCCATATGCACCGCCGCTCTCTGAGGTCCCAATCATGCCCTTCGTGTGTGCCTTTGATTGTTTGCGAAGTCCCTGCAATTCCATGAAGTCGCCAAACTAGCTCATGTAGTGCCAGGCTCGGCTCACCCAGCACGCCCGTCTGTTCGTCTGTGCCCGCCCGCAAAGACCTAGATCTAAGGCGGTTCCAGCCCCAAGAAGACCAGAAACGACCGTGTACAAATAAATCCCCCCCCTCCACTTCCCTCTCCCGAATATGTGTCACCTACTTTCCCCGTGCGTGCATATGCCCAGCAAGTAAACCCAATCATCTGCCCGGCCGAAGCGAGAATCGCCGTCGCACAGAGAACTCTAGACCCGTCCACTGCATCACCGCTCTCGGCCTCATATCCACCACCCCCCCTGGCCCGGACAGTGCTGCACGCGCTCCAGAAGAGTCCAGCCAGGCCCTGTGGCACGACTTTTCAGCTCATTTAGCTGATCGCTCGCTCCAGCCGTGGCCAAGAATCCCCCCGTCAGCCAGGCCCATCTGCCGAGAATCCATCATGTCAACGTCCAGGCCAAATCTCCACTGCCGACCCCACCACTCCAACGGTCCAGAACTCCATCGACCTGCACCTCTTGTGCCACACGGGCGATGATGCCTAGAAATCTATTTCATGCAACCCTATCCCGCTTCTTGTCCAGATACTGCTGGCCGAGCTCACGCTCACCTCCTTCCTCTCCCGTGCTTGGCTGGTTATATCTGCGACGTTTCCCATGCCATTCGCATTCAACCCTTTCCACCTCCGCAATCCGCATCGTTCCCAGTTTGGTTGACGGAAGAAGTGCTTCACTCTAACATGCAAATCTACCAGAAATCGGACCGGAAATATGCTTTCTTGAATTTCCTCGACCAGGTCTCTGCCCAATTGACAATGATATTATGCTCAGGTATCAAACAACTTCATCAAAATATGACCCGAAAATCAACCCGACACGCCGCCATCAACTGGGATCCTGCTTTTCCCTAGCCGCATTTCCTCCCAGCTCGTCCAATGCCTTCCGTCATGAACCGAATTGAGGCACCTCTTCCGAATCCTATATAAGAAAGAAACCCAAAGGCTGTCCGCTGGCCCACTGGGATCAAGGCCTATCCCATCCCATCCATGAACGCCGCACTCCACATGACACAGTCAAACGGTGTAAATCAACAAAAATAGATGACGCTCCATCTGTCCAACTCACGCATAGGTGCGCTGTCTCTTTTCCGGGGGGCTTTGGTTATCCATCCGCCCGCTGCTGGGTTGGCCCTGGGAGATGCCTCCAGGGAATGTCGCTCGGGTCGCGCTGTTGGGTGCCATGCCATACTGGTTGTTTCCATTCACCATGCCGAAGTTCTGATCCATCCCGTTGTTCATCGGAGATGCTTGCGGCATCTGCCCTGGTGACCAAGTGGATCCCGTGGCAGGCGGTGTGGGAGTCGTCTCAAACTTGAAGTTGGTCGCTGTCGTGCTCATACTGCCGGGTGGGTTCAGGTAGCCTCCGCCTCCAACAACGTACCCTGACCCGGATTCTTGCTGGGTGGACGGGTCGTAGTTCTTGAGGAGGTATCCAAGGTGGTTCTCAACAATCTTCTGCATGCCGCTCTTGGTGAAGGGCTTTGCTAACACGCCGTTCATGCCTGCTCAAAGTCAGCACCTTGGCCCTACGACAACCTGGGGAGTAAATCTTACCGTGCTCAAAGTAGCAATGCACCTCATCCGATCGAATGTTGGAAGTCATGGCGACGATGGGGATCGAAGGGCAGTCTTGGCGAATATACATGGTGGTGGAGACACCGTCCAGCCGGGGCATGATGATATCCATGAAGATCATGTCGAAATGGTCTCGTCCAACACTTGTAATCCTGCTATAAGCTTCCGCACCATTTTGCTACACCCCGCGAGTCAGTAAGAGGTAAAAGAAGGTATTCCAAATCAGCAGGCTTACAGCGTGTTCGACCTCACAGCCCATCGACTTGAGGAACTTGATACCAATCTTGGAACAGGTAGGGTCGTCCTCGACAAGGAAGATTCTTGGCTTCCGAGATCCCCAGAGCAACGTTCCGTTGTTGGAGCTGGTGTTTTGCTGCGTTGTGTTGGTGATGTTGATGGGCTGAGGAGCAGGGGGTTCCGGCATGGCGTTGCTCGTGCTCGCATCATTCGGGATGGCGTAAGGGATCTTGTGGATGTGGTCTGAGTGGAAGGGGTCGATACCGACCGTCTGGCCTACTGGGTATACAGGATATCTGTTGATATCGTTCATCGGGTCATGCATCATGGGCATCGAAGCCTGGGGGATCACAACAGCAGAGTCGGCGGGGGATCCATAGACGCCCTGGAGACGCTCAAGCTCCCGGTCCGCAATCGAGTCGGGCGTTACGCTGGACAAGAGTTCCCGAGCCCGGCGGAGTTCAGGCGCTGCTTCTTCTCCATCCATCGATGAAGCTCCCACGCCAAGGTGCATCGGCTGCTGGTGGCGGTTCCTATCGCTGGACATGAAGTTGAGCATCTCATGCTGGGATTGCTTCTGCGCGTTCAACATCTTTTGAAGGGTCAAGACCTCGTTGACGAGCAAGCGGTTTGTCTGAGAAACCTCGGTGAAGAGCTCTTGTAGTTGCTGCACCTGCTGCTGAGTGGCTGTAAGCTGATCGGTCAGGACACTGATGTGGTGCGTGGTAGTGAAGTCCTCCGTAGCTTGAGTTCTTCTGGGTGCTGGTGCTTTCCGGCGGATATTGTCCAAGTCATCTTTGCTTCCGACTCTGAAGTTGGGGTGCTTGAATTCAAGAGTCTAATCTCGACGGTCAACAGTGGACATCTAACATAGCAGGCTTCAAACTCACGTTGGCGCCGTTGGACGAGGAACTGCTGTCGTTTGTCTGCCTCACTTTGTGGAAGTCATACTTGTTAAGCTGGCGAACAAAACTAGCCATGTTGCTGTGTTTGAAGTGTTTGGGCAGAATTGATCGTGTGAATTTTTCATTCTGGTCGTCTACATTAGCATCCCAGTGAACGTGGGTTGGTTGGGTTGAGCATATCGCACCTCAACCACGACAAAAGTATCGCCTTCTTTACCCCATCTCGCAACATCCTGGTGCGCTGGGTCCTCGAGCATGCTGTATGCGGTTAGCAAAGTGTCATAACAGAAATGCCGTAATAAGTTTCATACCGGTACAGCTTGCGAACCTATAAAAGGGTTATCATCAGGTCAATTCAACATCCAGGCAGTCTACGACTTACAAACTCGCTGGCATTGCTGCCGCCAACCCCAGGGGCCGGGGCAACCTCTCCTCCAGACATGGCAAGAGAGTGCGGACTCGAGCAGTACCCGAGCGTAAGATATCAAGGCGTTCCGGTTGAGGCCGATCGTGTATTGCACTGGCGACGGCGTGATAGGCAGATGTCCGGGAGCTAGGTCGCTCAGTGGGAGTTCAGCCGGAGTGAGTATCGGCCTGCTGGAGCTTGGGTACCGGGTGGAAGCTGAGGCGGCAGGTGTCCAACAGTTCGGACAGAACAGCGCGTGAGGGACGCGGCGAGAGAAGCGGCGACGGGAACGGCGAAGGTCGGAGTCGCAATGTAGGACAACGGTCGGGAGATCGGGCGCGCTGATCGGAGGCGCAGGGCGTCAGAGGGGGGCAAAGCGGCGCGAAAGGCTTGCAAAGATGATGCCCTGATGAGAGGCACTTGGCCAGAGAACGGCAGCGTCGATGAAGGAAGGCCGTCGCAATTGGAGGGACAGGGACGGGGGACGGGGGACGGGAATGGAGAATGGGGAACGGGGACGGGGACAGAGTTGTATCTCGGGATCAAGGTTGGGCGTGCGAATGGGCGGGCCGGGCGTGAGTGGAACACCTTGTGCTTGTGCTTTGGGTCCTTGGTGCTCAGTGCCAGGGAGAGACGGCACTGCAGCTGTACTGTGCCCACCTCTCCAGGACGGGACAGGCCAGGGCTGGCAGGCCTGTGTAGTGTGCGTAGTGTGTAGTCCGTAGTGTGTACAGACTACTCCGTACCGCCTCCGTCGCTGGTCTCTGTTGGTCTAGCACTGAGTACTGAGTGGCAGGGGAGCCGGGAACGGGCCATGGAGCCATGCCATGGAGCATCAAAGACACCAAGGCCACCCGCGCCCGCCCACACCCTCCTCCTCCTCCCCTCCTCCTCCTCCTCCTCCTCCTCCTCCTCCTTCTCCTCCTCCTTCGTCTCCTCCATCCAGCCAGAAAGAAAGCTTGAGTCTTGGTCGCGCGAAGGGGGTCCTCCAGGGGTGGACTAGCCTCCAATAGTGATCGCAGTGGGAATGAAGGCCCATCGCGAAAAGAAGTTTGGCGGCCGTGGGGGGTGTCGCCGCGACGGGGCCTCTAGACCATGGGTCCGCTAAGTGTTCCGTGGTTGGTCAGCCAGCTGAGATCGCCCCGGACTCAACTGTGTGGCGTTGACCATCACGCACCGTAGCCACCCAGCTTCTGGGTACCCTCTCTCGCCGATTAGGGATAGGTCAGTGCAATTACGAAGTCCCCCAATCGCAGATGTTATCTGTCGTTGGGATTTTTGCTCTGCTCGATATGTCGTGTTGGCGCCACGTCGATCGCCTTCGCGCTGCTAGCAGGGGGCCGCAGTCACTTTGTTCAGCTGCTCCAGTGCGGCGTGTCCGTCAGGCCATGCTCCCATCTCCCATCTCGCTCCCTCTTGCCCCCCCCTCCCCGAACGTTTTCGGCGCCCTGCTACCCCGTCCGGTCCGAGCACTATTGTTTTTGTTCAGTGTCTTAATATTTTTCTATGTGCGAGTGACAGCCTCCTCCAACGCATTTCTGTATAAAGTTTTTTTTTTTCAATCAATTGCGTGCTGGTTGCTGTCTTGATCATGGCTGTTTCTCAACGCGTGAAGAAACGGCCCATTCGTGCAGGAGCGTCTTCCTGTCCTCACCATCCATCAGCCTCCAGTTCCATAGTCAGTCCACTGCAAACTGACCTGTACCTAATACCATGGTGCACAGCAAGCCATGCAGGGAGAGCCTATGTGGGATAGGATGTGGGCGGACCCAGCCGGCACAACGCATCTCCAAAGTCAGGTCCGTTCAATGCGAGAGCGGCCAAGGCAACATCAATGGTTTGCTCATATACCGCGGAGCCGCATTCTTGGGAGGGAATCCAACTAGTCTTAGTGGAATGTTGACCAATTTCCTCGACCTCGCTGTTAGTTGCGCAACCAAAGTTGCATCCCACACTCTTTTTCAAATGGACCTAGACCCAACAGCTTGGGTCCCACGTTTCCCCCGTGCGTGCCTGGGACAAGGAGCCCTGTTTGCAGCAAACCTGTCCGGCATCTGAGAAGACCCAATCACGGTACAACTGGCGCGAGCCGGCAGGTAAATGTGTGTGCATACCTGTGCGACTCCATCCCATCCTGGAACAACCCCTAATCCCTGCGGCATCGCGATGGCTTTTCTTTCCCAACTCAGATATCAGACGATTGTTGGCCATCCTTTCGAGAGGGGGAATACGCAGCAGTCCTTGCTTTTTATCGAGCCATGACCCTATGACTTCATGATGGCGGTCGTGCAAGGTTCGCAGAGCACTCGGACAGTGAGACCACATGTTGTCGAGGTCGAATGAACAGTCTACGCAGAGAATGTGGCTTGCTGCTTCAGGCAGGGTTGTGCCACAATGCCCAAGGACTTGTGAGATGCGAGGCGTCGAGGATGTAGGGAGGGTGTTTAGCGTTAGGGGCAAAAGGAAAATTTTAGCACGGGGAGTACCGCCCGACTGGTTGAGAAGGAGAAGGTTTGGGTCGGCACTAATTGAATTAGGATGGTGTCTCCAAAGAAGAAGACGCTTGGGCAGTCTGGCTTGGTCGTATTGCAGGGGAGATGAGAAACTCACTTCGTCAAATTACAGTTGATGAATCGGCACACCGGAGTCAGTCGGCCCTCAGCACCTCGCAGCATCCGAGAGAGCCTTCGGCCACCCAGCCGTGCACGGCTGTGCAGGAGCAGGAGGAATGCCAGAAGCAGCACAAGAAAGGTCGGCATGTCGGATCTGATGCCGCGGATCTAGCCGGGCGGAGGTGTGATCGACCAGGCTGAACGAGGAACATTGATAGCGCTGACAAGGGTGTGGCTTTTCCTAGTCAAGAGCTACGGTCGAGGAAGAAAAAACCTGCTCCTCGCATACCGCTGGCGGGCCGGGGCATGGTAGGGCTACCTGTCTGTGACCAACAAGCTTACAGGGCACTGGTGCGCCTGGTGGCCTCTGCTGCTCCCTTGACGTGGATCATCTGGATGCCACAGTGCACTGCCATTTCACACATGGCCACGTAGAATTCGATATATGACAGGCCACCACCTACAAGTGAATGCGCGAAATATCAGGTGAAAAATTCCAATCACCAGCGATGCTGAACACGACGGTTTTTCTTCCCCAAGTTTTCGATTTCAGGATTTGTACTCCAGGAGAAGAGAAGAAAAAAAGCAATAGCGCGTGGTCAATCGATTTCTCCCCACAAGCCCGCTCTGCGTTGTGTTCAACCTGGAGACATTGGGGAGAATCCAGGTCCAAATAAGCGACATGGCGGCTCGCAATTTCACAATTTAAAATACCTGCCGACATCATTTGCGTCAGTTTCAACGCCCACTATGCCGAGATGATCCAGTTTCCACAGAGGGTCCATCGTATCTACTGACTTGTTGGTGGAGCCTCTATCTCAACATGCCCAAAAGGTCCTAAGGGTTCACGACACTGTCTCATCAGCCGCCATTCCTCAGCCGTGCAATACCCGATCACAGCCCTCGCAACGTCTCTGCCATAGACATATATTTGTCTCGGAAATGCATCGTTGTCAGAGCATCGGTCGCATTTGTTGGCCAATCTTGGTTAAGGTCAGACAATTCCAGTTCTCCGAGACCCCTCACAAGCTCATATCAGGCGTTGCTGTCCCCCCTCCCTCTCGCCAAAGTGCTGCCCACAGGAGCCAAACACGGCACTGTAAAAAGCAAGCAGGTGAGGTGAGAAAAAGAAACTGTCACCGGACTTGCCGGCCAAAGTCACGGCACAAGCCTTTGCTGTTCCCGAACCAGGTCCACGGCGTCCTGGCGAGCCTCTGCAAGGAGGCCTACAGCAGCCTCCGCCGCTCGCTAGACATTGGTGTTGTCCATCCAAATGTTGACCCTTTTAGCCGCCACGCGGCTGAGGCGGAATCCTTTCAGGGTTGCTTCCAAACGGGCGGCAGCAGGCTGGCTTTTTTGCTAGACATGATGGATTTAGCGAGCACGAGGACCACTTTCAATTTAGCCTACCCCACGTCAGCACCGGATTTGTCGATCACTCCACTCATTAGAGCCCATCTCGTAGATTAAGTAAGCCGCTTACAAGGCCTTTCTGATTCACATGGCTGCACGAGTGTCGATCAGGAATGCCACGCGAAGTCTATTGAACTGTGCACCGTGTGGCCGTATACTGATATAGGGTAGGTCGAGGCCCTTGCTGACTCGAAGAGTAATGTCCCACATAAACCAGAGCCACTACCCCGCCTCCCGCATAGGCGAAGACTTCCAGATCTTTGACATGTTTACTAAACAACGACATGTTTATGAACATGTCCATGGGCAAGAGCTCGGTTGCCGATAGAAATCGGTGCAGTGTTGTGGCAACGTCGCGCCCATTGGCGCGATATAGACTCTCGGCGTAAGCCTTGATGTGAGAATCTTACCTGGAGAACAAGGCAAGGAGGTAATTCCGATATCCACTGGTGTGTTGGCGCCAATTATTTGTCAACAGTAGTGCAGAACGCCACTTGTTATGATGTGGGATTGTCCTGGCCCCTGGAGCTTTGGAACCTACTGCATTCGATGAGTCTAGTGATTAAACCACCTCGAAACTCGCTGGTCTGCCATCAATGGATACACCAATATCCACGTCATGTCAACATCCAGCCTATGCCATACTGCACCTGGTACACCCCCGTGAAACGGACTGGTACAAGGAATGACCATATCCTTTTTTTTATTTTAATTTTCATCTCTCTTCCTTAGGCTTACTGATCATCTGACAGGGATCGTTGCTTTCCATTCCAGCTGTCAAAGATTTTCCCATGGACATTGATCCACTGACTCAATCGCGGCTGCTGAGAAATTTGAGGCGGAACAGCAACTAATGCACAACAGGCCAAGTAAAGCTACATTCTCCACAATGGCAAGCATGCTGTCGGAGATGACGAATAATTTGACTCTCGTGATTGCAATCCCTAACATCATCGCCAATAATCCCGCCAACCGATTGGTCGAGGCAGTCTCTTCTAGCGACTTGTTTGTTTAGCATCTTGGCTTGCTCGTGTTTCATCTCAACATGTGTCACCACGTGTTGGACAGTCGGCCGAACGTCGCTCGGGATTACCTACTTGGAGTCGAGGCCATACTTCGCTTAATCTGATATGACCCACTGTGACAATTGGGTGAGATTGAGCTTGGCACTTCAGAGACACCCGGATTCTATTTATTCAAGGGCAAAACCTCCCACAGCCTCGACTAACTTTTTTGATTACGTGAGTGAAGTCCACAGGCACTACAGTTCCTGTTATAAATTCGGATGAAACTTTACTTCTTAGTGCTATGCTGTATGTTTCTCGTAGGGACTCTCATAGATTTATTCTTAGTGTTGTCCTGGCCAAGGGCGATATCTTGGCTGATTGTAGGTATTGATTTGGTGCCAGGCTTGAGGGGCTTGATAGTACAGTGGGGGCGAACGTGACGATGTCAATCAAACAATTATTAAAGAAGACTTTTATTGTCTGTCCTATCCCTCAAGAAGCAATTCCAAGAAGGTCCACTCTCTCCACATCACTGAGCTTGCCGGAGCCTGTAAATTGCACCTACATATTTCACAGCGAATGGTAGGGCGCAGATGATACCAGGTACTAGCGGGTGTGGGTGGAGGAGCTCTGCCAGATTGATCCGGGCTGTTGAAGGCAATCGCAGTGAGAGAGTGTGCGCCGGCACGAAGGGCAATATGCTTGAATACAATGATAGTGGCATAACACGGCTAAAAAATTAACCAAGACGTAAATTTAGCATAATTCGATCAAGTCATTGCCTTTGTTTTTGGGTGCTGTATTCAAATATTCTAACACATGCACACCGAGCTTGACCGACCCGCTCACCGAGGTGAGAAATTTCCCGTGCGCCGCAATTGAGTCACAGGCGGTTTTTTGACCCCAGTCACCCCGGCCTAAGCCCACCATCATCAACACAACCGCTCTCGGTCTGCCTTCAAGCACAACCTCCCATATATTGGCAATGTCGCACAAAGGGAACAGCGGTGCCAAGGGCAAAAAGTCGGCCAAGTCCGGCGCCGAGAGCAAGAGCGAGGATGTTTTGCAGGCAGTTGTAGGTGCACCGCGGGGTACCTTGAAGCCGGCGCGAACTCACTCTTTGTCATAGGTCCTGGCCGATTCGTTCCAAGATAGATACCGCCCTTTCACAACAGAGAGGCCAAGAGTAAGGCTTGATATTGGAACCTAATTCGCCTGTTTGATTTACTGACCAGATGTACCCAGTGTCTCCTACCGCTTGCCAACACCCCTCTCATCGAATACACCCTCGAGTTCTTGGCCATGAATGGCGTCAACGAAGTTTACATCTACTGCGGCGCTCACACAGACCAAGTTGAAGATTACATCAGCCGCTCACGGTGGTCGACGGCATCCCGAACTTGCCCATTCTCAGTCCTCCAATTCGTCCGAGTGTCTGACGCACGATCCGTTGGTGATGTTCTCCGTGACATGGACAAGCGATCATTGGTTGATGGAGACTTTATCCTCGTCCACGGTGACCTTGTTTCCAACATTACGCTGGATGGCGCTCTTGCGGCACACCGAAAGCGAAGGGAGACCAGCGCCGCCAACATCATGACAATGATTCTGCGAAGTGGTGGTGAGGAAGAGCACCGAACCAAGACCAACGGACTTACCCCCATCTTTGTGGTGGATACAAAGACGCAGCGATGTCTGCACTATGACGAGATGAGCCCTATAGACACCGACCATTACATGTCACTCGACCCTGCCGTAGTTGACGAGCTCTCAACCGAGTTTGAGATCCGATCCGATCTGATTGATGCCCAGATCGACATCTGCACGCCCGAGGTTCTTGCTCTTTGGTCAGAGAGCTTTGATTATGAGCTTCCCAGGAGAAATTTCCTGCACGGTGTGCTGAAGGACTGGGAGCTGAATGGCAAAATGATTTATGCGGAAATCTTTGAAGACGGATACGCCGCTCGCGCAAGCAACCTCCAGCTATATGACGCTATTAGCCGCGACGTCTTGAGTCGCTGGACATATCCCTTTATCCCGGAGTGCAATGTGGTGCCAAAGCAGACTTACCAGCGCCAGATCAACGGTGTTGTGGTAGAAAACGGAGCATTCCATGCCAACGATGCAAAAGTCTCAAATTCCATCATTGGACGAGACAGCACCATTGGCTCCGCGAGCAAGGTTTCTAACAGCATAATTGGAAGAGACTGTAAGATCGGCGCTAACGTGGTTCTGGAAAACTGCTATATTTGGAACGATGTCACAATTGAGGATGGCACGAGGATATCTCGCTCCATCGTTGCAGACTCGTCTGTGATCTCCAAGAACAGCACTCTCCCCGAGGGAACTCTGGCGTCATTCGGCGTCAAGATTGGTGAAGGCACAGCCCTCTCCAAGAATGCTATAATTTCTTCAGTAACGTCAGACGGCAAGCCTGTCACCCCAGACACCAACTTGCTTGGTGCCACTACCAACGCTGCGCCCTTCGCCGACCCCGAGGATGAAGACGTCGACGACGAAGATCCTTGTCAACTTCAGAAATCGCTCATCTACTCGCTTGCCAAGTTCAACATCTCCACCTCGTCCGTCTCAACGTTATCCTCGGACGTTCCTGATGACGATTCCGACCTGGACGCCCCCAGCAATGGCGGCGAGTCCATCCGCTCGCGTCCTGGTTCCATTATCTCGGCGGAAGGAGGAGATAAACTCGCCTTCCACAACGATGCCGTCCACGGATTGCTTGATGCCCTCCGCGCCGAATCGGGTGACTTTGACTCGGCTAAGCTCGAGTTCATGGGCCTCCGTCTTGCCAACGACGCTTCCGACTCGATGATGCGCCGCGCCGTCGCCGTTGCATTCGCCCGCCGCGCCGCCGAGCTCCTCACCCCCGAGTTCGGACCCCTCGACCCCCCGAAGGCCGCAGAGAAGGCCCTGACCGCGCAAAATGGTGCTATCAAATTTGTCGACGAAGTTGGCGTTGGCGGTGAGGAAGCTGAGCAAGTCGAATTCATCCTCGCTCTGCAAAAGGCTCTCGTCCACGTCAAGGGCGATGAGTCCAACATCGGCAAGCTTCTCGTCGCACTCCTGCAGCGGCTTTACGCTCTCGACATTCTCGAGGAGGAGGGTATCCTTGGTTGGTGGGCGGACGAGCGTGCTGCTGATGGTGAAGGCATGGCTGCCCTCAAGGAGAAGGGTCGGGTGCTGGTAGAGTGGCTCGAGAATGAGGATGATGACGAGGACGACAGTGATGACGAATAAATGAGTAAAAAAGAAATAAAATATATTGAGGCTTTCCAATCTGTACGTGTAGATGGAAAAGGGTGAGCTTAAAAAAACAAAAAAGTCTGAGCGACCAATACACCGCAAACGTGCCATCAAAATAGTTAAACGTGTGAATAATTCGTCAATTGTGTGCGTTGCCGCCTAAAGCTGAGGCGATAAAAAAAAGCAAGACTACAAGTATTCTTGAGTATTCATTAGGTATCATTTTGACTTCCCTCCCTCTCCCTCAGACGCCTTAAAATAAAATAGCCAGGTATACTCCACCATACTCGAATCGAGTGCGAGAATGGTATAAAAAACCCAGTTCAACCCGCGAGAATATCGTACCGTATGCGAAGATTGCCGACATGGCAGTCTTCCGATTGTTCATCAGAGACTTGGATCCCGGTTTCCTCCGTATGCGCTTCCATGATCCGTGACTGGAAAAGCATCCGTACATGGAGAGTAGATACTACTTCTAGTAGTAATTCTGCAAGTCTGAGCCATTGCCAGCACCATAACCGCCCATCGGTCGTCCCTGAGAACCTGCTGCTGGGCCACGGGGTGGTTGTGTGCTCCAACCTTGGCTGGGGCCTGTCGGGGCAGACGGAGGGGCTTGAGACTGGGTGGTTGGTTGATGAGCATCATCATAGTCAACCTGGGGACCGTATCCTCCTTGCTGGTTTCTGGGTTCGACATCATCGAGAGAGCGATAGTTGAAGCCACCTCGACCACGACCTCCCTTTCCGCCCCTCGAACCATTTCGAAAACCGCGGTTAGAATTACCGCCGCGGCCCCGTCCTTGCCCGCCACGGCCACCAGTGTGGTAGCCCCTGGACTCGTTTCGGCCGCCATGCTGGCCATGGGTATTTCTCTGGCTCCAGTCGTCTTCACCCGTGTGTTTTCGCTTGGATGTCTTGTTGGCAAATAGGCTCTCGTATGCGTCCTCCCGAGGATCTTCAGGCTCGATGCGAAGAATGACCTTTTCGCTCACGACCGTCTCGAAGACAAATGCCTTCTCTGATGGAATATGTTGCCAGTTCTGGATCTTACCAGCGTCAATGGGACGGGCCCCCTTCCTGAGGGCCAGAACCACGAGCGGGCTTGGGTTGTCTGTATGGAATTTGGCCGTTGCAGGAATTGGCCGCAGACAAGCAGCCCAAATGCTGTTCTCGAAGCATGCGGTGCCCATGACCTCCCACTTCATCTTGCTGCCCATGCCACCTACTTTTTCCAGAATGCTGGCGGGGCATGGACGAGGGCAGATGAGAATGTTGTTCGCATGGAATTTGAGATCATTCTGTGGTAGGTTCGGGGGGATCTGAGCAAGCTGAATAAGCTTTTTGGTGTCGTCAGGGCCAATCATGTAGCCAGTGAAGAACACAGTCTTCTTAATCCTGAGCTTGTTCTGACGCGCCCGCGGCTGCTTGGAGACAAGGTCATTGTGGATGTTGATCATATGCTGGACTTCGGCGACCTCTACGATGGGGTCGAGCGTCGTGGAAGTATCAGCTACTTGAACCACTTCAGCAGTTAGGGATCCACGTGTGGGCATCGAGTTTTGCCTCCGGTTGTACTCGGCAAAAAAGTCGCGGAATCCTTTGGTATGCTTTGGTCGGTCTTCGTAGACCCGGATCTCTTCGGCGTTTTTGTATGTCTCCATCAAGGCCTCGAGGAAAAGCTGCTTGAAGTGCATTGTGCTTTGGAAGCGCTGGTTTGTTGGGCTGACCTGGGGTTTGAGGCCAACCATGTCAAAATCGAGATTCTTGGCCGTAACCATTTTCCGGACCAGCTCGGCGAAGCCCTTTTCCGAACGGCCAGTCAGAAGAACACAGAGCGCATCCTTTTGCTTGATGCTCAGTCTGACGAGCTCGACAATCTTTTCATTCCACCAGCCTTCCCACGCGCGAGGCTCCTCTTTTTCAACGCCTTCGCCGGTCGCGGCGAGTATCCTGTTGTCATGCCACCAGCCGCCGTTGATGAAGACTTCCTGACTCGATAATGTTCCAATGGTCGGCCCGTTCCAGAGTGAAGGGTTCGGGAGAGGGGTTTTAAACACTGAAGATGGCCAAGTTAGTATGACAAGCTGGATCAGCGAGAGCAATTGTGCCGCGGCGAAGCCAAGCCCGACTTGCAGTGTCAGTACTAACATGTATTGTCAAAGTCGTAGACATGAAGCGATTTGATATCTTGGACCGCAGGCAACGACTTGTTCAACACTGACCAACGACCGAGAGCCGTGATAGTGAAATTTGCGGCCTGTGAGGCTTGTGAGGTCTGGGACGAAGCAGCCGTGGCGGCTGTGGCGGCAGCCCCATGGAACGCGCTGTACGCCGAAGCCATGGCACTCGACACGACGCAGGGTTTGCGAAGGCGAGGGATGGCTGCGAGCATACAGCGACAGTGTGGCCGCTGCCGAGAAAACGATAGAGTCGAGTAGGGCGAGGCGGGTGACAATGGGGATGAGGCTGGCGCAGGTGCTGGTATGGCCGTCTTCTCCGTCGCTTTCGAAATCAAGGTGTTGGCTGGTGTAACTAAATGCGGTAGCAGCTTCTTTTGGTGAATTGAGCATGAGAGGCTGCGACGCTGGTGGGGCACGTCAACCACGAGCTTGGTGCTTGCTCCCCTGAAGATGGCACGTCTGGCCTGAGGCCTCAGCGCGTTTATAGGCGACAGACGCCGCACAGACTCCATCGCAGGGTTCCAATGGACGCCTCACGTCACTACAAGCTGCGGAGCTTCAACTAATAAAAAAATCCCCGCCTAGGCGAACAACTGATTCTGGCTTGGGGATCACGGCTCAACTCAACAGAACAAGGAGAAAAGGAACAGCGAGTCCCTCACTGGGGGATCAGCTACCAATAAATCCGCACCTTGCCGGGTAACGGGGTGTGATGTCCCTCCAAAAGGGTCTTTACCCCTCACAATCAACCATCCACCTGACGCATCCCAAACTTCTCGCGAGCTTGGGTGCCCCAAACTTACAGGGCTTCAAGATTTGGCCATGGCGTCCTCTAGCGCCGCCATTCGCTTCGTCACCGGCACCAAGAAGTCGCCTCTTGGGTCGCTCCACCTGCAGCTGCACGTCAAACCTGGCGCCAGCAAGAATCGAGAGGGTGTCATTGCCGTCACGGACTCGGTCATTGAGCTGTGCGTTGCTGCGCAAGCAAGAGAAGGCGAGGCGAACAAGGCCGTCGTCCAAGTCCTCAGCTCTGTACTTGGTATTCCCAAGTCGAGGCTGCAACTAACGCACGGCCTCAAGTCACGGGACAAGACGGTCGTCCTGGGAGATATTAAAGGTGATGGCGAAGAGTATGCGAAAACAATTCGGGAGTTGCTAGACAGGGCCATAGAATAAGCGGTCATCTTAGCCCTCCGCATAGATGGAGGGAGCCTCTCTTTTCTAAACCCACATCGATTGGGCTCATGATGTGATAATCCGATTAATAGAAAACTCAATTGATGAACAGCCCCACCTCGGAACATTGTAGTGATACTGGCAAGTCGCAATGAGAATAACAGCAGCCCCCACCATGACTTCAACGACGCCACCACGTTGTCCCAAACATCTAACGTTCATATCTTCATTTTACGAAGTTGATTTCAACTTAAACTCACAAAAGCCCCGTTGGCTCAGTGGTAAAGCGTGTCACTAGTAGCTTACAGCGCGAAGCACAACACGAAATGACAAGATCACTGGTTCGATTCCAGTACGGGGCATGAGTTTGTTAGACCTTTCTTTTTTTTGATCTTGGATCTATCCCATTATTCCTTTCTCTCTCATCCCATCTAGTTCTTTACTTCTGACACTTTTACTTAGTGTCAAAGATATTTTGAAGTTTTGAAACCTTACAATCCTTGCCCGCTGAACGGAGTTGCCGCCGGACTCCCTCACACGTCCCAAATGACACCAGCCCCGCCTCTCTCGTCGAAGAGCGAACGAAGGAGGCCAATCGTTGTGCAGATGAATGAATCAAGAGATTAATTACTTTAGGCCATCAGTTGCATGCTTGGCTTTCGCAGTGCACTTCGTGATGGGGAAACCGTGGCATACTGTGCCAAAAACCTCGTTCCTTGAGCGATGGGATGAGAATACAGGCATTCACGTTGCCAAAATACCATCATGGCTATACGATGCAATATCAAAATCACATCTGCCACCAAAACTAAATCAAAAGCATGGTATATATATTATGGAAATTACATGTATAATAAACTTTGGTGTTGTTTCCTAGTCGCTCTTGTTTCTTTGTGCATGGAATGGCTGATAAAAGCGATTGACCAAAAAACATATTATTGAATAGGTTAAATTAGAGGGAGTTCTCCGCTCAATGTCATGTACACCCAACGTGAGAGAAATTTCGATAGGCTTCTATCGAAACCTGACATTCTTCCCTCCTAATTAGAGAGTAAGATGCAATATGTGATACTCCACTCACCAAAATTATCACCATCATTATCTTACCATAGCGATTCCAGCTACCCTAGACCAATCAGCAACGAAGGGGGGGGACCAACCATTGAGTAATATCTGACCAATTCGCATGTTTGGATTGGATCGACATTTTTCATCTTGACAGCAACTGTGCATTTTGTCGTGTACGCGAATTTTGACGTGGTTGTTGGCGGAAGTTTACCCAGAGGATTGTGAACCCTAGCCATTCCAATGACGACGTCACCATTGCCGATAGTGCGGGATTGAGGCTACGCAAAATATTGTATGACATCAAATATGGCTCGAAGAAGGATCTCCGACCGATATTCCGATGACTTCAGATATTTCCGCGCCTCAATGGGTTCGCTAAGGCGGCCCCTTGTCCTCAGCCAACTTGCCGATCCCTCCCATCCTGAGTAAGTATACGTCGGCGTGTTCAACATTGGGTTCCCCCGCACGCAGGCGATGCCAATTATCAGATATGCTCTGCGCAGGAGACGATGCGCGCATCTAGAGGGGACTGAGTCGGGTTCCAGTGGGAGACACTTGGCAGGGTAAGGCCTGATTATGGCTACGTCGACAATGACAGTTGATAGTTGGTCTATAAGTCTATCGACGAGGCATTGCTTGTCAGATCGTGCTGCCATCGCAACAACGACCATGTAATTGCCTGAAAAGGAAGTTTTCTGGTCAAACCGGTCCTCATTATTGGCCGTGTCGAGAGTTCCCATGCATATGAAGAACCTGGCAGTGCATATTTGATAGCAGAGCTGCTGATGAAGGGCAATTCTCCCCAAATACGGGCGATTCCCTGAGAGAATTGCATCTCATGAAGTGCAACTGCCGGTATTCTGCCCGTTAGTCGCCAAATGTCTTAAAAAATAGATGCCTTCGACTGTGGTCAACTCTCTGATATGTACATCTCGAGGACTCGTTGCAACTGGGGAGCCTCCGCTGCAGGCTATGGCAACCCCCCTCCGCCTCGTGCAGAATTCACTCCACCCAACGGGTACGGGGGTTCTCTAGGCTGATAGAGAGTGACTTGTGGCTCGCGGCTTGTCGATCCCCCTCGCGGGCGCATCCCACCCCCCCTCTTCTATGCAAGCTGGGGCCGCCGCTGCTGCTGTGCAGCCCTAGAGACCCGGTCAGGTCTCACAACGCTGGCTAACAAAAGCGCCTTGAAAGAGGGGAAGGGGGGGTTCTTACCCCCCCAATGTAGGCTTTGCCGCAGGTCCATGTGCGAAAGTTGCAGGCGGCTGGTTGGTGTGGCTCATTTGCCTGTTTCTGCGTCCAGTCCCCTAGACAATACAGAAAAGCCATCGACGCCACATGACAATTGGTTCCCAAAGTCTGGGCCCTGTCTCAAACGGGCCGCTGGAGCAAATGAACATCGAATCCTTGCCCAGCTGAGGACTTTGCTGGCATCCTGAGCTCGCATCGAGAGATTGCGCGTTTCGTCGATCATCACCCCCCTGAGGAGGTGGTGAGGCGTAGATTCGGTTGTGGCTAGTGGGTGCTAGGCTGACCTCGGTGTCGGCAATTTGATTTTCTCCCGGATCGACGGTTTGGCAATGCATCTTTGCCGGAAACTTGTGCAATAAAAACGGAATGCTGGACCGGTTGGGTAGATGCTGCCCGAAAGATGAGATGATGCGATCGCCGATGGTGTGTGAGACTTTGAGGGACGATGGAATCCTCCGTCCAAGAGCAGAAAACATGGATATGCATGTTTCTCCCATGCTTCTTCTCTTCCGCATTGAAAAAACGCCTGAAATTAATACTATCAGCCACGCGTAACCCTACCGGCCTATTGGCAACGCAGTTTGTAGGAGGGACGGGATCTCACCGTGCAGAACGAAACATGGGGCCCCCCTTACCACCCCCAAAGAGGAGGCTCAGAAGCGAAAGGATCAACAATTTGCTAGTATCAAAGACAAGTAGCAGAAGGTGAGGCTGGCGCCTAACCACGCAGGTTTTGAACAGCAAAGACCGCCTAATCCAGTCCCAGAATCTCACACAACCACGACACCCTCCTCCGGAATTCGTCCCGGCCTCGATTTCGCCAGAACTGGTAGCTCGAATGCAAAAGCAGGGTTGCGTTACCTGAAAACTGATCAGAGACATGGCAAGTATAGTGCTTCGCAAATTGGCCAGAGGAAAAAAGCATGTGAAATGTTGCTGGAGAGAATAGGAAGAGTTGTTTGTCAATAGTCTCAAATCGAAATAAGTTCGACGCGCAAGCCACCTTGCCACAGTTATGTCGTGGCTTGCATTCAACCCTGTGGCAACAAACTCGCAATCTATGGTAGTATTGGTGGTAGATCCATCGTGCATCCATATGGCAATGCGTGTTGCAGTCGACCGCACAGCCCCATGTGGCGAGTGAGTCTGAAGAGGAGCAATGCGTACACACCATCTGCTGACACGCACGCTACAAGCTGCACCCACCCACTTTGGAAGAAGCCCTATTCGTGAAACAGGCCATGCTTGCATAGTTCGAGACAAGGCCAGGTCTGGGCCAAGTAATCGGAACCTAAAAGCTACAACAGGAAGCTCTTGACGGCCAATCTCCCGCCGATTGACGTGGTATGAAAAACAAAAACAAAACAAAGGTACCCTGGAATTTTACCGGACCTAATGCTCCGACCATGCAGCATGTCGTACGTATGAGAGCTGTCACGTTGTACCAAGAGGAGGGAGCCAAGTGGTAGCTCTTTGGTTTCGCAAGCACAGACGCACTCAGCTTAATTCTTAGCCACCCAAGATATGTCTGCAAAACCAGCTCAAGGCTTTTCTCAACGCCTCTCAGTATGAGGTTTCTACGTGGCGGTTTGTTTGCTGGACTGGCTAATGTTACGGCAGCGGCGACATACCATGTCTAGCCTTATCCTGGAAGCTGAAGGGTGCAGGCTTGCGCATTTGCGCCACGCTTTGAAAACCGGTCACATGTCGTATGCACGTTTCTCCTCGACAAGTTTCGCGCTATGTAAAATGATATAATCACCTGTATGTCTTGCCAATACTGCTTATGTTTGGGAATGGAGGCGTAACTAGTCAAAATTAGGACGTGGGAAGATACTATGTTGCATTGGCACACGAGCAAGGTTCACTCTGAATCATGGGGAAAAGCAAATATGAAATATTGAATCGTGCAGCTATATACTCGGTAGATTTTCATAGGGTGGCTGCGGGTCGTTGTTTGCGACCTATGCCCTCACATTATTTCATAGCCCCGGATATCGTCTGCTTCAGGGTCATTGAAGAGCGTAAAAAATATTCTTCAAACAGGTTTATGCTGCACAGCCGTAGTGATACCGTATTCGTTGGCAACAGTTCGAACGCTCTCATGGCATAGTCCACTATGATAATAGAGACATAAAATTGATATAATGGACACGGGGATAAAAGCAAAGAAAAAAAAGCAAAGAAAATTACCAATCACAAAGCCCTTGCCCGTCGCTAACAGGGTATCCAAACATTTCTTTTTCACCAGCCCTTCCTGTTAAGCCCTTTCCTATGGTCACGAATCCACACGAACACGGCAAAGGTCACCAGGACGCATTTCACTGTGCTCGCAAATTAGGACCCATGGGAACCCGTTTCATAAAGGCTGTTTCAAATCTCAGCGTAAAAAAAAAAGCCAAATAGCAGTGTCCGGCGTCGTATTCCTCGGGTATTGAAACGAAACGCTGATAAGAAACAAAAAAGTAAATCCTCGTCCCCAGCAAGCGCTCACAGAAAAGCTGTGGTATCTTTTGAAGAAGAGAGCCGTAAAAGCGCCCCAGTACAAACAAACCCATTCTTTGTATGTGCCGTCGTAATCCCAACCTGGTGACAGGTTGGGGGAGCTGTCGTAACAAATACACATCCCAGTCTAGCTCAGTGGTGATTTGTAGCAAAACACATCCTCAAAGCAATAAATGAAAAATTAAAACAGTCATTAGAAGGTGAGACGTAAGATAAATCCGCCTGCCACCCTGTCGGAGGATTCTGTGTCGGGAGAGCCATCGCTGGAGTCGATGGCCATTTCCCACTCTTGTTTAACAGACGAGGATTGTTCGGTTTCTTCAATCTCCAGTATCATATCTTGACCTTCTTTAAGCTCACGAACAACATCATCGTCCAATTCGACTTCCAGGCCATTTAGCGTTGTATGGATTGTTCGGATCACCTGAGATGGGTCAATGCCCCATTTTGCAGCGATGCGGTGGGTCAACTCCTTCAATGTTCTCTCCATCAAGTAGACTGCTCGATGGTATTCCTTTTGCTCAGCTCCTTGCTGGGCACGGCGCATCACGTAAAAGCAGGCAATAGGCTTGGGCCCTCGCTCCAACGGGGGGCGGTACGAGGGATCGACGCCAAGAGCCTCGATCCACCCGCTGAGGTTCCCGTCGTCGCCCCCTTTGTTGATCTTAATTGGTTGGTCCGAGCCTTTTCGAGAGGCCTCACCGGGAGCCGAGTCAAAGTTTTGCCATTGGTTGCTGTGACCAAGGGCAGAGGTTTGGGAAGCTAGAGACAGCGAACTTGGGGAAGGAGAGATCATGGACCCCGTCATTGAGCTGTGTCCACTCCTGGCCTGCCAATTGGGACCATCGCGAGCCTCCACTTTGGTACCAGGAGAGATGTCTCCAGGAAGCGAGACGGGATGCAGGTCTGGATCATCAAGCTCTTCACCTCGAAGGAAGAAGACACTAATTGGACGAGTGCTGGTGAACATGTCTTGCAGAGATTGAAGCTTGAAATGGAGGTCATCCTCCGCCGACCCGCGTCCGCCTCCAGCAGAGCTAGCTGAAGACATTGACCATGTTCGCTTGTGCTTGATGACTTTTCCGGGGCGGTGCATGTCTCCAGTCTTGGCTGCGGTTGACCGCTTGCGCTTCCCAAAGTCCTTCATGCCGCTCTCTGCCTGTGAAATCTGTTGCTTGAGCTTGTCGATCGATTTCTTCACATGCGAGACATCGTTGGATAGCTTTCGCTCAGCTCCATGGTCTCGGAAGAGTTTGACCTTGCAGAAACAAATCTCAGGATTGACATCGGCCCCGGGCAGCGAAGGGCTGGATGGGATTGGGCTGGTCTTGGCACAGAGCCTGACGGGAATGCCCTTGACACCCTTGGAGTGACTGAAGTCGGTGGACAGAAAGTTGAACCGCACTGCAATGCTGACCTCGGGGACTCCATTTGCACCTGGAGTCCAGATGACAGAAAAGCCATCAAATGAGGATGATTCCAGCTCTACGCGCGTCTTCTTGTCATCCCCCTCCGCTGGTTGCCCGGCTTCCACAAACTCGACCGCTTGAAGTTTTCCACCACGCTGATGGGCTTCGCTGGTTCCTCGGCCTTCCTTCCAGAGACCCCAGCAGACGCCGGGGCGTTGTCTTTGCTGGTCATCCTCGAATGAGACTCGTATAAAGGTGCGATATTTAGTGCCAGGGGCTATGGGTACTGTTCCGTTGGTGTCGCTGACGGAGACTGTATATGCTTGTCCCTTGTTGAGGTATGTTACGGGGATCTCATCAGCATGCTTGATCATGGCAGTTGGTGCGTTGAGGGTGGCATGAAACCGAAACCTTTCCGCCGAGGCCGGCAGCGGCTGGGAAATCTGATTGCTGGGGAACTGCCTTGTTGGGAGGCCGACCGCTGGGACTGGGTTTTGGAAGGCTGGATTGATCGATGGCATGGGCTCTTCAGGAGCTTCAGACCCCACCTGAGAGTTGTCCTGGTCCATAGTTTCATAGCCGGTGTCTTGATGAACAAATGTCGAAGGAGCGAACGCAGGCTGGGGAGGGTTGGGTTGACCAAATGGATTGAAGTGATGGAATTGATGGGGATGCAGTGCTTGGAATCCAGCCACGTCCACAATTCCGGTACCTGGACCGACGTGAATGCCCTCCCCCGAGGTTGGCATCGACAAAGGAGTCCCAATACCCATTGTTAGGTTCAGTGTTGGGGTGTGTAGATCACCAGCTTGGGGGTGGAAAAGGGTGTTGGTGCCACCCGGAGTGGGTGTGTAATAGCCAGGAGGTGCATTGGCAAAATTGGCAAACGACAGCGAGTTGGGGTCTAGGAGAGAGGGAGTGAATCTCCATTGGTCGTTTGTCGCCCGTGGGGTTGGATCTTGGTCGCGGAAGAGGTCTTGCGCAATACCATGAATCCTATCCGAGGAGCCTGGTTAGCAAAGTCTTGCCTAAGGCGAAGCTGGAACGCGGGAAACAAGAGCACAGGGCTGTAGCTTTGACAGGATAGTTCGTTCCTGGGAGAATTTCTACCCCCAGAGAAATGGTAGAGCTGGAATGAGGACCACACAAAACATACCTCTCCGGCAGCGGCGGCGCCTGGACAATGGTATTCTCGGCAGCAGTGGTTTGCGATATCGCAGGGGCAGTGGTTGATGTGCTGACGGCTGCTACCTCAGGGAACTGCTGTCGGAAATTGGCTAGCAGCTCGTCCCCAGGTTTCGCCGAGCTTGTTCTTTATTATTGTCTGTTAGCTGTGTTGCGCAAAACCGGTGGTATCGGCCAGGACAATGATCAGGAAGATGCTGGATTGCGCGCCCAGTCGCACGCTCAGAAATCGAAAGAAAGAAAAAATAGCTTGCTTACCTCTGTCGGAACATGGCGATGTAGTGTCAGCTGGGCCGCCCCGAGACAGTAACGTTGTCTATTTATCACGGAGCGGGAAGCAATAATGTCGTTTAGCGTGGGTCGCTCGCAGTCTTGCGACGTTGCGACGGGGACGAATGCGCGCAGTCTGTCCAAAGGGTAATCGAGAAGCTCTTGTTGTCCAAGCTCATGAATTGTATCAAAGAGAACGGAACCAAGGTTGGATAGGGCGAGGAAGGCTGTGTCGCGTTGCGAGCGAGGGGCAGATGACAAGCGACGAGGGCTATGGCAATGCGCTTTGCGCGGGACGTTGATGGCCAAGATGCAGAGATGGTTCAGATGCGACTTTAATGCGAGCGAGAGGAGAAGCGAGCGAAGGGGGGGGTGTTGTAGGTGTTTTGAGGGATAGGTGGGCGAGGTGAATAATTATGAAAAATCGAGGTAGCTGTTATGGCTCGGGATGTTTTGTAGAAAGATGCTGAGAAGTGGTCGGTAACACAAGCCAGCAGCACGGTGAGGTAAGGTATTGGATGGGTATATGAGAGAGCGTGGTGGGGACTGTCGTCAGTCTGGAGACGACGGAGTCAGTCTAGTGGAGGTGGCCCAAGCAGCCGGGGGGGTGTGGAGGCGGTGTCGTGGATCGAGTTCTTGTAGGTGTGAGAGGATGGGAAGTGGGCGTCGTGAGAATATTGTGTCAAGGATGTGTGCTCTTTGTGGGTGGGTGGGCGCGATGCGGACGTGCGGGATCGTCCGTATGGTTGTTGTGAATGTAGGTTTTGGCTCTACACCATTGCGGCGGTTCTGTTTCAACCTTTGATGCCTTCTACTGCTTCTTACGGGAGAAGAGTAAGATCAGATGGCCGCGGAGGGCTCTGGGTGTCGAATCTGGGCCGACGGTTAGCTTGCGACGGTTTGTGAATGCCCCAAACGATGGGTCCATCCGATGGGGACGGCGGGTGAGCCAAAGTGGACAGTGGTGTGTGTTGTGCAGTAGTAGTTAGTTGGTACCGTTGATAGGTTGAAGGAGCCCTCAGTCGCTTGGCTCGACGGGTTGACGACGGAACGTCTCAAAGGCGGAGGGGGGTGTCAGTATGAAGGCGTGTGATAGCTCGCACGTCGGGTTGTGGGTAGTGAGAGTTTAAGTATGTCATCGTGCTTGGAGAAACAACGGGCAAAGTAGCTCGAGATGGCATGGCTTTTGCCCGCAGCCTGGGCGTTGGCGGTTATATCGCGCGGGGAGTATAGGGCGCTGAGGAGGGTAAGGTGGCCGTGGTTGACGCGAGGTCATGGCAGCGGGGAGAGGGGAGTTTGGGCGAGCTCCATTCGCCCAGTCTAGCAGACGTTGTCGGCACCAGGTTGGGCCGGCCTTGGTAGCAACTCTTGGTATGGGCTGTTCGCTAATACAACATGAAGAAAATACCCATATGCCCCGTTGACCGGCTGGAGCCTGGGCGGAAAGAAAATGGAGGCGACAACCACGGATCGCCTGGCAGGGGACCCTGGGCCACCTCGGTCGGCCACTCTGGAATCCCTGCCAGTTGAGGACGAAGCAACGAAGGGAGGGGAATCGTCCATTTCGAAATTGTTAGTGCGGGACAAAAGGACCCCGGTCGTTCACCTCCAACTGTTATAGCGACGCCCCCCTCCGCTTCTTGGCATTTCTTCAGTTGCATCTGCCCCCAAGTCATTACACTGCATGCCCAGGGATGGGGATGACGGTACCGGGGAACTTGGGATTGGTCCCCAGTTTCTGAGTACCTCAGGCAATGCTGGAAGAACGAATGGAACGCTGCGATTCCGTATCTGTTGCTCCTCGTTTGTCCATTGAGTTAGGGCTCGACAACCTCACCTCCACCGAGGGTATGTCATACCGTAGGATGCCAACGCACCATTGACAGGACATGCCCCAACTAATTCCCTTGTAACCGGGGCCCCGTCCAGCTCACCTGCGCTATGTACTAGGCATGTAGGTGGGATTATGTGCGGACTTACAGGGCCTATCAAGCGAATTACAGCGGGTTGGGTGCTAAGGTCCAGTGAAGCCGTACCCGCTGAGCCACAGACTCGCAGCAGCCCGGGCCTCTTGCATTCTTTTCCCAGACCGGCCACCGCCCGGCATACGCTGTGGCTTCCCCAGTCAGAAAAAAAAACCTTTTTTCTCCTCAGCAGACAGGCCAGGACATCCCCAGCTCCATCATCCTCGGACCTATCCTACAGCGGTGACCCTTACGCAGGAACGCCATCTGTCCATCCGACTCTATGGGAGGTGGAGGCGAACCCACTGCGATTTACTAGCTGGATCGGATCTTTCTCCCACAATCGGCTCTCCAAGCCCAACGACAGTGCCGTCATCGGGCGCCTGTCGGACGAGCTTATGCTGATGCCCTCCGTGCACCTCGACACGCCGCCCCGGGTGCTGCTATACCCGCGCGCTGACCTCCCAGGGTACTGGGCTTGATGAGACAGAAGCGTGTCAACTATGCTAGCCAATTTATCGATCCCGAAGGAATGGAACGACTGGAACGGTTGCAACGGTGCGCACTTGGTATTCGGCTTCCCGCTCACGCCTCAATTCAACCGTCTCTGGAAGTAGCCAAGATGTTCGTCAAAGGCTACTTGGTGCATGCTAGAAAAGATTGCCCAATATCAACCCAGTCAGACTGAGCCGCCATGACGCCCAAAACTTGCACATTCAAGCTCGGCTACAGGGCACCTGAAGAGAAAGGTGACTTATGACTGATATGACGGACTGCCTGTTCCATCTGCATCCCGAAGTGACAAGGGACTTTCTCTCCAAGCCTTCCTTTTTGGGATCAGCCACTGACCGGGGAGTCCCATCTTCTCATGATGAGAACTTTTAGCCGTCCATCACCTTGTTCTGCTCGGCTTTCAACAACACAGCTTTTATTGATCGGATTGTGAAGTTGACACTGTAATCAATTCTCTCGCCGATACGAAACTACATGCTCGGTCGAGGAGATGAATCACCCAGCGTTGAAAGATAAGGATGGGAACTATTTCCAACGCCCTGCGCAATTTCCGTGTGGCGGTGCAGATTTACCAGTCCCGTCCATCCCATTCGGGGACTACCACGGAATACTACGATGGTATGAGTTTTTGGGGATGCCCAACGTGTCTGCTGCTATCACAAAAGTCGAAGCCGTCACAATCGGACCATTTCCCGCACCGCTTTACCTCATGTAGCCTGACCCTGGCCCTCCTCAAAGACGCATAGAAAATGCCTTCCAACACTAAGAACCGCAGAGAGCACCCCCAAACGACCCACGCCTACTGGACGCCACACCATTCATCCACCATCTGCTAGTTCCAGCATGGTACATGCCACTACTCATCACTCCTTGCCACCATTCGCTGTCTGTGATCTTCATTATTCACACCGGACTGAGAGTGGCCATGTGCTTCGTCGCATGCGCAAGCTCTGCCAGTGTGAGTGGGTGTGTCTGCCTACCCAGTACTCGGTAACTACAGTAGTCCGCACCCGGCTTTAGACCGTTTTTTCTCCTCTGTGGCATCCCGGCCCGACCGCTGCAACTTTCACATTTTGATGTGGACATTGCTTCAACTGGGTGTCGCAAGACCGATTTCAGAGGGTTTGGGCAACCAAGCCACATCTAAGCTCAATCTAACCAGCACGGGGAACATGGGATTTACTTCCCATCATTTTAATCAATGCAGCGACTGGCGATCTTTTCCTGATCGACGTCGCTTCACTTATTTTTATCATGCAAATCTAGACAGCGGAGAAGTCAACCGAGTGGATATTGTGTGGCTTATCGTATTCTTGCGTGGCTGGTCGCCTCTGTAAAGGTACCATGATGGCGTTCAAGCCCAAAGCATCTGATTTTTCTTCTTTTCGCTTCATCACTCACGCAAGCAACGTTTCCACGAATTTGGCCAGCTGGTGGCAATATTTTGCAATGCCTCCGAGTGCGTCCATAATCCCGGGTGGTCTGCGTTTTCGGACGATCAAGCCCCGTTCGGGAACTGGGTCGGCTAGCTTGGGGTTCTGTAGCTCGAATGGACCACCGACCACTCGGCACTAGCATCGACCCTAGGTTGCTCAGAAGTTTCCAGTTTCTCCTCAGCTAAGGGGCTGAGATTGCATCGATTTCGTTGAGAAGCATATCTGGTCAGCTGATGGACTCATTGCGAGGAGATAAGTGCACGGAACATGCCAGCGCGGATGCATCGCATCGTCGTTACTTGTGTCTAAAATGTGCCATTGGGTCTCAATGAGAATTGCTCCCAACTCCGCGGAGAACTATTGGTCCCGGTTTCGCTCAGTGTTGTGTCTCAGAGGATTAAGGAGTCTCTATTATAGAGTTTTCTCGATCCAAAGTTTTCATGACTTTTCTGATGCGAAACTGTCCGTGACAAGATGGCGCAAAGATGTGTTCGGATTTTGAAGTATCCTAGGGCCAACCCTGCGTGGTCCCGTTCTATCACCACCCCAGAGCGTCGCAAGGGCCCCAGGCAGGCCCTGGGCTATAACATCAAATAATGCTTACTCGACGCCGCAGTGGGGCTAAAATGCCGCCTTTAAGTGACTACAAGGGATAGTGGATGGGGGAAGCCGCTGGGAGGCTTGTGCATGAGCCCTCGGCAACCCTCAATGAGCGAAATGTTCAAATGCGATGTTAGCAATCCCGATATTTATCGGATGCAGACTGACTGGGGGGCTTTGGAGCAAAAGGCCAGGGTCCCCCATGGGCAGGCTTAGGATAATGCCCCTCCCAAATTTTGTCGCATAACCCTGGTCACTTCACCGGTCTTATTGACATAGCGGCAATGACGTCACTTTCGAGATGCTGAGTTCGTGGGCGCCAAAAAAAATCCACAAATACTCCATTGATACGGATAGACTAAAGGAGGTTAAACAAAAAGGATAGAAAAAAAACGGTGGGAGAAAGAGGGCGAGAAGCTGTTTCGGCATGCCCACAAGTAATCTCCACTATGTTCAGCGAGTGAATTGGTCTTGCTTGTATCAAAGGGCATCCTATTCAGGCGGCGATCATGCTGGATTTGGACCAGACTAATCTTCAGTACCCGGTGTTATTTTTAAGGGTTTTCGAAGGTCTCCCGCGGAGGGGACGCTTTAGAAGCTATTGATAGATACCGACTGCAAATCACGAAACCGTTGTTTACATGATGATGCTCTAGCCCCATCATTGGCATCACCTACGCCTTTGGACTGCATTGGCAAGGCGAACAAGTCTCATGTTTGACACGGTAGATGACTAGCTGGAGTGTCGATCAAAGGCTCAGAAATATACTGTGTTGGTCTCAACCTCGACCCTCGTGATGACCTGCAGCAGCGCCTGGGATGTTGAGGTGGGAAACGAGGGGCGATACCCTGACTGAGGTTGCGGTCAGTGGAGGGACGAGTGGGTGGTTGCTGCAGGCCGCTGATAGCATTCTGCTCTGTTCACGGGACGTATGACGACCTACGCGGATGGCGGCGCCATGCATGCACGCAGCAGGAGCCCACCAAAATGGGACTGTGGTTGAGAGGGATGCCGTCAGTGGAGCGGGAAGGGGGGAAGAGGGGGAAAGAAAAAAAGTCTATGATGTCATTGTTGCTCTCCCGTCATCCTCCCACCACGTCGATTTATCCACGAGGCTGAAACCAACGGGGAACCCACTGAGCAAGGGCCGCCTCCACCCCACTTGACGTCTGCAAGCCGTGAGAACCAACGCAATTAATTTTTTAAATTTTTTTTTTAATGGCGGGCCGTCATCTGGCCGTCGACGTGGCATGGGCCTGGCCATAGCACCCGCACCTCAAAACCGAGATGGTTCTTGTCTCCATGCCCTCTCAACGTTTGAATCCCCGACAGTGGCGCCGTTCTGAAACAGAAGCTCGTCATCCCGTCTGTCGATCACTTGTGATGCTTCAGAGTCGTCACCACAAGCTCCAGAGAGAGGCATTCACGTCATCGTTCGCGACATGACAGGTAGATAGATACGACGGTTATGCACTTGTTATTGCCAAGGCGGCGATGGAGGGGGAACATATCGGGAATCACGGTCTGCACCAAAGTCCAAATTCATCCCATCTTTTGACGGCTGAATGTGAATGTCCCTGCCCAGCCGTCAGCATCTGCATACCTCCACATGCATATATTGTATGATGCACATGCTGATTGCCCTCACGCTGGGGAATACGAGCATTCTCGAGCTGATGTGCATGCTGCTGTCCCGGTGCCTCAGTTGATCACTCCCTTCACCCACCGCACAAACCATATCAAGCTGTCAGGAACACGGCAGTTGAAGGAGGTGGAATTTTGCTGCGTCTCGTGAAGCGTGCCCATCAATCTTGTCTGTTGATGGTTGCACTCGGTGTAACCCTACTGGGCACTGACGTGCCACCATCATCATGGAACATGTCTTGGAGTGCAGCCCTGCCTTTCGGCATTGCGCTCGAGGATAGACGAAGACGTGACCAGTAGTCTGTTGGGGCGAGGTTTTGCTCGAGGTGCCAGTCTGTCAAACCGAGCCCTGTCTCAGGCAGCCGGGCTAGAACGAGGAGTCATTTTTTCTCTCTCACATATGTTATGTGAGCGAGCAAAGCTAGCCCTGCCTATGTCTTACAAAGAGAAATTAGGTTGGTTCCGAGAGACCCGTCTATCACACTAGGTCCTGCCCCTTTCGACAGATCTTTGTATCTAAGAATTCTATCACATATCACTGTGCCATGCAATTCGGGGTGCCCGTGAACTGTCCAATTGGTTCTTGCTGTCTCGTCGTCCAAGGACAAACCCAGCTCGACTTACACCCAACTTGCGGATGGCGACGCAGCCAGGCTATGTTTTATTTTCGCCACAGCAAGCCTTGGGTGAGTGGTTCGTTCCCACATACATTCCTGCAAGTTCTGGGATTATAATTTTTTTTTTCCTTTTCAATCAGAACATGGCGCCTTGTCTTGGGGATGCAGCCGACCACTCACTTTTCCTTTGCTGACCAGGTAGCTACTAAACTATGCAGGACGCCACTTTCATGACAATAACTACCCTCCACCGGCGATCATGGCACCACGCTGGGCTTCGTATCGGGAGAAGATCCCATGGTGTTGAGGCTGTGCTCAATGTATGTTTTAGGGGTCCTTCAGGGTCTTCCAGAACCCCAGAGGGTGGTAAGGCCAGCCTCACCGGGGGGGGCTTCCAAACTCGGTACCTGGCATGATGATCACTACATCATCAGGCAGGCCGGTTGTAGGCACATAACCTGCACACCACCCTCCCACTCTTCCAGCCCCGGGGCACGCGAGACGCCGCATGACGTGGGTGCGCAGCGCCCAAGTCCCTCGTTTCCTGCGTTATCGGGTTCCTGATCACTTGTGGGTTTCCGCGGGGCGATCACTGCTTCTTGGGAGCTCGCGATGGCACGTCGGCGGTAGGGAAGAGTTTTTTTCTCGACATAGGGGGGCAGAAATCAAGATGGAATATTTTTGGAAACATGATCAGCTCAGAAGCCAAGCAAGCTTGGCTTCCGCGGTGGGTTCTGTGGGGATGCAGAAACGGTGACTCGGGCCTGGTGGTCGCGACTAGCTGCATGGATCGCCACCGAACTTCGATATAGCAATGTGGGTAATGCAACTTTGACGATGATGGCGGCTGCTTGTAAGGCTGGGGCCTATCGATATCGCAACTTGGGGGCCCAGCTCGCAGCGGGACAGCTCCAACAGGGGAGCTCGCCCGTCGTTAGGCTAGGCTACGGAGATAGGCACTGCCGATGCCTCGTATCCGCAGCGCTGGCTTATGGTTTGCAACCCTATATCTGACCAGAACCAAAACTAAACATAGGGGTCCTGGACGGAAACTTGAATTACCTGTCCAGCAAACACGGGATGCTGCCAGCCTGGTCAGAGCCTCACCTGCCCTCCCTCCACCAGCACCAAGGGACCAAGGGGCATCACCACCAATGCTGAATGCAAGGGCAGCGATGATCAATTCGTGTTGGTTTGTAGTATTAATTCATGCTGATGCTAAGACCGTAGCCCCTTTGACTCTAGATGCCGAGCTGACATGCTGGTCGGCGTTCATCTGGATTTGGTACCATTGTGTAGAACAACAAGGAGACTAAGAAAGGAACCTCAATTGCCCTTGACGCTAAAATATGCTGATCAAACCCATCCAATTACGGAAACCCAGCATATTAGATAGGCGTACGGGGAATACTGGGTCTTGGCAAGGGAGTGTGCGAACTAATGCGAGTGAGGCTAGTTGGACTCGCAGATCAGCTAGTCTGTCGTCTTTCTACTCTGGTTGGCGAGAACATGGAGTAAAAATAGCCTAGTAGGGTATTCTCAAACCCCATATCCAATCCAAAATGAGTGAAATCTTTTCGAAGCGGAGAGATTGCGGTGTTGATGTCGTCTTGAAACTGAACACGAAATGTGTGGGCGGAACTCGAGAGTCTCACTCAACCCAAACATCCGTCACTGAATTGGAGCCAGTGAAGATCACAAAGGAAAGGAAAATCAGCATAGAAATCATAGGTCAGTCAATGGCGGCTCAGTATTGGTACCTGTCCATCTCGGATAGAAGAGAGACACTCATTTGACACTCGTGGTAGAGACATTAGACTGGACCAAACCCCAACCAACTAGTGACGAAAGCTCATAGTGAATTGCTTTTTTTTTCGACGGCGGGGTGACAAGGCGGCCAGTTTCGTTTTGTCGTTCGAGGCGGTTGACAGGGCTGTCTATACCCCGAGACTTGAACAATATTGAACATGACGCCCTCGCTAACATGGCTCGTGTTAAACAGCGTAATTTTACTCTTCACGCATCCGCACCATCAGAACCCTACTTCACTAACTTCTGTCAGAGCACCACAATTTTCAGCCTTTTGTGTACC
The DNA here is from genome assembly GCA_013406985.1 of Calonectria crousiana. Lineage (NCBI taxonomy): Eukaryota > Fungi > Ascomycota > Sordariomycetes > Hypocreales > Nectriaceae > Calonectria > Calonectria crousiana. Next base: position 1,377,266 of record VTGD01000001.1, on the reverse strand, counting down.
TGCCACTACATTCCTGCTGCGCGAGACACGCCATTAGCAATCCAGTGAACCCGATCCCCAGTGTTTCCTTCACATTCGGGACCATGTGATGACTTTATAGGCATGTCAAACTCTTCAATCGCAAACTGTTGAGCAGATACACGTCAGAAACTGAGCCTGTTGGAGAGTTTGAGGAGAGGAGGGCCGCATCACTTACCAGATGCCCGTTGGCACAGTAACCAAGGCCCAGAGTGCGTTTTGGAGCCGCTAGCTTTGGTCGTTTTGGTAGAAAGAAGTTCTCTGGAGTCATGGGCCCAAACCATGCATGATCGAACGCGTCCGAGTCCAATTGAACTTTCTCCTCCAGTTCTTCACTGTCTTCTGATCCGATGCACATAACTAAAGCATTTTCGACATGATTCTGGGCAGCACTGACCTAATCTGTTGAAGAATCAGAGGCTGTCGAGATGGCTCTATCCTGACCTTCTCTCGCTGAAAGTATATGACTTGGGGAAGGCTGCGAATCCGCCACTCTATATGAACAGTCTTGACAAGAGTCAGTGCCACTGCGATGAAGCTCTGAGAAAGGTCTGCCCAATTTCGCCTTCTGAACAAGACTTTGGTTGTCCGTTAGACTCGCTAACACAGTTTTACAAAAGTCAGAAAGAGGTACGGAGGCGGCAGCATTGGTTCCCGAACGCATTAGGGCGAGCGCGTCATGTATTCTGGCATATATTGTCTGCGTGTAGATCGGTAGAGCCGCAAGGGTGATTTAGTTATAGGGCTCTGGCACACGTAGTTTCAAACCATCCGTTCGCTCTTCTAGGGAAAGCGCTTCGTAGGTTATGGCTTCAACAAGCCCCCTGTCTGGCTGGTGTTCCTCGCTTTCCTTCCGAATCCTAGAGCCATAATTTCAACTCCGATACAGGCGTTGTATCGAGTGTTCAGAAGTGCCGCTCTGCGCATATTTTTGTCTAGTTCGTTGCGTGTGCCCTGTGGCTCATTTTCGACCTCCAGCAGACTCTTGTCAAGTTTAGCGATCTCTTCCCAACCGTCAGTCATAAACTCTTGACCCGTTTCATTCATAACAGCTCGGTCCATGGCATGGTTATATATCTCTTTGTATCGAATTGACGAATGGAGAGCTCGCAACCTGGACAAGAGGGCAATCTGTTGGTTAAGGTCGTAGAACCATCTTTCAAGCCACCGAAGCGGCTGGTTTTGTGCCTTGAATATACTTCATCCAACCTGATAAGACTGCCCAAGACTTCTTCAGTGAAGAAGTGACCACAGCCAAGTTCAACAACTGGACTCTCGTCGATGTTGATGTCAGAATAGGATATAGCTCCCAGAGATCGAAGCGGTAATCGCCCCTGTCACCACACTTTTGGCGGAGCCCGTTCGGGCGCTCTTCGCTGCAAAAGCTTGGACAATGATAACCAAATTTAAGAACCCTGTCATATCTCTCTTCTCATGGGGGCCGGCCACATGGTGCTGCGCAGGGTACCGAGCAGGAGCCTTGGTGCAGGCAGGACCAAGTGCATTTCTCGAGACAGGGAGCGCACGAATTCCCGCAGATCCAGATCAAGATGCAGTACCAATGAGAATATTCAATATGTCAAGATCATTAATATTTCCGGGTAACAGTTGCATTGTAGCGCTGCTGAAATTAACTCACATTGTGATTCACAACCCCCTCATTCTTCCCTACCATGGCATGGCTTCGTGCATCGATGGTTACAAGTGCCGAAAAGGTTACAGTATGCCTTTTGACAGATAAAATGTCTAAAGATGGCAATACAGGCTTCGTGTTCTTTTTGGCATGTATCGCATGATCCAGCATAAGCGTGACAGTGATTGAGAATCTCTGCGCAAGGCCACAAGGAAGCATGTCATCATGTACATTCGCCAAACAGTCATCGCACTATTTATTACAGAGCCTCAAGCATGGACGATCGCAGGTTTCTCGAATCCGCTGACACGGTTGGTTGCACGAGGATACATGGTGCAAAACATCTGAATGGCAAGGGGCCCGACAGTTATGGTTGCGTGGCTCGAGTCACCGGCCGTATGGAAGCATCTATCCACCCTCGGGGCTTTTCTATAATATATGTTTGCAACCTTAGGTCATGGGTCTGTATAATGAACAAACCAGAATACTTCTCATCAGTGGATAATTCATTGCTGACTAGGTAAGCGTTTTGACACCACGCGAAATAGGCAGCCTGATATTTGGCTCTTGCTTTTATAGCTCATTTATTCATGTGTTAAATTTGGGGGCTTTTGAACCTCTGAGCCCCTCTTAAGCAGAAAAGGATGATCGGGGTTGGATTGATATCCGAGGGTCTTTTAATATAGATAACAAGATTATAACCCCCCTCCTTTGTAATAAATAACAGTAAGACTCAAATAAACTTTCTCAAATTTAGTAAAGCTTAACCTGACGAGCTACTCCATTATTGTGAATTGCCTCAAGGACTAGGAGTATAACGGTATCGTATTGGTGCACGCGCGCGACACGCACCCGACCGGGCAGGAGGGACAGGCTATCCAGTGGGTACATGAGGCGTCTTTATTTACCAGTAACTTATGCGTAAAACCCGAGACTGGATATCCTTATTGACCCAATAGGCTCTGGCCACAAATTTGTGTGCTGAAACATCCCGAGAAAATGCTAGACAAATAGGCTCCCAATCTTTGAAAGGAAGCCAATCAAATGATCCTCGTAAAGCCACCAACAGCTGAATAGTGTTGCCAAAAAGCACACACGGAGGGATAGGCTGCAGGGCTTGAAGGTAGGCTACACAAGTATGTACAGATACCTTGGTTTTGTGTGAATTCCGGGATAGTTCCAAGTATTCTACTTCCATCCAAAATGCCTTTTCAACAAGCCCTCCGAATTAAACCCATCACAATGCCCATGCAGTGCACCCTTCCGCTCACGCGACTGGCAGGTATTTATAAAGCTCGTTGCCCTCTTCCATTTTCTTTGTTTTCCTCTTATCTCGCGCATATTGTCTCACCCTGTTGATGGTATCCATCGCCGCTTCATGAACTCAAGCTCACTTGCATCTCGCGACAAATCAACACACCGACGTAATGAGTGATGAAACCATGCCTCTTCGGAGCCGAGTCCCGCACCTGAATCAAGGCGATAGTAATGCCAATAGGAATCTAAACGCCGACGTCGTCGAAAACCATGAGTCGAAATCACCAGGAGCCACCTCTGGTGCAAATTATAATTCGGATGGACTCCATAAACAAAGAAAGAATTTTCTGCTTATTTTGTATATGCTTATTTTTTATGAATTCGGTAAGTGAAATGATCTCATTTCATGTTCGATTTCCAAGATTCACCTAAACCCTGACGAGTCTCTGTGTAGCCCTAGTCGTTGTCGCTATGCATGGGCTCTTTTTCATTTTTCTGCACCAAAAACCAGTTTCAAAGACCATCTCTCAGCAGCTAGAAGCTTCCATGGCGAATATGTTTGCTATAATGGTTGAGATACCGTTGCTTGGCGGTATTGGAGTTGCCTACCAGGAGGTGCTTCAACGGTTCCTTGAAAAGAAGCCACGGCAGTTGAACTTTACAACCCAGGCCAGGCTACAATCACTGGATTCCAAGCCGTGGTACCTATTTCTGCCCAGCATCTTATTCAAGGCCCCAAAGGCATCCTTGATCGGCCTTCTTTGTGCATCGCTACCGGTCGCACTTGTATTCCCACCCGCTGCTTTGACCGTGGAATTCAAGAATGGCGTTTTATCTAAACCATTATCCAAGGTGCCCACTATGAACATAAGCGATTATGGAAACAGTACTTTCCAAGACTTCATTCTCCATTCTTTATTTGAACTAGACACCGACCTTAACTGGATGTGAGAATCGCATGGTTCACTGGTAGTCCGTAGGCTAATCAATCAGCGTGTAGGGGTTCGCGCTATGACTATAAGCCAGGGTCAGACATTTTAACTTACGTGTTCGCAAGATATTGACGATGAAGCTAATGGTGCCTAGAGATTCCGAGAATAGGAAGTTCAACGGCCTCCTGAACCCAAGATTGTTATCGCTCGCACGCCAGGTTTTAACGTCCGGAGAGCCCATAAAGATTAATTCCCCATGCAGCGGTCCATGCACATACAGCATCGTCTTTGAAGGCCCTAAATTTTCTTGCAAACACAGATTGCCTTCTGAAACTTTGTTAGAACCTGGATGTGGTGGGGTTGTCTTCAAGGCTGAAGAGCAAGCGACGTGGGGTAGCCAATTCTCGCACCGTCTGGACACGAACACTTATAGCGTGGACAATAATTCGTTCAAGATCAGCTGGTACCCAAATCCATTATCGACCGGCTGCAGCCTGAATTCTTCGCGGACTCTGGACTGCGCCGTCTAGTTGGCGACTTACGAACTCGACATTGAGAATACAGCCGAAGGCTCGCAGAACCTGAATGTGAGCATCAAACGAGAAGTCGAAATATGGACACAAACGGCGTGGATCCAAGCACAGTTTTATGTTCACTTTTGGGGCCACAAAAACATACACAACGACAAATCGCGTTTGCAAGTTTTGCATGACGATTTCAAGCGCACACAGGCTGTAGCGATTAGTCGCGCAGCCGTGCAAGCCCTCGCCGGCACCGTTGTGCGATCCGGTAAAGCAAATGTAGATGGCTATTGCTATTTTTGCTAACCAGAGTCTAGAAATGGACTTTGATGTGTATGAAGCGAATAGAACATCGGTCCTCGGTAGTCGTTTCGCGTACAGGCGAAAAAAGTCGTTCGATATCACCGCCAAAGGAATTGAAGAATATCTCCAAAACATAACCATCTCAACTTTGTCTCTAAGCACAACGGACGACCCTTTGTGGATCAACTACGACGGAATAGAGGCTCTGGAGGGTACTGAAATATACATTTTCAGCCAAAAGAAGCAGTTTATTTTACCGTATGCTTCGTGTTTCATCGCAACAACCGGCATCTACGTTAATGGACTTTGGTCACGAAGAAAGAATTATCGCCGCGGTGAAATGCGGAACATTTATCATCTATTGAAAGGAGAAAGGAGAAGGCTCTAACACTTGGTCGTTGCGTGAAGCGCAGTCAGGTCCTGGTTGCTGTCAACAGTTGAACAAGGATCTTACTGTATGCATCCTTTTTTACTAGTGTATTACGACGGATTCGAGAGGCTCATTTCGGTTTCAAGTTCAATACTCAACTAGACCTCCTCGGTACTCTGGCACCGGCATTACGGAGAATACCTAGGAACTATTATTCTGGCAGTCTAGGTCCAAGGTTGTTGCAAGGTGACTCTCTAGACTGCAGCTCCTTGGCCCTCCGCTCTACCAAGTACAAGGCCTGAGAAGGCCACGAGAGGTAGACTACTTTGCGTGGTAAGGGATATTGAAAGGGAGAAAAAAAATGCTTCGCTATCGCATTGGATCGATTCCCGCCTCGCTCCTTCCCAGTTCAAGAAGCACTTTTTCCGGGAGAAAACGGCTTATGAGATAAAACCAGCCCTAATTCAAAGCCCATATAAGTCCACAACAGGCAGATGCCCATTTATAGCTTGTTCTCAAGCCCAAGGCATTGTAGGTACCTCATACATCGTCAGCTCTTCGCTGTAAGTTCAATTCTCATACGATCTTGACCACTGCGACTCCCGACCTTCATCCAATTATGCAAGCCGAAAGTGCGCTGCCTCCTCTCTCTCTTATCCAGTTTAGGCAACCCCTCCTTCATGCTTCTCAGATTTCTCAAAAGGCAGCATTTCCTGGGCAAGTGGCTTTGCCGATCGTTGACTTCGGGCTCTCCGAATAATTAGGACAACCACTCCGATCACGACAGCCATCCCCACCAAAAAAATACCATGTGCACACATATTTGTTACGCAGTTACATATCTTGCGCGTAGAATCTTGTATAAATGATGCGGACAAAACAGCGTTGTCGGTTGTGGAAATATGGGCCGACGACGAGACTGGGACAGAAGCATACACTGCATCCGTCGCAGATGCCCCTGGAATAGCGTCATCCCCATTTTTTCCAAGCTTTTCCGCGCCTGCAGTGACTGTGACATAGAGCGGGTGGTCTGTAAAACTACTCGTTACAAATGTCTCGGTCATCTTGCTCGTTTCGCCTGACATGATCAGCTCGCCTTTGCCAGTGCAGGTCATCACATCATCTGAGATCTGCAACTGACAATCACCAACATTGGTCCTGAATTACATTGTCAATGGTGCACTGGTAAATCCTGGGGGTACAGGCAAACACTTACATGGTGGCGTGCTCGTTTATTGTGCTCGAAACAGTGTATTCAACAGTGGAAGGCCCGTACGTCAAAGTATAGTTGTCTAGGTATTGGCATGTATCATCCTCGGGGCGATTTGGCGGACAGTTGAGAGAAACAGTCGTAATTGCGGTGCCGGCACCAACGATTGATGCCTGTATCCCATCGAATTGGAACCCAAGAAGGTGGATGCTCAGTGTGGTTTCCGCAACAGCGGCGGCGGCAGTGCCACTGGAGAGTACGGAACGAGCCATCATGACCAGCTGTCGACGGCGCGCTCGTAAAAAGGCTCCGCGGAAAATAGAGTCTGTCTTTGTGTCAAGGCGTCAGGCTTCCGTTCACGGAAATGGGCAGAGGCAAGAAAGCGGTAAAAAGCAGGTCACAGATGACAACGCTTTTCAATCAAGGCAGATGCGAAAGCCCATGCGAAATTTAAATCCCCTGCTCGCACAGGAAATGGGATGTTCGACGGCGAGTCGCAAGGGTCAAAAATGAACGAAGGATCAAACTACTGGTGATCCGATTGGCTCCATGCGTGATTAGATCAGGGGCAACAACACCAGCTGAAATTGGACACAGTGATCGATAGAGCGCTAGGCTCCAAACGTAACCACAAAACAGATTTCTCTTGGAGATGGCTGACGAGACCGACACATTCGGGACAAAGCAATACGCTGAATTGACCCTTTCTACCAAACCAGACACATGCAGTTTTAGTGCTACAAGATGAATAAATAAAAAAAAAATGGGCATCTGCTCAAACACAGCCAACACCAAACATGGCACTCAGCAACCCAAATTTTTAGCATTGCGAGTATTTATACCGTCTTCACAATCTCCATGGCATGGATTCCTCACTAACCACGAAGGAGGGGCGGGGAGACCATGAGCAAGACGCGGGCCAAGGACATAGATACGCGAGCAACACTATTCCCGCTAAAAAAGAAGGTCAACTTACATCAGCAACCATTCGATCCAAGGAAGACATCGGTTCTCAATAAATCATTGCGACAGGAAAGTGGGGCAACCTTGAGTTGCGCTCAGATGTCACCTGTGTCATTTCGAAACACGGCTCTGCTAAAACAGAGGGACGAAGCCTGCAGTCAACATCGACCACAGCAAGGAGAATGGTCATAACGCGTGGTCTCCTCAATTTTCTACCTCGCAAGGCACTCGGACGAATCCTCCAACATCCACCAGCCAGACAGCGGTTGGACGGTCGTATGGTCCTTCGTCAAGGACATTCCAACATGTCCAGCAATGACTGTTGTTGTGTACCTAGTTGATGTGGAATCATCATCAACCGTTATGGGCACTGAGATCAACGCAGGAGGTACTGACCGCTGGTGTATCACCGGATACCAGACTCCGTCCCACACCACCCGGAATCGGTCATAGAATGACAGTTTCGAGTTTGCCAATTCGTGAAGCAAATCCATGTAGCCGAAGCAAAAGTTCCGCTTGCCATGCTCGTTCCAGAAACAAAAGGCTGTTATCCAGCCAGAAAGTGTTGCATGAGATCCTGAGCCTTCCCTCCCCGCTTGGTAGCACGCGCGCATCCAGAAATCCTTGGTGGCTTGTCCATCAGGATCATCAAAGCCCTTCATCATGCTTTTAATAACGGGGGACAAGAGGCGGCTCCATTCCGAAGTCTCTGCACCGTATCTCTTCAGCCGGGTGACCCTCGTCGCGATAGACTCCCAATCTGACTTTTCGCCGAGCAGGGTGACGGAGGGAAAGCCACATCCGGATCTGAAATGATACTCAAAGTAAGGCTGGAGCGTGGCCATCATCACAAACGACGCGACAGAGGTGTCGTTGGCGGTTGTTGTCGTGAATTTGGGAATCATCCACCCTCTGAGTTCCGGGTCGACGGTGTGCTCTTGAACCTTCTCGGTAAAGCGCCGCGCTACTTTGCCCAAATCAATATCGAATATGGACTCGGGTCCCATGCTGACTCCAATCTCCTTCTTACCCTCGTGCTTTACGAAGAACGGTCTCATTTCCTCGGCATGGCCATTGATGTACAGGCTGAACTGCGACAAAATGGCGAGCCACACGTCGTCTGGGCGCAGCACGAGATGGAGATCCTGGTTGAAGGCACGAATAATGCCCGTGACAAACCCATTTGGGTAAGTAACTATATCCTTGTTCCCTATGCCATCTTCGAAGGATGTCCGAAGAAGTCGGCGGTCTTCCTTGCCAATCTTCTTATTGGTCTGTGGTACCGGCATATGGTCTGGAACATCAACCGTCCAAGCCTTGGAAGCAGCTTCAAATAATCCAGGGCCGCTACTGGCAAATGGGTCTTGGTTTTTGCCCACCAGGTCGGGAGAAGGCCTGATAGTCACAGGCATGATGGTTAGGCAGTGATGTTGGAGTGTCTGAGCGCAAGAAATAGGGGCAAGAAATGCGAGCGAGAAATCGTGCTCTGAAATCTTTTTATTACCAACAGGTGAGATGGCTGAAGTAATACTTGATCAGGTACGTGTATCAGTAGTTGAGCGACTTGCCTTTTTCTCGCCCTGTCTCCCTTCTCAGCTCGTTCGAGCTGGAATGGCACGTGTAGGACCAAGACACGCTAATACCCAGCTACCCAGCCACTTGGTGAAGTGGCGTCAGGCAGACCAAGAGGCACACCATGTACCACCCAAGTAAATTCAACAATGCCACGATACCGGTCTCAACGGGTCCCATTACGGTCTAGTTTCTTTTTTACCGATAGGTTAGTTCAACCGCATCATCTGGGATCTGGAGGGCGAGAATATGTACTTTAGCTTTGACTGCCACGTGCATAGAAATAGGCTTTCCAACTGGGAAAACAGCATCTCACACCTTCAAGGCGATTGGCCAACTAGTGTTCAATCAGGCTATCCAATTATGCGCTTGGTGAATTTGTTACTGTTGGAAATATTCAACCTGCAAGTTGGCCTTCTCTGTTTTCTCTGCATTCTGCCTGAGCGATTCGGAGTTTGCGCCTGGTACACCACAAACGTCGAGTAACCCAACAATCCATCATTGATCTATAGGCTAACGTAAAATCACATTAGGAGATATTGACATCAAGTCATAGCCTCGATAATAAGGTTTATGGTGCACCCAGAGGATCCAGATGTTCTTGCTTGAAAGACAGATTGATATTGTCCGAAACGTTGTCTTCTCTCAGTATCTCAGTATCTCGTTCAGAGATGTGCGGCCACTCTCGGAGGTTGGTCCTCAATTTGATTATTGAGGTGGCAATTTCGGGTTCAGAATCCCAATCATGGCTTGCAAATAGTATTAGCTATTCAGAAATTAAGGATAGCATGGATTTTTTTCATAGGTTCATATCTCAAGTTGAATACATCCGTTGCTGAAAGAATCATCCTCTGTCACGATTGAATGAGCACAAGCCCGTGCGCCCATAAGTCCGGCCGAGGCTAAAACAGAAACTAGAAGTTTGTGACCTCGTCTCAAGTTTGATTCAAGTAGACCGCTTTGACATGACGTCAAACCCTCTCCGGTCCTGTCAGTGCTGAGGACTACCCAAAACGGGCCCAATGCAGTCGAGGGGACATGATCATGCGATTCGCGGGGTTCAGAACAAGACCGAGAGCTCGTACTGCGATTGGATTTAGAACAATACGGCACAGCAAGCAAAACAACATTGCAACGCTACACATGATCACGCTGCTTTATCTTCGGACAAGTTGGAAGCATATTTTAGTGGAGCTTCATAAGTGCCTATTAATACGAGCATAGGATCCAGAATAGGGCTGCCAAAGCCATACAGCGCTAGCGGACCCCGGCCTCCTTCGTATGTCTGCGCTTGGCAGGTAGGCATGACCCCTGCCATGTGTGATTTAACCATTCTTTATGCTTATACGAACCCCTTATCTCATTTCATGCTGATGCTCCGCACTGCGATCTTCTATATATAGGCAATCAACTCATGTCTTGGCCAGGTTTCCAGGCTTTTTTTTATTTCCAGTTCACTTGGAGTTGTCCCAATTGTCGACCAAAAAAAAATGCTCTTCTCTCGTGCTTTGACGGCGCTCGTGGCTCTGGCGCTAGGTGTTGAGGCCCATTCCACTCGGCACCGTCGGGACCTCGGAGCCAGCAGTCTCAAAGTCACCCTCGATGCCAAATCATCTGGACAGGCCACGAAAATCAAGGCCACCATTGAGAATGTGGGAACTAGTGATTTGAGCCTTCTCAAGATAGGAACAATTCTCGACGAAAAACCAGTCAAAAAGCTGACGGTGGTTGATTCGAACGGTGCGTAACGGGCCTGCAACAGATTACTGCCATGATCTAATTGGAATGTTCAGGAGCGGAAGTTTTCTTCCAGGGCATTGAGCTTAGCGTATACTACGAGGGTCTGGAAGCGAGCCACTTTGAGCAGCTGGCCGCAGGGTCGTCTCTGACTCGCGTGATTGACATTGCCGAAACCTATGACTTGGCAGCAGGAACATACTCGGTTTACGCCGAGGGAGGCTTCCCTTCCGCGGAGAAATCGAAAGCCGTCACATACAAATCCAACACGGTTTCCGTCACTGTCGACAAGGCCTCGACCGCCGCCACCAAGCAGAACCGGGCCAAGCGCACCGTCTTCAAGTCCGCAAACTGCACAGCTGCGCAGCTCGAGGCCACGGTGAACGGCATCAAGAACTGCGAGCCTCTAGCCCGGGCTGCCGCCGCCGATGCGGCTGACGTGAACTCGGCGAGGTTCGTAGAGTACTTCAAGTCAAACGAGACGACGGCGCGAGACCATGTTTCCGGCCGACTCTTGGCTGTCGCTGCAGAGTGCTCCACCACGGACAAGGGCGAAACCACTGTCGGGTGCCATGATGAGTTTGGATACTGCGAGATGGATGGCCCCCTCATTGCTTATACCACCTGGGTCAACGGCTGGGTCACAATGTGCCCTCTCTTCTACAACACGCTGCCCCCTCTGCCAAAGACGTGCCACAAGCAGGACCATGCAACAACCACCATTCACGAAATGACGCACGCAAGAGCAGTCTACGAGCAGGTGGCTTCGACCCAAGACTATGCCTATGGCTACGAAAACAGCACTGCGCTGGATGCGTTGTCGTGCCTATACAACGCTGACTCGTACTCTCTGTACGCAAATGGTAAGTCACGTCGGTGTTTCCTCCAAAACGGTATATCGGTCAGTGAATTCTAACATGTCTATAGCCGTGTACTTGGATTGTTAGATGTGTGTATTTTTATTATAAATAATCAGCATATAGATATGATTAGGTGATGATTCAAGATTAGCCAACGCGTCATGGTTCCAATTCCGCACTTGAAGGCATGTCACATTCATCAAAACGTATACCTGTAATCAATATCATCCTGGATTGCCACGCCGTCCTTTTCGGCCTTTCCATTTTGTCTCTTGAACCACCAGTACATCAGCATGACCAGGACGATGAGTAGAAACTGAGTTGCGACGCTGCACCACACACCCGTTCGATACGTCGGATACTCCTTTTGCATAAAAGTGCACGATGCATAAACACCTCCGATGGCGGCAAATAGCATCTGCACACCGCTGGCAATGGACCGGCGAGATGCACCACGTACATTGTTGGACTGGAAGGCGATGATGGTGGGAAGGTTGGCGTTGCAACCCGATACCCCAAGGAAGACACCTGTGTCATTGTCAGCGCGTATCTCCACCACAGCGAATCAAAGAGAAGAAAACAAATTCCGAAGAGAACTTACCAAAGTATCTCACTCCATTGTTCTTGTGGTACGCCGTCAGTAACAATCCAGTGAGCGTAATGGTCGCATTCAGCACCATCCACGGCATCCTCAGTCTTGATCTGTCTGCAATCCACGCTACTGCCAGGGTCCAAATGATGCTGGACAGGTATGGCGGGGCGCAAAGCAAGAAGACTATGGCGGTCGAGTAGCCCAGAGTTGTGAGGATGATCTGGATGAAGTAGGCGAATGCGTAAATGGGAGCGCTGCAGCACAGGAACATGAAGCCGTACACCCACAGCTCCCACCGCAAGCCGACCTGAACAACCTTTTTCAGTGTCAAAGCATCAGGGTCTGCGTCTCCACGATCCCGCTCCACTCGGTCAAGGATGGTCTCGAGCTCCTGGCGAGTAAAGGAGGATTTGCCGCCCGATGCGAGAAGCTGGTCAGGGAAAGGAAGCGTGAACATGAAGCCTACCAAAGCAAACCCGATGGTTATGGCACCTTCTATGCTTTATTCTTTTGTGAGCCGGATCGAGTGCGTGTGTGTCGGATTGCTTACATGAAAATCCAGCGCCAACCCGCAATCCCGTGGGCTCCGTCCAGCTTGATCAGCGCGTAGGCCAGAATGTTCCCAAACGCCGAGATGAAAAGGTTGATCATGTACCACAAAGCCATCCTGCACCTTCGGTTAGTTCACGCAAGTTCGCAGCCCCAGAGAGAGAAAAAACCACACGCCTCTGTTGGACTTCGTATCGCTGATACCAACTACTCAGCAGGTACATGCAGCAGGGAAGAAAACCCGCCTCGAATACGCCGATGAGCATTCGGCAAACCACAATGACCCGCCAGTCGTTGGCCCAGCCCATCCCGAGCATCACAGCGCCCCAGCTGAGCACGAGGCCGTTGAGGAGAAGTCTGGGCCCAATCCAGCGCAGCGACAATGTCGTGGGCAGCTCGAAGAGAAAATATGTAATGAAAAACACCAGCAGCGCAATAGAATAGCGGTTACCGACGTCAAACCCGAGGTCTTCGTTCATGCCCGCCACACGTGCATTTGAGAGGTTGACTCGATCCAGGCCGGCGATGGAATAGAGGATGCCGAGCATGGGGATGAGGCACCAATCGACCTTGCGGCTGGAACAAGAGTCAGTACCATCTTTCATTCTCTTTCATCCAGTCGGTCATTACACTAAGCGTCCCTCAGCTTTGCGCTGCTCAAGGGGGACATCGGCCTCTTCAACATGTCGACGATGCCACCGCGACTTTGTCTCAGCCACATCCACCTCTTCCACCGAGGCACCTTTGTCCTGGAGGTCTACCATGTCTTTTTATATGAATTTTCCGGGCGACTGCTCTTTTTTGTTTCTTTTTTAATGCAACCTCAAGCCGGAAACTCCATCAATATATACCCCCCCGCCCCTCTTCCATCTCACCCTTACCATCGCGGGGCATGGCCTTGATCGCTCTGGTTTTAGGCCCGGAAAACGTTAGCAGCTAGCCCGGCATCGGTCAATGGCTTCCAGCGACCCTTCCTCGGTCTTAGTTTTAGTCCCAAATGTGACGTTTCCATCCTTGAAGGGTTCGCCCAGCCCTGTCAGGCGAGGACGATGAAAGCTCCAGGCTCAATTTGGCATCAGTTCTCGGAGCGGGTGGGGCCGTGCCGCGACATATCCGAAAGGCTCATCCCGTGTGAAACATATGCACGCATCAAAACTCTTGGATACACAAGCAAGCTATTTCAGCATTTAGACATTTTCAGTTTCATCTTGTAAACCCCATTTCGACAGTCTGGATAATCAGCGAAAGAGCATGCCGCAGGCAACAACAACAACAACAAATGCTTTAATGAATAATTGCTAGTAAACCATGGAATCAATTATCGAATTGCCCAGACGCAATTCGACAGTGCAGTACCTTGAATGCAGTGGCAAGTATTAGCAACCTATCAATGAGGCCTCTGTAATTTTATTGTGGCATGATGCGGAGTTACTTCGTTTTGGAGAGTAGTTACAAAGACGATTGCTGCACAACTGCAGCTCTGATAAGTGACATCACCCAGCCAACCACCTTAGCGCACAACCAAAACTCACTAAAATATGAATTCTCACACCGAAACCAGACCTTTTCAAATGGCGGGCTCTCCCTGCCTTGTCGGTCAAATGTGGCGTTGGCCCGCAGTGCTAGATCGGTGTCCCCGGTCAGTCAGCCTCGTATCAGATTCTAGAACTGCTTCCCTTGCATGCTTGTTCCCCTCAATCATGACGCCACCACAGCTCTATGAGCTGATCGCAGGTACTTGATCCATATTGTAGTTCTTCCCGCCGGCAACGTCAACCATAAAGTTCTCGAGCGGCAGGCATTCCCTCTCACCGACCTCCTTTACATGAGACCTGGCGTTGCACCGAAGGGTCGTGTTGCAGCAAAAGTGTCACCCTTCAACTCAGCCCGAGTAGCAAGGGCGTACTCGATGGGAGAATAGTATTCCAGGTTAAAACTTGCAGCATGTGTCGCTGGGATTGCCAAAAGCTGCTGTCAAGGCCCAGGGAGCTCCAGAAGGTCGTTTGATTATTTCTCAAACAGCACTCACTACGCTGGCAAGCCAAGCTCAAAGGTTCAACTTGCGGGGCTTTCTTTCAGTTCCATAACTCAGATGCTTATGTAAATGTAACGTGTGCAAATTCAACTCACCTTGGCCGAGCACGATTGGGCAGCAAGTTTGATACTCGCAAGCACTGGCTCGGATTGTTGCACGGTGACGTGCAGCCAAAAACCAATCACGCAGCTCTTGCACACTATCTACAACTACACAAGAAGGTCGAGACCACATAAACTGTGGATTTTAGTTGAAGGAGGCATATACGGTACCCCTCAAAAGCGACCAGTCGGCCCCTATCGTACGCCAGCCGCCAAAGTGTAATTGGTGCCCGCTCGATGGTACCGTCAATCAATGGTGGTCAATGCATAGTCAGGGTCTATTTCCGCAGGCCAAAGGTCAATCAGTACTGATTATCCCAAGATATACAATAACTTGGGAAACAAGAAGGAGAGTGTAAGATTATGTGGGCAGACCGATAGCATTTCTGGGGTTAAAGTATTCAAGCACAGGCCAGCCTTCTTCTCAGATACATCACGCAACATTGACCGAAACACCAGTCTATCCACATTCGACTGTTGATTGCCTCCTCATGTTTCTCCCCCGCAACTCACCACGCACAGTGAAATTGTTACACCGCTAGACGATGGTAACCTGGCCGTGCAGAATCGCCCCATTGCGGCAGCGTGCAAACGCCACGGAGGCGGGGTTTGTGAGACATTGTTGCGGTTTTTGGCAAAGCAGCAGCAAAGCGGATCAGATTGACCGGCCCTCGTGAAGGCCGCGTCCAGCTTCTGGGCTCGCGTCGAGACGGATATCTGTCAACGGGCTTTTGGTATAAAGTGCCCTCAAGATCTCCTGTTAAGCCGTTGATCCTATCATCTCAAGCTTCCGAAGCTCAGCATCTAAACACTTCACACACACACACACACACACACACAAAAAAAAAAAAAACTCTTTAACTTGTATCTTCAAAAAGGAAGAAAAAAGAAAAAAAACCCGCCATCATGTCTGGTCTTCCCACTGCCCCCGACACGGATGTCGGCTTCCAGCCGCCCCCCACGACGCTGCCCATTGGGAAATCACCTTACGGCGCTCTCCCGCCACCCATGGCTCCGGTCCTTGGCAGCGAGGAACAAGTCATCTTCAATCCCGTCATGATCATGCTCTGCGGGTACCTCAACGAGGTTCACCCCGGCTCCTTGGAGAAGGCTGTCAAGCAAGCCTACGAGAAGATCCCCAAGTTCATGGATGACCTGAAGATCAAGGACGAGCTCTCGTTTCTCATCTTCGCAAACGACCTGCTCAAGTGGATCCCCCACGAGAACTACAAGGGCCGAGACATCTACAACATCATCACCATGTTCTACTTCATCTTTGATCAAAACGCTCTCCGTGGCCTTCAAACCGAAATCAGACCCGAGTCCGTCGGCCAGCCCCTCACCTGGCTCTCGTCCTGGATCGTCGTCTTTTCTCAGCTCATCGGCCTCCACATGGACTCCAGAAGCTCCCTGACGCGCGAGTCGTTGATTACTTTTAAGAAGTCGCCCCTTTACTGCTACAACGACGCGGTGGAGCCGCGAGGCGGCTTCAAAACCTTCAACGAGTTCTTTTCCCGCAAGCTCAAGGAGGGCGTCAGGCCCATCGACGCCCCCAAGGACGACCACATCATTGTCTACCCGGCCGACTGCACCTTTGATGATTTGGTCAAGGACGGAGAGCCAACCCACAGCATGGTCAACGTCAGCGCGGAAAACATTGTGGACATCAAGGGTCTCAAGTGGACCATCGACTCTCTGCTGCAGGGAAGCGAGTACGCACACGAGTTCAAGGATGGCGTCTGGATGCATGCGTTCCTGAACACGTACAACTACCACCGCCAGCACGCCCCCGTCCGAGGCACCGTCATGGAGGCCAAGAACATCCAGGGCGCGTGCTACCTCGAGGTCAACCAGGAGAAGTGCGAGCCCGTCAGAACAATGTGCGGGACCGATGCCCCAGACTACCCGGGCTACCAGTTCCTCCAGACGAGGGGCATGATCATCATCGACAACCCCCGCCTCGGCCTGGTTGCGGTGCTGCCCATCGGCATGGCGCAGGTTTCCTCGGTCAAGCTGTCCGTCTCCGAGGGCGACTACGTGAACAAGGGAGATGAGATCTCGTACTTCGAGTTCGGCGGGTCCGACATCATTTGCGTCTTCCAGAAAAAGGCTGGCTTGGACTTCTCAAGCTTCAAGCATTCCGAGCACGGCAAGTACTCGCACATGGGAAGCAAGCTGGCTACTGCGCCGCAGGGAGAATAGGTACAAAGCAAATCCATGCTTTCTCGCGAGGTATCAAAATAAAATATAAAACAATTCATGACAAGCCTGGTGTATAAGCGATGCATGAGCGCAAGCAGTGACTTCAATTAAACAACCACGGCTTTGTAGGTGAGGCTGCATTGTGGTATTCTCTCCCTTTGTGCAACAGCGGAAATAGAATCCCAACATGACGTACGAGATGGCCCCTGCAGGGGGAGGTTGAATAAGGCTGGTGACCAAAACATTGACAAACTTTAAAAGTAAAACCAGCTGATCCGATAGCGAGCTAAAGATAAGAATAGCTCTAGAAGCAACCATGCCATCAATGGGTGTTATACCACGGTGCAGTGCATTTCCCCGGCAGTCCAGATCAGGCTCAGTCACGTTCCGCTGACACAATCTCGCCCCCATGAACCTGTCGGAAAAAGGAAAAAAAAAATCCAAACCCGAAGGTCGGGTTCCCGGCACGCAAGTAAGATTTGGAATAGTGGGAACGCCTGGCGCCTTGATCCGCACCCGTCCCCACCGCGGCCAGCCAATTGAGGAGCAAAAGACCCAGGTTGTCCCGAGTCATGGAGTTATTTTCCAACCAACCCTGTTGACCGTTGGGTGACTGCACATGATTAACGCATGAGCCCTTGAGGTGGGCGACAAAAAATAAGGAGCAACAACGAGAGATTTCATCAATCGCCTCGTTTCGCCAAGATTTTTTTCTTTGCTTTCTTTTTTCCTCTTTGGGACGCCACCGCAAGGATTTATTGCGCACAGAAACTATGCCCGTGCCCTGCCTGGACGGTGATTGTGTGGAGTTACGCGGCTGAATCCATCCGGCCTGACCTTGTCCTTTTTAGCTGTCAATCCCTTTGGCGCAAAGGCCGACAACGAGGTGGTGGGTGGCCGTGAATGCAACTCTTATGTACACATTATGTCACCGCAACGTGCGTGCGTGCGTGCGTGCGTGTGTGTGTGTGCGCAGATCTTGTCTTCTTTTTTTTGTCACCTCCTTCCTGTCAGTGCAGTTCCCTCATGCAAGATTATTATACGATCCCGTCCAACGGTGTGTCTTGGCTGGCTCCAGCCAAGGCCGCGCTTCGGCACCGATGCGGGACCAGCATCGGCAAGACGGGACCATCGTCGGCAGTTTTCATGGCAAGACTCGAAAAGTGACAGCCATAGAGAAGAAGAAGAAAAAAAAAGAAGGCAGGGCCCCACGTGAACAAAGTTGTGTGCGCGCCGCCAGCGATGCGGAATTACCCAGTCCGCAATGCGTTGGTGCGATAAGGGCGGGTACGCTACTCCCTGTACGGATCAGGAAATAAAATACGAAGTTCGGAATGGCGTGCACCGCATCTTGATTGTTGTTAAGCGGAATCGCATACAATCCGTACATCAAAGATCCACTGCGTGTTGCTCATACATACTGCCCATGCATGCCAGCAGAGCCATGGACAGACACGTTTGGGTTGCCTGGCGGTTGAACAAGTAAAGCTTGCTACCTCTCAATCATGAAAAAATACCCTGGGTTCCGTCTTGCTCGAACCTCGGCAAGATCCACCCGCTAGTGCTGCTAGACGCTGGTATCCGCGTGTCGTGAAATGGACGGAAGTATCTATTTGGTTTCCAAGATGCAGCAAGCTGTGTAATGCAATCTTGTCGTCAGCTTCCCCAGGGTCAATACTTTGCCGGCCCCTATCCCACCTCGCTTACCAGGCCGGGAACAGAGATTTTCGTGCCATTCTGGCCAGATACCCTCCACCCTCCGCTCCACCTCAGGCTGTGATAAATGAGAATTCCATCTTGGCCCTGGTCCCATGGTCCCCCTCCACCTCCACTTTTCCACTCAAGCTTGCACCAATAATCGAATGTGATCTAATGTCCGGTGCTGTTCCCGCTAGCAATCCTCCCCTTTGCCAGACCCTTCAGCTTGGTTAGTCCTCCTTCTCGTGGTCATGGGGGGGGCTGCATCGGTGCCGCATCGGTCGGAACACCCCAGACGAGCCGTTACCAGGGTCTTCCGGCCGGAACTGTTTTCGCCTAAGAGCCTAAGCATGCGCCAGGGCATTTGTCTCGTCGTCTCCCCGGCCTCTTAACCGTTATCGATTTCTTCGTTGAGTTGTGTCGGCCTGGATCGTGAAATGTGCCGTCCTTTTGCTTCAATTGGTGCCGCCTGGAGCTTCCTCAGCTGTGTGACTTGCCCCGCCGCTAACCAATAGATATACCCTTGCCGAGACTCGACAATTGCGCCATGACCGACGATCTGGAAAAGGCGTCTGCATCTGCTCGCGCCGAGCTTCACTCATCAGCCTCTTCATCATGTTCATCTTCCACAACCGCTTCGGCCGTGCTGGAGCCCATCAAAACCGCTGGCTCTCAGAGACCCAGCTACTCGGCACAACGCTTGCGAGAGCCAGGAGTCCTCAATGCTCTCGAGCATGTTCTAACCCATGACGTCGAGACTGATGCCGACCGCGACGCCCGCGAACCCATCACATATACCAAAACCGGAACCAGCATCGCAAGTGTTGCATCGCGGCCGCCCGAATATGAAGTCATCTTTGAGGAGGGCGACCCAGAAAACCCAAAGAACTGGCCGTTCTGGTACCGCAGCTGGATCACCTTTGCCATTGCCTATACAACCTGGGTTGTCGTCTTGTATAGTACTTGCTATACTTCCTCGGTTCCAGGCCTGATGGTGGAATATGGTGTCACCAACACTGTCGCAACACTGGGCATGACCACGTATATGCTAGGTCTTGCAGCAGGAAGTCTTATTGTCGCTCCAATGAGCGAGCTTTTCGGTCGCCAAATGGTATACATGGTCTGCCTGATCATCTGGCTGGTCCTCGTTATTCCCTGCGCTCTCGCAACCTCTCTGACCGAGATTCTTGTTGTGAGATTCTTCGGGTAAGTCTCGCTTAACTCAGATTAGGCGTGGCAGCTAACCTGGTTCCCTTTAGAGCTCTCTTTGGCGCTGCGATGATCTCCAACAGCCCGGGAAGTATTGTCGATATCGCCAATCCCGATTATCTGGCTCTTGTCATGTCCTTGTGGTCAATCGCCCCGCTCAACGGCCCGTCCACGGGCCCCATCATTGGAGGATTTGTTTACCAGTACCTCGGGTGGCGATGGGATAACTGGATAGTTTTGATCCTTGGTGGAGCTGGAGTCATCATGATGGCGACGTGCAAGGAGACATACCCCCCAGCCATTCTAAGGCGCAAAGCTGCACGGCTTCGTAAGGAGAATGATGATCCGCGTTACTGGTGTCAGTATGATCAAAAGATGTCTTCAGTCCAGCTTCTCAAGATCAATATGAGCCGTCCCTTTACTCTGTTTGCGACAGAGCCTATCCTGTGGTTCTTGAACATCTGGTGAGTCAGCCCACGCTGCATACATCTATAGCAATGTCCGTTTCTTACTCTGTAGGATCTCTGTGGTTTATGCCATCCTGTACCTCTGCTTCGTTGCATACCCTATCGTTTTCAGGCAACATCGTGGGTGGGAGCCGGGCATGGCCGGTCTGTCGTTTGTCGGCATCGGTATCGGCACCTTGGTTGCCATCTTTTGCGAGCCTTTGTTTCGAAAACTCGTCAACACCCAGCCCCGCGATCCAGAAACTGGCCGGGCTCCGCCTGAGGCAATTGCCATGATCATGGCCATCGGCTCTATTCTCACTCCCATCGGCCAGCTTGTCTTTTCGTGGACGGGTCTTCCCACTTCGATTCATTGGGCTGTCCCCATTGCTTTTGGGATTCCATTTGGCTGTGGCAACACCATCAGTTTCATCTATGCCTCCAACTACATTGCGGGAACTTACACCATCTATGCCGCCAGTGCGCTGGCAGGTAACGCCGTCATGCGAAGTGTCTTTGGAGCCACGCTTCCTCTAGCAGGGCCCAAGATGTACGCTGCATTGACACCCCAGTGGGCAGGTACCCTTTTGGGACTCATGGAAGTCATCATGATCCCGATTCCGTTCATCTTCTGGAGGTACGGCGCCAAGATCCGGGCCAAGAGCCCAGCCATCCGACAACTTCGAGAGGAGCAGGAAAGGGTCGATGCTAAGAGAGCGAGAGCGCAGAGGAAGATGGCAAGTAGAAAGGAAAAGGACGCAGCGGAGGAAGCAAAACACTCCGCGGACTCCTCGGCCCAAGAAAAGTCGGTGGGTTCTCAGACGCAGGAGGTCTAACAACCGGGATCGGGCTTGGTTGGAGTAGAGAAAAGGTCGTTTGGGTCAGCGTGGTAAACAAAAAAAGTGCTTAATGTTAATAAATGATGCCAATTTTTCGACCTTGTTCGGCCAGAAGAAGAAGAAAAATAAAATGAGAAAACTGAAACGGCTCAATGCAAAAGACTACGCCGGAACTTCCGTTGATGGGCAGAGCTTGATCCCAATCCCTCGGAATTCGGAACCTGGATGTTTCTGCTCGGGTAACCCAAAGAAGACGTGCGCAGCTGGTGTCCTCGTTTGGGCGAGTCAGGCTTGATCTCCACGCGAGTGCCACCTTGCATTAAATCTGGGGGAAACTGCCCAGACCCTGCATCTCCCACAAATGGGAATGGTGGAAAAATTGAGGACTGCCACGGCATTTGATCCATCTGTGCGTCAATATTGCACCATGGAAGCATCAATAAAAGTCCAAGAGATTGTTGAAGAGCCCTTTGCTCCACAGCTCGACCTCACCGAACTTTTGTCAGGACTTCACGCTTCAGGATGGTGGTTAGCTGATACACATCGGCAAGCTGTCAAGTGCTAAGGGTGTGGGGTGTGGAGCACGACCCCAGACCATTGCTTTGGGTGACACATGGCGGGAGAAAATGAAAATGGATCCGCCGAGATTGAAAATTCAGTACCATGTGTATGAAAGTAGATTCAGCCTTGGAATTCCATGGCAGGGACTGGGATAGTTTGCCGCGTTAAGCCACGTGATTGTCCCTTAATATGGAACGTGGCTTGTAAGAAACCCAGCTGAGGAAACCTACCAGCATGACATTACAAATGGTTCCTTTTTTTCTTTTTTGCTTCTTGTGTATACATGAGTATGTGAATTAACACGGGCTTCGTTTGAATGTGAAAGGAGCAACCATTAATGCTAAACCTGTTTTAAATACACCCACAGACCTTGCAGATGACTTGAGGTGTTGGCATTTACACAACCTGGACAGTGTGCGTCAAGTCTCGGGTATGTGCAGAGAGGGGGGGCGACCGCACCATTAGTCACTCTTGTCCAAAGCAAGAAATATTAGGTCAAGTATTAATTCACTTTTCTTTTCAAGTTTTTCTCCACTACTATTCACTCTAGACACACTAATCCACTGAGTGTCACCAAGAGTTGCCGCCCTTAGCAGTAATCGTCTTGGCCAGGTCTATCCTTAACCTGGTCTGTTTTCCACGAGATTTGTGAACGCCAACCAGCTCACATCCCGTAGTTTGTCCAACGAATACACGTAAACAGCATACGCAGCGACATTCGCCACCTGCAGTGGCCATTCCAATCCTTTCTCTTTCCCGATAGATTCCAAAACAAACCTTTCAGTCCTTGGGGACCCCGAACCGGGTCATACCATAGAAGCAAACAAGACTTTTCCGGGTCCTAGTTCTCCTTCTCCAACTGGTCAAGTTCCTTGAGCACGGCAGACTTGGTGTTGATCTTCTTAAGCTGTGTGTCTTCCAGCTTCTCACCACCGGCCAAACGCATCTCAAGGTCCTCAATGGCACGAACCTTCTTTTGAAGGCTGCGAATTTTCTTCGCGTTGGGGTTTTGGCCAGCATCGGCAGCGGGGCCGGTGGGGGCATTATGGGGTGGCCCGTTGTTGTTGTGATTGCCATTGCCGTTGGCGTTACCGCGCTGCGTGTTGCTGCGGCTGCGGCCGCCGTTGTTGCGGGACTGGCTTCTGTGGTGGTTGTGGCCGCCAGGACCCCCTCGTCGCTCAGGACTGCGACCTTCACTGCCAGAGCCAGCACCGTAGTCGCGGGGAGGAGGAGCCAGGCTGGCTCCGCCATTGGGCTCACCCTGGCCACCCTTCTTGTTGCGCTTCTTCTTGTTCTTTGCTTTGGACGAGTTCTCATCGCCTGTGGGCTCCGCTCCAGGGACGGTCCTGACAACCGTAGGAGATGGCTCAGCAAATTCAGCGCCAGGAATGGCACGGCGTGGGCGGCCAAAGCCGTTGGGACCAATGTTAGGGGTTCCATTGCTCACAACATGGGCAGCGCCACCTTCGTCCTCGCGCTTGAAGTGCAGCGGTGTAGCCAGGCCACGAGCGCCAGGAGGACGGTACGCACCCGCCGGCTTGCTGGGCGTCTTGACAGTACCAAGATAAGTAGTCGCCGAAGCATGTGGGGTGGGAACGGGGGTAAGCGGGTCACCAGCAGCGATGGCCTCCGGGGCCTGCGGGCGCCATTCAACCTGGTACAGCTCAACCATGTCCTCGTGGTACATGATGCTGCCGCTGACATGCCACAGCTTGACTCCATTGTCAACGCGGAGACGCGGGGACGTGGTGGCCGTCATGATAAAACGGCTGTCAGGGCTCCACTCGCAAACGCTGGGGTTTCCACCCTCAATAGTGGTGATCTTGCGGAAGTCCTTCTCGAGGTCGTAAACGTCGATCTGACCGGCAAGATTGCCGAAGCCGGCAACCAGCACGAATCGTCCGGCGGGCGAGAAGATGATTGTGTTTCGGGGCGCAATGGGGAACGAGTGCGTCGCAACAGCTCGGTGGTTGAAGATGGTAGCCTTGGCCGGCATGTAGCCGTAAACAACACCAAACTCTTTCGAATTTGGGGACCAGGAGACGTCGTGGATCGGGCCCTCCTTGTCCAGGGTGATGCGAGCATCGAAAGCACCAGTGGTGCTCAGCAGGTACAGCGTGGTTTCGCCGTAGTAGCTCTTGCCAGAGCGATCGACGTCAGTTTGGGCCAACACCAGGAGGCTGGAGCCCTGTTTGTTCCACTTCAACTGCACCTTGTCGCCCTTGAAGAATGTTTTTTGAGAGATGGGGTTGTTGAAGAGGGGCACGTTGAACACCTTGACAGCAGCGGGTTGACCCTAGTGCACAAATACGTTAGCAACGATCGGGAGGAAAACAAAATCAAGGCGGGTTTGGCTGCGGCATACCTTTCGTTCAGGGACAAAAACCGCGACTGCGTGGTTCTTGATGCCGGGAGCGAGTGCATAGTTGGAGGCACCCTCAACCCGCAACTTGTTCCACACCTTGACGAGATCATGACTCTCGTAGAACTGAACCTCGTTAGAAACGAGGCGAGCACAGTACATCTCGTCTGCTGTGTATTGGAGGTTCCAGCCTCCTTGTTGCTTCTGGACAAAGCGGCCCAGCGGCTGCTTGTCCTCTGGGGCAACACCTTCCTCGACAACGCGCCAGATCTTGAGGTTCTTGGTCGCATCGCCAGCCTCATCCTTGCCCGGGCGCTCCCAGGTAATGACATAGGTGCCGCGAGGAGAAAAGCCAAGCTCTAGGACGTTGGGGATAGGCAGGCTGAGGATCAGCTGGCCAGTGGTGGTATCAACAACATTGACAGCCTCGGGGGAGGCCCAGCTGAAGAAGCGGCCACATGCAGAGTAGGCACAGCATCGGAGGTTGCCCTCAGGCTTGGAGAACCCAGCGAGAGGCTCGTAGACAGGCGCAGCATCAAAGATGCCGATGGTCTTCTGGGTTCGGTAGGCTAACTGCAGCGGAGACGCCATGGCTAGTGAAAGTCACAGTGTCTCGTGTCTTGCGGGTCTTGTTTTGTTCGGGGGTCAAATGTTCTTTTTTTTTAAGACTGGAGGCCGTTTGGCACTTTCTCCTGGTCTTTTCGGGGACAGGTAGAGATTATCGACGGGGCACAAAGCTCGGGACGGACTCTGCGAGGGGAAATGTCCAAGGTTGGCAGAGGGCGACAGAGCAGGTGAGAGCTGCGCAACAGGGTCAACGGGTCGCTTGGGTCAGGTCGAGCACGCAAAGAGCAAGCGGTCGTCCGGAGAGTGGTGGTTGTCGAGCGGCGTCGGGAGAGTTGAACAGGCGTCGCTAAGCAACAAAGCCGTGAAGCAAGCAGCGCAAAGCGGGAGGCGGAACGTCAATGTCACGAGGAAGAGCGGCTGGCGGGGAATGCAAAGCGAAGCCGAAGCCTGGACCTGCGAAAGGAGAAAAACGGGAAGAACAGATGCCGGAAGAAAGATGAAAGAAGACGGCAAGCACCCAGAGGGGGGAGGGGAATTGGCGCGGCAGTGCCGTGATGCTGTGGGCTGGAGGGAAACAAGAAGAGAAGAAGAAGCGTGGAGGCCACCGGGGGGTGGATGTTTTTTTTTCGTCTTTTTTTTTGCCCACTGCTTTGACAGAAGCGCACGCACGCGCCACACTTCCCACATTGTCACCCGTTCAGCGTTACAGTGTCAATACAAAATCCCCCCTCTAACGCATCGGACCGTCTGCGATGCAGTTGGCGTTTTTTTGCCACTGAATCAGTCTCGCACGGGACGTGCCAGGCTTACGACCCAGAGCGCTGGAGCCCTGTGTCAAACACATGCACTGCAGGTCGAGGGAGACCCGATTGACGGACCATCAGATTGCCATCTCACAGAGCCACGGGCTAGCTCACAGGCCACATCGCCTCGTAGGGACGAACTCGCGAACAACCTACCAGTTCCCCTCAGCAGGGCCCGCAACCCAACTGCCCTGGAGAGTTTCCAGGGGCCTCGGGCAGCCAATCACTGCTGGAGCACGCTGCTCGTAGGTTGCGTAGGTCGTCCATAGGGTCTCGGTCAGCGGAGATAGCGCCCTAATCGATGCCTGATCCCAGGCTATGCCATTTCAAGCCTCCTCGTGGGGCCCTTTCCGTGGATCGCTGCGGGACTGTGACCAAGACTGGGTCTGGAATGAGATGCCATTGTTCTCGATGCGCGTCACTTTGGAGCTCAAAGGCCTGGCGTGAATAGTCCGGAGGGGGTGATTCGAATGGGTCAAACAGCAATGGAGCCTCCCAAGACATGACGGGTGTTCGCTACAGACGGATCCATCTCGCGTCGACGGCCCTCACACTCCCCTCCGAGACTGATACAGAACAAAGCCAGTCCGCCAACTCTTACTTGTGTCGGGTCCGACTACAACAAAACCTTGAGCAAATCACACACCACTTCGGCGCCGATAATCTAGCAATCTACTTTGTCAATCATTCACCCCCGCTTCCAGGTGCATGCCAGGAATGGCACTATCGCATGGGCAGGGATTGAGAGCGGTCAGACTCACCTTGCTTGTGCTTGGCGGCCAGTCAATCGCAGCTCAGCAGAGGTCATCTGACTGGCCATCCCGTGTTTTGTGGACGACATGTCTGCTTATTCAATTTCATCGTGCACATGTGCTGTGCTGTAATTTGCGAATGTGCAATACCAGGCACTTGAAACCGTGGAGACAGGCTTGAATGTTTTAATGGCTCTGCGCTGTCTCAACTCAATTGGAACGAGCAAGTGGACTGGCTGCACGTGATGCCACCCTACAGGTTCTAACATGTTCATCCAACTCATACGCATTTCCCTCCCCGATACTAACGATGCTAGTGCGCCTTCTCATTGACTTTGGGGTTCGTTCGTCAATTTCATACGTGGCACAACAACCACCATTCATTACAATCTGCAAGCTATACCGGTTGGCCCCGTTGTGCTCAACCAACCAGCGCCATTAGGGCTTTAATACACAGTGCTCTTCCCTGTCATCGCAACAGCAACCAAGTTCGGTCTCAGCCACGCACCTAACAACAGGCGCCCTCACTTGGTAATAATTATTAGCTGGGTTTGTGTTCAATTATCAAATCCATGCATTTCCACAGTAACCTTGGAGCTGTTCTCATGTTATGATGCCGACGAAGAATGCACCAATCATGCGGAGCCAACATTTCCGCAATCCTGTAAATGCTTTTATCGCCCCTTAAACTTCTCTTTCCAACCGCCTCTTTCAAACAACCAGAGCGCCTCAGTCGCGTATGCACGGCTCCCTCTGTGCCCACCCTCGTTCATGGCCGCCTCCATTAAACTATCTAGAACCCGCCCTTTCTTTACCGAACTCCAGACGCCCATGGCGATGGGATCGTCCGCAGTCTTGCCCCATTCCCCGTGACCCAACCGATAGAGAATCCGACCCAAGGTTTGAAATGCCATGCATCGCTGGGCTGGAACCGCGCTTCGGGCTAGATGTGCAAGTTCCGCGACGGTGTACCCGGCAGCTTCTGGGGCATCGCCATGGTGATGTAACCCCTTGGAAGACGGAATTGAACGGCTGACACGGGGCGAGAGAAACCGGCCCTCAAAGTCAAATCTCAGTGCTGCGATGGGGATCTCAGGATGGGGATAATATGATGAATCCTTATCCGCTGGGCTGTTCTCCGTGGGAACGGGCGCCATCCATGCGAGTTTGCTCGGGTCCGCTGGGAGATTAGGGAAGTATTTTTCGTGAAGCGTAGATAGAAAGTCTGGGTCGGAAGGATCGAGATCGGGTAGAGAAGGTGGCGCTGGGAAGTGTGTTGACTTTGGTAGATCGGTGATGGGGAATATGTCAGGAGGTATTTGAGTCGGGGCTTGATCTTCATCATAATCTTCTGCAATCTTCTTGTATGAAGTGGCCGTGACTTTGGGAGGAGATTCTTTTATTTCCTTAGGTTCTTCGAATGTGACCTTGCGCGTTGATGCTGTCGGAAGGACATCTCGTTTTGAGGTATCGTCGATTTTGATTTCGGGAACTGGCTCTGATGGCTTAGATGGCCCCGATACCTCGGCTGGTGGAGGATCGAATGGGGAAGGACCGGTCGGTTCATCAATATTGGCCCGTTGGAGGAGTCTCTGGATAAGGGCCGGGTTCAAGCCGCTCATGATGTCTTCTTGCGCCTGGGAGATCTCGGCCGAGGTCATGCTGGCGATCTTTTGTCTGTTCTCTTGGTCGATACGAGTCTTTTCGACCACTTCAAACTCAGAGCTTTGGGATGAGCTCTGCGCCTTTGTTGAACTGTATTGATCCTGTGCCCATGGCCGTGCAGAGGGCTCCTCGCCAGCCGCCTGGGCTGCGCGCTGTTGCTTGAAGGCAGAGCCCCTCCATCTTCGCTTGTGCTGGGGGAACCCAGAGGAAGAGACGGGGTGGTCGTCAAACTTAACAGGCTTCCTCTCCCCAGAATCGCGCTCTACTATGTCGCCGATGAGGAGTGACGGATTCATGGTGGGTGGTTGCTTCGTCTTCGTCCCCGGTGACGACGTTGAAATGGGCAGGCTGACAAAGTCGTCATCACATTTTTTGGTGGTGGTGGTGGAGTGGCGGGGAGAATCTTGAGTGGGGCAGCAGTTTCTAAGACCCCACTTCTATTTTTCATCCGTCGATGGCGGACACATCCGCCTGGGCCCGCATGGCACATGCCACGTGAGCCGCGAAGGGCGCTGTTTAAAAACAATGCAAATTCGCCAAGGAATAAAAAAAACGCAGCTGATGGTGAAGGATTTGAGTTGAAGGGCCAACTTCCCGTTGGGGAAAGGTGGATGCAGTTTGTCCCAGGATGCGTCAGGGTCGGGCAACATAAGGCCATAATAAATTGCGGGCTGGACTTGTCGCGCAAATTTGATCACTGACGCTCGAATTCCTGAAACGCGAGCACGGAATTTTGTCGGCTTTTCTTAGGGGCAAAACCAGAAACAATGGCACGGCTAATGTCATCAATATTAGCGTGCCATGCAAGAAACATTACCCAAACGTAAAAAATAAAAAGCCTCGTGTGCTTGGGACACAACTCTAAAATTCTTCCCGCTTTGTAATTAACTCGCTTTCATATTCGTTCACAAGGGTCTTATTAATCTATGTTGCAGTGGTACGGGGATGAGAAATCTTGCACCGCCACAGATTGATTGGGGTGCCAGGTGCATTAGCGTCGATCGATCACCCCCGTCTTCCTTCCAGAATTCCAGAAACAGAGCGCCACAGGGGTTGCCTGATACGTATCCTGTACTCCGCGACCAGGGGGGGCGGTAAAAACAAAACAGGCCAGCACGGGGGTGAGACATAACTGTGAAAGCTCCTGCTTTTATTGGCCCAAGCCACTGACCACGACACCCATTGGTCAGGTTTCACAGCAGCCTCTCTTTCCCGCAGTGAAACCGTATGGGGCAAAGAAGCGAACTCGGATGCGCTGATTGCTGGCCGCAGGATATGTGTAATGTACGTGTGCTGGCCACGGCGAATCAATGACGACTCATGATTTCTTATGGCCCATAGCTGATATGCAGCGTGCAACCTTGTGAGCAAATGAAAAGCGGACTGGGGAATAATATCACGTTTTTTATCAGAACTCACAACAACTAACTTTTCGCCTTCGCATTCTGGCCTCGCGAGCAACAAGTGCCAGCCATACGCGTTATACCGTGAGCGCTGGACCCCCCCCTGCAAGACAGGGTTGTTGGCAAGGGACAGGTGACGATCACACAGGTTTGGACGATGGCGCGGGAAAACTACCCCGAAAGGGAGCTCATGTGACTGAATATGTGCAGTCACCACGGTCGCTGAGACTGGTCTTGGAGAGGACGACCTGGCGATATTTCTTCTTCTTCTTCTCTTCCCTTGTCATCTGCGACAAACGACAATTGGACGCGTGGTGTCTGAATCTATTTTGTACAGATGGATTAACAATTAATGAGCGAGTACGTACCTCACATAGCCACATGGAGTTACCGAGAAAACTCAGTGTGGCTGGCCCGGGCCTGTCCTGGCCGCACCGCGCTTGTTGACCCAAGGACGCTAGATCCTTGTCGGCATGCCGCGCCTAAGCTTGGTTCAACGTTCACGGAAGCAGACGAGGACGCTCGCTGCACAAGGGCGCCGCAGGGAGGATCAGGGGTGTAGCAGCCCCCCCCTCATTAGTGGATTCTTTCAACTGTCGGGACGCTTTTAGGGCCTTGTCACTCGACAGGCACCGGTCCGAGGTACCTTGGGGGCTTTGGCTCAGACGCAGGCTCAGTCAGTCGTCATCTTTTTTGTACACGGTACATAGTACCTCGTTTGTGTTTATTCTTGGCCCCGGCTGGCCCCACGTTGAGGCACGCTTATCCACTCACCCGCGCCCCCGACGCACCC
Source organism: Calonectria crousiana (assembly GCA_013406985.1). NCBI lineage: Eukaryota > Fungi > Ascomycota > Sordariomycetes > Hypocreales > Nectriaceae > Calonectria > Calonectria crousiana. The sequence goes on along the minus strand of VTGD01000001.1, from coordinate 1,347,313 downwards.
AGGCCTCGCTCGCAGCACGTCGGACCAGGCCATGTTGGTTGCACGTTGCCAGTTCGGGGAGCATTGTAGGCTGTCTTGTCTCTTCGGTTGGCTGTGTCGGCCTTGGGATTCTGGCTCCCAAGTGTCTGAAAGGTATCCTGTCCGTGCTTCGTTCTGGGCTCTCACACGGCTTTATTCTTCCAATTGCCAGCCGACACTACCACCACCACCGCTAAACCCGATATCTCGCTCCATTGTCGCCTCGTCTTGTCTCGTCTTGTTGCTTGTCGTCGTTGTACACTTGGCCAGCACACGCCCCCGGTCAGCCGCCCACCCCTCTCCTTGCCCAATCCGTCTGGCCCATATGATGCCGTATCGAATGCAACCGACGGTCTGGTCTGCGGCAATCGATGGCGTTGCTGTTGTCCTCGTACATCCGGAGCATAGTGTCATGCAGCATTGTCTTGTTGCCCCCTCCTCGCTCTCTTCAGTCCCTTCCCTTCCCATGTTCATGTTGTTTCCGCGCACACCCCCCCTTTCTTTTTTTCTCTGCCTCTTTTCCTTTCTCGCTTTTCCAATGTCCCCATCCCCATCCCCGTCCCCCATCCCGAGTCCACATCCACATTCAACCCTTGGCTGATGACCATCCGCCCGCCCCAAAGGTCCGAGGCTGATGTTTAATTCGCGTTTAATAATAAATTTCCCATTGCCAGAATCATGCTGGTCCCCCCTCCCCCCTCTCGTTTCCTCGTGCCGGTGTCGTGCGCGCGCAGCAGCATGTAGTAGTCACAGCAAGCAGCAAAGCAGTTGGCTTGCCCCGTTTTTCCCCTTCCCGCCAGAAAATAAGAAATGTTGTCCCGAAAAAAAAAACGTAGCCATCCCCATCTCCCATTTCCTCTCCCTTTTTCCTTTCTCCCACCTCCTTTCAACCTTTCCCACCCGCCTTTTTTCCTCACCAACAACACCGCGTAATCCGGTCGCATCTGCTCGAATTCATCAATTCGGCATCCTTTTCGTATCCGCACCATCACGAGATTACCATCATCCGCTGCGCCTGGAGCTGCAGCATCGGCTGCTGGCCTCGAAACAACCCGTGCCCCCGTCCAGCCTCTTTTCCCGCACGCGCAGCTCTCACAATCTCGGTCGTCGTCGCCCGACGCAGCGTTGTGAGGCTATTCAGAGTCGCAGCTCCACCACCCACCTTACCCAATTTCTAGCCACTCAGAGCCCACCGACGTTCCCGACCGCGCAGCCATCCACTCGCCCACTGTACTTTGTACCTGACCAAGCCCCGGCCCATTGTGCAGCGCTGTACTCCGTACCTTCCCCAGGTAATTATACCGAATAGGCCCAGGCACTTGCGCTTGCAGCCAACCACCAACCATCAATCGCCGTCCAATCAGGCATTTACTCGCCTATTCAATTCCTCTCCTCTCAACGCCGCGATATCTGAATCACTACCGTCCATCGTGCACATCACCCTTTCGGGCATTTTAATTTTTCCCCCTCTTTCTTTTTTTTTTTTTTTTAAACCTTTATCTGCTTCTCATGGTTACTGTTTTCGGATCCCGCCACTAGTCTCTGACACGCTATTCTCCCATAGGAGGAGCATTGACATCCTCCGCGTCGGTGCATAATCCTCGCCCTGCAATATTCCCTGCTTCTGTATCCTCCCATACCGCGACCGCCAACACGTTAATGTCGCGATACGACTCCTCCGCCGGGGAGCTTTCCTCGCCGCCATCGGGGTCTCTGTCAGAGCCAGGATCTCCATCGCGACAACCCTCCCGTCGTGCCCAGAACGACATGATGGGCGAACAACACGATCACCAGCATGGCGACCAGCCGCCCCCTCCGATGCCCGTCCACACTGGCCCTGGCCCCCCTAAGAAATATGGTTTGGTCGACAACAAGTGGGTGCAGTTGACCGCTGCCGGTGTGCCGCGTAAGAAGCCTGGCCGCAAGCCCGGCTCCGTGGTCAAACCCAAGAACGCAGATGGCTCCGATACTACTCCCAAGGCTGCCCGCAAGCCTCGAAAACCTCGCGATCCGAATGCGCCACCGATGCAGCGCAAGCGCAAGATTGCTTCGGCTGCCGATACCGATACCGATGTTCCTTCAGATTCAAAGTCGCTGGCCGCTGCCTCGCGTCAGCCACGTGTCTCGGACATCTCCAACATAACGGCTTCGTCACCTGCTCAACCGCAACATCACCATCATATTGAGCAGCGATACTCTCCCAAGATTCCCAAACGAGAGCACTTCCCGGGCTCTATGCAGAGCATTCTGAACTCCGACCCCCCAACACAGCCCCCGCCCCAGTCTTCGCCGCCTACCAGCACGGCTGTGCCTGTGCGTACAAGCGGCCAGAGCTACGATCCGATCCGTGGCAAAATTGACCCTGTTCGCGAGTCAATGGTCTCGCGCGACCCCTACGGATCTAATGCCGGCTCACCCAGAGCGCCTTCAACACAGATGCCCAACCGATCACCCACAATTGCGAGCCTAATCCAGCCCTCGGCCCCCTCGACCGTATCGCCAAAGCAGTCGCATAGTACCTTTCAACCTCCCTCGACACAATCGCGTTTCCAGCCGCAAGAAGCCTCGCTCCCTCCTTCGCCAGTTCGGGGCCTGTCAACTCCCACACCCGCAGGACGTCCTCTGGCTCCAGCTCCGGCTCCGGCTCCAGCTCCAGCTCCGGTTCCAGCTCCTGCTTCAGCCCCGCCTACACCTTCAGTACCAGAGGCGAACAAGGCTCAAGCACCACCTCCGCCTGTGCTACAACGACCTGTAATCAAGGAGTCGAATTTCACCACTATTTCTAATGGGCCTGTGAAAAAGGTTTCCCCAAAGCAAAAACCAAACACGGGCGTTTCAACCCCGAAGACGGATAATTTGGAGGATTTCCAGGAGAGTGAGGGACGATCTATTCTTGACTTTGGGAGAGCGAAGCCGGGCGAGGAGCAGCAGACACCAACCATTGTCCTTACAATTCCGATTCAGCAAGGAGAGACGAACAAGTACGTTAACTTTATGCGCATGGCAGAGGATCGCTATGGTTGGGACGCGTTACATCCTCGCCTGGCCGCCAACCGCGACCGAAAGGCTCGCATAGCAGCAGCTGCTGCTTCACTAGAAAAGGCAGAGTCTGGCCGAGAGTCCGGTGACGAGATGTCGGTGGATCTTTCTGACGGCGAGGGCAGCAACCCAGAAAATGGTGGCACCAGTGGCCCAGATGCCCAGGCCAAGCCCAAGAAAAAGCGCAATTTCAAGGAAGACCAATATGACGTGGATGACGACTTTGTGGACGATTCAGAGCTTCTTTGGGAGGCACAGGCCGCTGCCAGTCGTGACGGATTCTTTGTCTACTCGGGACCGTTGGTGCCCGAGGTGGAGAAGCCTGCAGGAGGGTATGTATCCCTGAATTTGACATTGCGGACAAATTTGCTAACAAGATTGCAGTCAAGATGGCGCCCCCAAGCGCGGACGCGGTGGCCGAGGCAGCCGAGGTGGTGGTCGAGGTGCTGCTGGACGTGGTGGAGCTGGGTCCGGCCGCGGCGGTGGACCCGGGTCTCGAGGCGGTTCCATCACTCGAAAGCCTCGAATCACAAAGTCGGAGAAGGCCCAACGCGAGCGGGAAAAGGCGGAGCGAGAGAGCATGCTATCCAAAACACCCAACCATGGCTACTCGCTCCAACCGACCACTCCTTCTTTTGCTGTGAGCGAGCTGGGAGCCTAATGTGCTCCGCAAATACTGCTAGCCCTTTGGGCTATGATGATCAAGTCAGCTCCTCCTACTCCTCTGTCTTCCTCACTCTTCGTTGAGGAGTATACACACTGATGAGACAACTGTCTCTCACTGCTTTTTACTTTCCTTGTTTTATTTCCTTTTATACGTCAGTAATTTCCGCTTTACGGATTCTGGCTGGTCGGCAAAGCCTGTATTTGTCTTTTGGAACTTGTTGGAGAACTGGCGTGTTGTGGTAATTTTCACTTGTACGGGGAACAACGGGTCGAATTTCCGGCGTTTGAGAGGGCAGAGAGCGGATGTTGTCATGACAGGGAAGATGGAATTGGGCTTTGGGTGAAAGACGGAGTCCCTCTTTTCTTTTTCCCTTTTCGTTTTTCTATTTATCAATCGAAGACCAAGATGGAGGAGGCACAAAGGGGGGAGGTGCCAAGCCTCATGGTGGTTGCTTTTTCATAATCCCCTTGGAAGCTGGAGAATTAGAATAGGAGTCGATGATGTGTTAAGATGACTAAAACGGCCCTCTTGAAAATATTTTTCTTGGTGCAAGTGCATGGTGACGGGCAAATCACCAGTTTCAACATGTTTGAAACCGGGGTTGGGTGTTAACGGAAATAAGTTTGGTTAACCAAATGTCATGGGATAATAATTCACCACATATTGCGCTGCTCTTATTGATAGGTATATATATCATCATCTCTCCACATAACCATGAGAATAAACAATCATTCCCGACAAGTCTACTGCTCTCCCACCTTTTCTTCCCCACATGTAGCTCGTTGCATCTTGCTGGTAACCAAGGCAATAGGTAAGATGGGGTAACTTGTGTAACGCAAAAACCATCCGCTGGAAGAAACAGGCGCTTTTCCACTCCACTTGTCGATTTTGCACTCCTTCATGTAGTAATAGCATCTTTCTCTGGTTCCCTTGCTCTTGACCACTCACCCTCGTTCCGTCGTTTTCCTGGGTATCCATTTCACGTCGGAACGTGCGCTCATGCCAGGCTGAATTCGGGAATCTCACCCATCTCGTTCGTCAGCTGGCCTGCGAGCTTGTATGAGGCGCGCCAGCGCAGCTTGGCAGAGTCCACCTTTTGGGCGTGGTTGCCAGCATGCCAGATGGCGACGTTTTGCGTAATGCCTCGGCTCTGGTTGGGAGCCAGATCACGGCCAGTTTGGGTTTGAAGTTGAAGCTCATAGCCCTGTGGCGAATGATTAGCAAATAGGTAAACGCTTTCATTACAGCAGCCTCTTTTCTGTTTACCTTTGTGACAGCAAGCTGGTAGTGAAGTTCGCCGATGGGTTGAGCTGTCTTGTTGGAAAATGCAAAGGATATGGTTAAAGCGTTGGGGGCGGCAGTGCTTCGGGTAGCGATCATTTCGATGCGGAGGTTTGTGTCGCTGACGGTGGCTTGGTGTTGCTTGGGCTTGGCGGGCTCAGGGGGGAGAGCCGAAGAGAAGTTCCACTCATCATCATCGTTGGATGCAGAGGGGGCAGGCTGAGGAGGAGCAGGAGAAGCGCGATGGGAGCTACTCATAGGGGAAGCAAGGGCGGCAAAGGGATCCGACGCAGGTGGCTGAGGCGGGGCGTGGGCGGACTGCTGCTGAGGTGGAAGCTGGGGGGTTGAGGACTGAGAAACAGGTTGCGAGCCGAAGCCGGGGATCTGGCTGAATGGAGGAGGAGGGGTTGGCTGGTTGACAACAGGGCCCTTGGCCGAGTTGTCCTGGGTCATGGATGATAGGAGAGCAGGACCAGGAATGTCTAGAAGACGGAGTTAGTTACATGTTATGACGCGGGGCGTGGGCAGCAGTCGGGGAGACCTACTCTGGTTTGCACCGAATCCGAGGGCAATGTTACCACCCTGTCCGAAGCTGCTTGACGAACCGCTAATGTCCAGGCCGAGGAGGTCGTTCTCAATACCGGCGGCTCCAGGAGGTGCAGGAGATGTGCTGGTGGATGCGCCGTTGCTTCCGTTGGAGGCGGCGGGCTCGGCATCAAAGTCGATGAGGGAGAGTTCGTTGGCGGCGCTCGATGAAGCTGCGGCAGTTCCTGAAGGTGGTGGAGGGGCACCGGCGGCGACCTTGGCGGCGGCTGCCAGGTCGCCCTTCTTCATAAGCTTATATCGCTCGACGGTTCGGTGTATGCTGTCGTTGATTTCCAGAAGCTTGGCAACAGCTTCGTGGTCTTCCGACTCCTCCTCGCACATCTTTTGGATCTTGGGCTGGGCGCTCTGCAGGGAAGCAGCGAGCTCGGCAAACACATCGCCATCCTGCATCTTGTCGCCTTCCTGGAAAGCCTCCAATCGTTCCTCCAGCAGACGGGCCTTGGCCTGAATCTTGCCGACCTCTTCGGCAGCTTTTGCGCGGTAATCGGTCTTGGTTCGGGTATCGTAGCCAGCCATGACCTTCATGAGGCGATTGGCTTCTTGCAGGTCCTCGGGAGTACCCCGACGGATCAACTCCTGGAGCTTGGCCGATTGCGCCTCGCGCTCTTCTTCCTCCATCTCTTCGGCGGACTTGAGATTCTACACAGTGGGGTCAGTACGCATGCCATTACGAATCTGCAGCGGCGGGTAGGCTTACATCGCTTGGGTTGAGGACGGCGGCATCTTCTCTCCGCATCTCAGGAAAAGCATAGCCCTTGTAGCTTAGTAGACGGTGCATGTCCCTGATGAAGCCCAGATCCTCCTTGTACCGGCTCGTTTCGCATATCGTGCCGCGCCACTCTTCGATGTGCTCGAGAATCTTGGACTGGACACGGGTGGGGCGGATGGGAGGGCGCTCGGGAAAGCGGCGGACGAGTTCATTGAGAAACTCCTTCGTGCTGATTTGGAGGTGGAAGGGGTAGCCGCAGTTCTTGACGCAGATGTCGAGGAGGTTGAGGGCGAGGAGGGCGACATTAGGATTGCGGTGATTGATATAGCTGACAATGGCGGTAGCAGCCTCGCGCGGGGTGCTGCCCTTCTTGGAGTTGATGAGGTCCGAGATCTCAAGATTGAGGGCCAGGTTGGGCTCGTAGTTCTCGGGACTGCAGGCTGCCTGGATGAATCGCTGGAGCTGGGACGGGGCGCGGCCACTATAGTCGCCCCAGCGGTCGCGAGCAGCAGCGCGGGCGCTTGCGGCTTCCATGACGGAGGAGACTGCGAGCAGCGAGAGGGTAGGGGGAGGAAGAGGAGGAGGACAGGGGAGGTGAGGTGACGGGAACAAGGTGAAGCGATCCCCGGTTCGGAGGGAGCTGCTGGCGGAAGAGAGCTGGCGGAGGGAGTGGGAAGCGGGGCTGCACCGGGGAAGGCTGCAGACGGGACAGCGAGGCAGAGAAACAGGGAGATAGGGCGACAGGGGTGCTGAGAGGTGATTGGTGATTGGTGATTGGTGAGACGGTGAGTTCTGAAGGGAGGGAAGCACGGAGGGCGCCAGTATGACGTTGTTAAAGTTGAGAGTACTGTTCTTTTTTGCTTTTTCTTCTTCTTTCTTTTCTTTTTTGCGTGGATTGGAGAATGACGACTCGATGATGTAGAACAATGTCACAAGCGCAACACGGCCGGGTGCAGCACTCGCGCAAGGCTGCAGCGAAGAGACTGCTGGGTTCTGATTCGTGGTGCCTGATGCTCGCCACTATCCGGACACGCTGTGCACTAGCAGAGGATGGATTGTCCGACGTCGTAGTTCCTGAAGCCGCGCACCTATAACAGGCCTAGCGCCTCCCTGTGGCACGCGCCTGGCAGAACTGGCAGGGCCTGGCACGTCCCTCTGCCCCTCCACCCCTCGTGGTTCAGGGTGCCCGTTGCCACTAACTTGCTTCCCCAAGCAACCAAGCTTTCGGTGATTTGGCGGCATTTGACCAATACGAAAGCCACCATCGGGAATGGATGGGTGCGCTGGCCGTCCACTGTTGATAATTTGCAGAGCCCGGGTTTCGTGTCCGAATCTAATCGTGCCGAGCCTCGATTGGAACATCTGGAAAGCTGGATACGGGAACAAAATTGCCGAGAGTTACGAGCCGGTGGATAACAAATAAACGATAATGCACTACTGGCTGTCGTCCCATTTGCTGCCGCCCCCCGTAACAGCAGCACAGCGAGGCGATTCCCACACCCGCACCCACTGCGCCGACACTAACAGCGAGGCCCCCAAGACACAAGGCTCCCACTTACCGAAAAACCCGCCCTGGTTATCGCTCTCCTCGGGAACTGATTCCACCCTCCCCTCCCGCACCTAGCTCCAAGCAAAAGCCACAGGCTTGTCCTCCTTCCTCTTGTCCCACCACCCCATGGCCTGACAACCACTGACAACATGGCAAGCAATTACGACACAGCGAATAGAATCCCGCTATTGGGGAGCGCGCTAGCGGGAGCATAGCCCCCTCCCGAGCTTCCTTGTTGGTTACCCGCAGATGCACATCGACTGGAAATACTGTCAAATGCAGAAATGTCCGTCTCGTTATGAGCTTCTTGCTCTCTATATTAGACTGTCATGGCTTGCCTTCCTCGTCTCTCCCTATATGGCCTCGTGTTGTTGGACGATCTTCACTCTGCGCCTTGTCACTCATCCTTCTCCAATCCCTTTTAATGACAACCATCCCTTTCTATTCTACTTCAAATGACATGCCCAGCTCTTTCCTTCAAGCTGCAGCCCCGAAAACCTCTTCATGCCTAAACCATGAAGCGCATGTTCCAGATCTCGAGAAACAAGCCCAGCGTTGGAAGCGACCCTTCGGCCTCATCACTCTCCGCTTCCGGTTTCACCTTTGTCGACAACCCGCGGGGAGTGTCCGAGGCAGTTTCTGAGCTTTCCAGTGCCATTGAGAGTGCCATTGACCAAATTAACATTTCCAGTGAGTCGCTAATCTGCCTTGCCTATCATCAGCCTTTTTTCCCCCTTGCTTCGCTAACAAAAACCCTGCCATAACCCAGCCGACTTGAACCCCCCACTTAACAAGCTGGTCCATGGCCTGGACCGAGAAGGATCGACTTATGACAACTCCAAGGCCAGTGAGAGGCATCCGAGTGCTGAGTGGAAATGGTAACGAGTCGTCCTTGGCTGCACGTGCCGGGTTCCTACGTCGACTGACCATGCCGTATCAACTAGCTCGCGAGCAAAGGCCCAGCTCGTGTTCATAGCCTGGAAGTGCGCCCAGGGAGCCTACAACACCGCCAGGGACCCAATAGACACGCCGGACCATACTGTTCAGAGTGACGTTGTCAAAACCCCGTTGCTGGGCGTCGGCGTCAATGCGTGGGCTTCCACCTTGATTTGCCCCAAAGCCGACGCACCCCTGGAAAGCGAATATCTCCCGGCCCTGGTCGTCTCCATCCAAGGCAGTCCCAGCAAAATGGACCACGTCCTCAACCCGAATGATCAACCAAAAGATGCCAAGCATTTTATTGTATGCTCCCTAATGGAACCCCGGCGGCGATTGGTGTGCTAATCCCTGGCCCAGAACCCTGCTTTGTTCAATGGTTCTCAACCTCTTGTCCACGGTGGCTTCCTCGATACCGCTGAAGCTCTGCACCCTGGCGTGTCCCAGAAAATCCGGAGATATCTTGAAACCCCAGGGCAAGGCGTCAAGCATGTGTTGATCACTGGCCATTCCGCAGGCGGAGCTGTGGCCTCGCTGCTTTTTCTTCATTACCTTTCTAATTCTGACCTGGGTATGGTTTTGACACGAGTTTCTCCAAAAGCCAAATGCAAGCTGATTATTTCTCAGGGAAAACAGCCAGGTTCTCCTGTATTACTTTTGGTTCTGCCCCATTAATTACCGTGCCAATTGACTTTTCAAACTATCCCCAGCCCTCTACCACATCGACCATCGCTCTGAACATTATCAACGAATTCGATTTGGCCAGCCGAGCTGACCGACCGTACATGAAGTCGGTTGTGAATCTCGTCAGATCTGTTTATGGGCAGCGCCCTATCCCCCTGGAAGGGGTCGCCACCGAACATGGCGATGACGACGATGATGGGGCACCGGCCGATTCCCCCAGCAGCAAGGGCAAGCAGCCAAGCGTTGGAAATGACTCGGTGGCAGGCACAAGCCAGGATTTCACATCATTCGGCCGCAACGTTTGGCCAGTCCCCAAACAATTTTATCACCATATTGGTGCAAGAGTAGTGCTTATGATGCGCCTAGGCGAAGACGAGATCCAGCTGAGAGTCTTTGAGGTGCCCCCCAGCGAGTTCGAAAAATTACTGTTCAGCAAGCTCCTAGTCCACGGCGGGGCATCTTATTCCGAAAGGATCCAGCTGATCCACGATGGCGTGTTTAATAAACGAAAAGGATGGACAGGAAAGGAATATCAGGTTCCCATCGTCCCAGACGTTTTGGGAAGGTTGTATTAGAGGCCCCTAATGACTGACGACTTCGCATCACCCTGGCATATTTTTTTTTCCCACGGCGCCTGTGAACAATTTTTTTATTATTCGGACGTGGCAACTTCTTTGTAAACCCCTTAATTGGAGTACACTGTTTTTCTTTTTTTGAACGTACTATTGCGTGTACAATTTTTCTTCTTGTATCTTTAGTTTCAAGTCATGGAATGTTAAGTTAGCCGACCGGTTAGCCGAAAGGACATACCTTCTTGATCAACATGTGGCAAGCAGTAGTTCACAATCGGCAGACCCAGCACCACTGAACCCTTTTTTTTTCCCGGGGGGAACTTCGTGAATCAGACATTATGCCAAGCTTTTCTCCTCCCCCAGGCTTGCTGAAGGTCTACAAGGTCGGCACGTGGATTCACGATGAGCGACTGGGGTTTCGGCGATGAATGTATGGGAAGGACAGGACGCAATAGTGCCTCTTTTTTTTTTCCCTTCTATTTTTGGGTTTACGTTTCTGGGGCGTTTGATGGTTTCTCGTATCTAAAACCACGAAAGCTTGTCCCGCACGGTCGAGAAGCTCCTCGAAGCTCGCACATGGATGGGCAATTTTGGCTCGACAAAAGTCCTTGTCGGTCCGACAGGGGTGGCCAATGGGTGGCCAATGGGTGTTGTTTTCTCGCTTCGTAATCTACTGATGAAGTTCGCGGTAGTCGACCCATACTGCCAGGGGGGAGGGCGAGTTTATGTTGGTGGCTGCTTCTGCTTTTTTTTTTAATCCTTAATAGAAGCGGAGCTAAGCGGTAATTTCTGACCTTGTATTGTGGCGGCCGATTTAGCCTTATGGGGATCGGTTACGTGATTAGCCCCCGGTGGCTTCAACGAACACGAGATGGTGGTTAAAAGGGGGAAAATGTCAAATCGGGCCTTGGTTATGTTTAAGAGCGGCTGGACCAGGCCATTGCCATTAAATCCACATCCTACTCTTCTGTGTACCCACTTGATTGATCGGGCACGGTTTTGGTTGATACCTACAGATAGGATGGTAATAGACTTTGATGGTTGCGTCAGCTTCGACTTTGATGATAAATGCATGCTGCACAAGGAGTGATGTGGCAGCACTCTAATTGTCAAGGCGTGGATACATCACTCTGCTTCGTTTCTTTTCATCTAATCTGGGTCCGGAAGCCTAGGTGCCGTGTGTGGCTGAGATTGCCGACAAGGTAAGCAACCGATTGGTCAGCTGTTTGATGTAGAAGGATTCTACACTACTGCAGTATGTACAGCCTCCGATGCCCCTTGGCACTGGCGGGCCAGTGTACTGACTTGGCAAGTAGAGTATGTGCCTGCCTGTTTTTCGCCAAAGAGAAATTAGCGAACCGAAAAAGGGGGGGGAGAGAAGGGGAAGAAACAACCGTGAAACTTTGAGCTGTTCATATGAGAGAGCTTTCAGACACACACAGCTCACATCCCCCTTCGGGCTCGGCTCCCTCCCAGGCATGGGGACTAAGTTTTATGCAAGGCCGGGCCTTTTTTCTTTTATTTTTTATTATTTTTATTACCCTCTCTACGTATTTCACAAAGGAGGGGGAAAAATGGGGATTGATGTGCTGTCCATATTATTACCCGCTACGACTCCGCAGCCCAAAATGGCGAGTGCGAGGCTGGGATCAACATTCCAATTTTTCTCCGGCCGCCAGCACAGCCTAGCTCTTTGTTTCATGTTTATATCTGGGCGCGCCTACCTCAGCTTACTCCCTGAGACGGGAGGCGCAGTGCGCTCGGGCGTATATTATTTCACCCGATCTGACGACCGATATGTCATGTTTCTCCTTAAGAGAAGGCTGCGCGTCCTTTATCATTTGGGAGGGCACCAGCGATGGACCTTGCATCTCGTCCCGTTCGAGGCCCGGAATCGCGCCAATTTGATACAGTTCTTCTTCTCCCGTGATAAAGCACCAGCAACAATGAGGCTCAGCAGCAAGTCTGCCCCAAGCCTCATCCATATGCCACATTCCCACAGCCCTGATATATGATGCACCACCTTCTGGGACAAGGGCACCTCCATGCTCGGGTATTGTAACAGGTTGCCCAACCCGCACACCATTTTTGAAGGAATCCTTGTGACAGGAATTGGCATATTTGTCCATGACCCTCTCAAAACTCAATCTCTTAGGCTGTGACGTCATATATCAGGGGTGGACAATATTTGGTTGGAGCATGATCATGATCATCCCTTCAACAAAGGTCCAAGGCCTTGCTCGTGACTTAATCGGTATCGCGGACTTTGTGCTAGTGGGTCTCCTAATCGCGGGCATTCTCATTCAGGCCTTCAATGTGCCCCTAACATATATGGCCTGCGATGGTGACCTCCCGGCAATGGCTTTCTTCACTGGCCTGATGGCACGCGATCCAGTACTTTTGATGAGACTACACAGCAGAACTGCCAAGCACTGGTCTGGAACTGGGCGTTTGCTATCACTGTCACGCATGTTTGCACCTGAACAGCAACGTTGCAACACTTGGCTGGCATAATGGGTTTAGAGTGTTGTTGCTACTTTGCGCTCTAATCAATATGCGAATGGGCTCCCAGAAAGCGCGCGAGGAGGCTAGGGTGGGCCGGACTAATGCGACGGATGCAAAAATTATCGAGAGTTAGAAAAAGGGCAAAGGGCTAGGTCGGCATCAAAGACGTTCATCGCGACCAAGTAGGTGGGATTGGCAAGTCTAATGCATCAGGAGAAGAATCAATTAATCTAATACGCCGTGGTAAAAAAAACATGATGACCCAGAGCTGAACCGGCAGTCCTCCCATGAGTCAGGAAACAAAGCCGATTCAGATGGTGAATATGGCCAAAGAATCAGGTAGGCTTGCCCAAACAGGTACAAAAGATACTATGACATGTATCAGTAAAGATGAGAAATTAAGAGTGAATGCTAAATTACGGAGGGTTGTTGATCTGTCCCCTGGACTTTGCCAGTTATCGGGCCCTGTCCTCGGAGTTGCCCAACGAAGTACGTCTCCGAACCTATATAATAATACGAGTTGGCTTTATTGCCTTGAAATAGACAAGTTAAGCTTAGACTAACCCAGTTAATCTAGAATTTCCTAGCTAGTATATGCTGGAGCTCTTTCCCTAAAGAACGGAAACTTGTTTCCAGTAATAACTATGTTAGAACGTACGAATGAGATAAAGTGAGTAAGGAGGCGGTAAATATACGCCAGCCAACAACTAAAGATGATGAGGAGAGCTAGTTTAATAAAACTATTGAATGGGAAACAATAAACTTCAGTTTCATGCTCTTTCCATAACTGCTTACACCATAATCAACCATAGCCTAGCTTCACTCCGCGGGACAGTTGAAATGCATCGAAAGTGGCTTGGACACGCTCTACGTGTGGCGTCCTGCAGCTAACGCCACACTTAAAGTTTGCCCCTCGGTGCCCCTCGTTCTGTTCGTAATTTAGCATGAGTTTTGTCAATTGACGACTCCAAGAAAAATCTCCAGTACACCTATTGGGAATTTTTTTTTTCACTCTTTCCACCTGCCGCATACCACAAAATAGGACGAGCCGAGGGATTCATTCCAGAAGTGCCAGGCTTAAAAAACGCCGAGATGGTTCGACACAAAAAGGATTTCAACCCAAAGGGCAAAAGAGGCGGCCATGGCGGCGGCCCACGCCGAGGTCCCCCGCGCGATGACGGCGATGCTTCGGCAGGTCGCCCTGCCTTCAAGGCGGCTTGCTGGGATCTCGGCCACTGCGACCCCAAGCGATGTTCCGGAAAGAAGCTCATGAAGCTCGGCATGATGCGCGACCTGCACATGGGCCAGCGTCATAACGGAGTCATCATCACGCCCAACGGCAAGCACACAGTGTCTCCCGCCGACCGCGAGCTGATGGACCAGTACGGCGCCGCCGTCGTCGAGTGTTCCTGGGCTCGCACAAAAGAGGTCCAGTGGAACAAGGTGGGAGGCAAGTGTGAGCGCCTGCTGCCCTACCTCGTCGCCGCGAACACGGTCAATTACGGCAAGCCCTGGCGTCTCAACTGCGTGGAAGCACTTGCCGCCGCCTTCTACATCTGCGGCCACCCCGATTGGGCCGAACAGATCCTCGAGCCCTTTTCATACGGCCCCTCGTTCCTCGAAATCAACTCGACTCTGCTGAAGCGCTACGCAGCCTGCGCCGATGAGGCCGAGATCAAGAAGACGGAGGAGGAGTGGATGGAGCAGCTAGAGAGGGAGTATGCAGAGAGCAGGGAGGAGGGCAACGGCGACATGTGGACCAGCGGTAACACCAATAGAAGGCGCATGGATCCTTCTGACGACGATGACGAAGACGACGATGAGGACGAAGATGAGGACGGCGAGGAGCGAGGCAGTGGCAGCGAGAGCATAGATGGAATATACTTGGGCAAGAAACCCCCGAAGGACCCTCAGGCAGCGGAATCAGAAGATGAAGACAAGGACCCCTACACAATATCCGACGACTCGGATGATGAGGCCGCCATGGCAGAGATCCGCCGCAAGGTCCTCGCCTCAAAGACCTTTGCCAACCCTAACGCGGACGACGAGTCTTCGCGCAAAAAGCCTGCCACCATCCCCGCACCGCAACCGCAGCCGGGTCGTTTCAAGCCCGACTCTGACGCCGAGCCGGACTCGGACAACGGCGATGAGGATGATGAAGACGACGAGTTTGACAACATCATATCCGCCACACCCGTGACCGACCGCATAGGACTCAACAAGTTGGAGAAGGAGCGCTCCCGCGCTGCCGTTACCACAAAGACGTTTTCGTCCAGCTTCACTTCGGCGCCAGGTAGAGGCTGATTGATGCCGGGGGGTTGGGAGGTTACCCACGATGTCAAGCAAGGAACGGAATGAAAGGGGACTTGGATGGCATATATCCACCTAGTGTAGGTTCCGGAGAGACGAGAGGGAAAGCCAAAAAAGGAAGGGGTTCATGAAATAAAAGGCGTTCTTCTTTCGTCCCACATAGTGGTTTATGTTTATGGGAAATATTATGTTGTCATGAAGTGTAGCCGAGTGTTGGACACAATCTGAAGAATATCCAATGCAATGATATTGAGATTTTGATTCTAAGCCGCCCAACAGCAATCCTCTCTTTGTGATGCCATTTTCCGTCCTCTCCAACCTAATAGTACACCGCCACTCTTTTTTAGATACAGTTCATGCATATATATAACCGACCCGAGCTGAAATAAAGCCAAGCTGTCACATGCCCACATCAACCTGCCCCAGTAAATGCTGCTTGGTGCCTTCTTTTGGTACAGGGTTTTTCGTCTCTTACATTATTACTATTTTTACAAGTATCGTTTCTCCTGGATGATTTCGTAGGTTTGGATCTGGTCATCGGCCTGGATGTCCTGGAAGTTCTCGAAGCCGATACCGCATTCGGTGCCTTTGCCCATTTCCATGACGTCCTTCTTGACGTGCTTGAGGGTGTCAATTTTACCTAGAAATCTGGTTAGCAACATGTTCCGGTATCGCAATTAACGCATTGATAGACTAAGTAAGCAAAAGACTCACCATCGAAAATGACCTCGCCGCGGCGCAGGACCTTGACCAGCGATGTGCGTTTGATGACTCCATTGCGGATTCTGCACCCAGCAATGTTCTTGTTGACACGCTTCTTGAGGTTGATGGAGAAGATTTGCAGGACCTCGGCCTCGCCAAGGACACGGTGGCTGATGGCCTTGGGCAGAAGTTCCGACAGAGCTTCCTTAACCTCGTCATGGACGTGGTAGATGACGCTGTGATCGATGATGCGCACTTGGTTCTCGTTGGCACGGTGGCGGATGTGAGGCGGGATGGGATTGTTAAAGTTGACAATGATGCTGTTGGATGTCGCGGCATGGTCAACATCGTACTCGGAGATGGCGCCAACCGACTGGCGCAAAATCTTGGTCTGCACCTCGTTGTTGCCAATCTCCTGAACAGTACCGCTGACCGCCTCGACAGACCCAGCCACATCGGCCTTGATGATAAATGTCTGGTACTTGACGCTTGGCTCGTCACTTTCAGCCACTGTAGTACCCTCTGCTCCAGCTGCCACTGCCGCTTCTTCGGCGGCCGCTTTTTCGCGTAGTCGAAGCTCCTGTTCTGCGAGTTGAACAGAGCTCTCCTCGCGCTCCGCCATCTCCTGTCGATACTCGACAGCTGTCTTGGCCTTGTCCTCATCCGGCGCCTGCAGCACCTGTTCTCCAGCTTCGGGCAAATCTCGCCAGCCCAAAATCTCGACAGGAGTTCCAGGAGGAGCCTCGGAAATCTCATTTCCGGCTTCGTTGCGGAGACCACGGATCTTTGCCCAAGACTTGCCGGCCACGATGTAGTCGCCGAGCCGAAGAGTTCCTCGCTTGACAAGCACCGAGGCGACCTTGCCAATCTGCTTGACGCTAGACTCTAGAATCCAGCCCTCAGCCATGACATCAGTTTCGGCGCGTACATCGAGAATTTCGGACAAGGTTATGATGTTCTCTTCGAGATCCTCCATGCCCTGTCCAGTTTTACCACTGACGGGGACAACCTGAACATCACCGCCATAGTCTTCAATCTCGACCCCATGTCGAGCGAGATCTGCCTTGACTTGCTCGACGCGGGCATCTTCCTTGTCAATCTTGTTAATGGCCACAATGATGGGAACCTTGGCAGATGTAGCGTGCTTGAGGGCTTCAATAGTTTGAGGCATCACACTGTCATCGGCAGCAACCACCAAAACAACGATATCCGTCACGTTAGCGCCTCGCTGTCTCATAGACAAGAATGCTGCGTGACCAGGTGTATCGAGAAAAGTGATTTGCTTGCCAGTGGACATCTGAACTACGAATGCACCAATGTGTTGGGTGATGCCACCATGTTCCTGAGCGGCGATGGACGACTTTCTCAGCCAATCCAGCAGCGTAGTTTTGCCGTGGTCGACGTGGCCCATGATGGTAACGACAGGCGGCCGAGGCGGAAGTATGGACGGGTCTTCTGGAGGTGGAAGAGGTCGCAAATCGAGGTCAGCACCCGATTCGATGACTGGGTCAAGCCCATACTCCATTGTAACAAGAGCCGCCGTGTCTCCAGTCATAATGGTATCCTCAGTCAGATCCTCAAAACCCATCCTTTCCAAGTCGCGAAGGAAGTCTGCCACGGGGAACTTGAGAGCTTGTGCCAGATGTGCCACGCTGATGTACTCAGGGATAGATATTTGCACTGGCTGTAGCTCAATTTGTTCGCCAGCACGTCTCTTGGCTTCCTTTTCGGCCTTTCGACGCTGTCTGGCTTCCCATCTTGATGTTACCTCATCATCATAGTCTTCCTCTTCCTCTTCGCGACGCCTTTGGCTTTTCTGGCGTTTATTCTTCTTGCCTCGGCGTGAGTAGTCTTCTTCTCCGTCTTCGTCATCAAATCTCGACTTCCGTCTGGGCTCTTCCGCTACTTGGTCTTGGTCTCTGGTGGACCTCGAATCATTGAAAGAAGTTTGGTTTATCCGGTTCTGAAGTGCTTCATCACGCATAGTCTGTCTCTTGCTCCGGATATCACTGACTCTATTTTCAAGGTCATCCCAAAAATCGCCTCCCTTCTTCTCTGATCCAGTGGAAGTATCTTTGCGTGAGCGTCGAAGCTGCCCCCAGACCCCAGGACCGTCATCAGTTTTTGGCGCTTCTTTAGTTTCTTGGGTGGAGGCTTGAGTTGCCGATGCTTGTGCCACGATTTCCGTGTCTATTTTTCGGGCGCTGAAAGCGCCCCACGAAGCAGTGACCGGTTTCGACTCCGAATGTTGCTGTTGGCTATCGAGACCTCCTCCTAGCCATGATGCAGGTGTTGCTACTGGGGCAGGGGCACGATCCATTCGGAAGGCATCGGCAAGCAACGTACTCGATAACGGGGTGGTTTCAGGCTTGGAGTCATCTGCCACAATCTCATCTTCGGGTTCCCGCTCAAATCTCCGTTCTCGTTTGTCACTTTTGTCACGTTTGTCACTCTTGTCTCGTTTGGCGTTCTTTTCGCGCTTATCTCGCTGTTCCTTCTTGGAGCCAGATCGATCCGTAGCAGAATTGCCTTTGTTATCCTTCTTCTTCGAGGTTTTGAACGACTGCTTGGGTTGGTTGAGGCCCATCCGCTGTCGAGCCTCTCGTTCGTGGGGAAGCAACGCATCGAAGTCCGAGCTATTAGTCGAGGTCGAGGCCGGGGTCGAAGGCTCAGGCGGTTTGTTAGCAAAGGAACCGAAGCCCCCCAAGCCAGCGCCGAATCCTCCTCGATTGAAACCCCCACCCGGAAAGCCACTCGGTTGTGAGGGGCCATTATCGCCCGGTCGGTACAGCCGCGAACTTGTCGACAGGGCCCTCATGCTGACCGGAAGCGACGAAAGGCATTTCGAGTGCAAGGAGGCCCGGGCTGATGATATCGAGGCTGCGCCGGTCGCGAAAGACCGATCTCTGAGCTGTACCTCCCTCGGCGAGAGCTTATGACGGCAGAAAGCGCACACATACGAAGTGCCACGCTCCTGTAGCTTGTGTCAATTCAATTCTCAAGACGGGTCCGATAGAAAATTTGCTACTAACCTGCAATGCGCGAGCTCTCAACATTGCCGCGATGAGGGGTTGCCAAAGCTAGACTGAGCCTCTGACATGAGGGTTGAAGGACCTAGGTTACGGTCGATTGCGGGAGCACCTATGATCAGGTGGAGCAGAAACATTTTTGAGCCACAGAGAGCTCTCTGTCAGGGCCGGGATTGCCCGCCACAGCCTGCGAATGGTAGGTGTGGCTGATCCAACACGCCACATCGGATAGACAGGCTTGCATCAGTTTGGTCAATCATGAATTGTAGAGAAAATGACAGAAAAAAAATACGGCTTGCATGAAAATGGACGAAGTATGAAACCCGCTCTAGAAAATTCGAGATTCTGTAGAACTTTTCTTGGAAGCACACTAGTTCATCCCAACCGAATGGTTAAACAGGGGCTGAGGACGGCTATTTTTTGTTAGTGGAGCAGCGCTTGAGCCACTCAAGAACACATCATCGTTAATCAACCCCCCTTGGACACGCGACTCTCCAAGCCATTGCGCCGCGCTGACTTTTGCAAAAACAACGAAAAGAAGTCATTCATACACCATGGCGCCCGCAAAACGCTCAGGCAAGGGTAAATCGACTCAGTCGGCGCCCAAGGATGGCTCGCCCCCTTCCCCTTTCAAGCGGCCTCCGGAAGTCCTAGAGCCCTTCATCAGCACCTTGTCGAAGAAGCACGTCTACATCACGCATATTGACTCCAAGCCGGCTGACTTCAAACGCAAAATCTTTCTCATTCCGGTGGGAATGAACATTGTTGTCGCGCTCCTCTTTGTTGTGCGCATGTACTGGATCGTGCCTTGGTACTGGAAGCTTGCCATGTCGGCCATGGGCAATCCCAATGAGACAACGTGGACCGACACCGATGCGCCGTGGACGGTGCTGGCGTGGGAGATTGGGAAGCGCGCATTCACAATGCTCTTCGATTTCATCCTTTTCATCTTCGTCTGGCCCTGGCCTGTCGAGTTTGCCGCCGGACAAGCCCACGGCAACCCGTGCCAGTGGCGATGGAAGGTCGGGTTCCGCCCCAAGGAGATTTATGTCCGACGCAGCCGTGACTGGGACACGCTCCTCAAGGACATCTTTACCGACAAGGACACCCAGACAATCCTGTTTACCTACATTCGCCAAGCCACTTCGCCAATTGTGCAGGAGCAGAAAACTGGTTACCTCCTGATGAATGGCCAATGGGACCTTGACTGGGCTGAGATGGTCCACGCGCACACCATGGTTGACAAGAAAGACATTGCCATCGAGGCTTTCAAGGGTCTTGTTCTTGTGCACCACCGAGACTACGGCTGGATGGTCTACGACACGGGCGCTGGTGCAACTTCGATGGAGGATCAGCGCCGACGCGAGGTCTTTGCGTTCCGAGAGGCTCTGACAGCCATGGGCAAAGAGAATCTGTTCTACCGCTGGGTCGAGATTGTGCAATTCGAATCCACGCAGCCTGGTGGGTTTGGCCCTGAAAAGCAGGAGGCCGCGGCCAAGAAAATTCGGGATTTGTTTGAAAGCGAAAACGTTGACTTTGATGAGCTGTGGAAGACTAGCGTGGTTGGTATGACGCTTTAGACGAGTAACCATCGGTTTTTCAAGAGCCGCGGAGAAATCATACGTGCGGGGGATAAAGCCTCCAATCCAAGAATGTATATTAGACGATGCAGTCATATGATAGAAACGACTTGTATTTTAGAGGCAAAGCAACAAAGACTTTTCACAACTAAGAACACGGCGGAGTGAGAAAAGCCGGTGCGAACCATAGGTTTCCAGTGGGGTTGCACCTTTATCACCTGGGAACAACTGTTGTGACAAAATGTTTGTCCCCCCCCCCCCAAAAAAAAGACAAAAAGCAGAGGGGGGAAAAGTGTGCACATAGGACGATTCGAACCTCGAACCTCGAAAAGAAGAGCAAAAAAAAATCAGTATTCTGCGCCCTGCTATCACTCTCTTGGTGGTGATACTACAGCGCGTCCAGCTTTCGCCTTGGATATTTTTTTGCACCAGTATCCGACCTCGGCCGCGGCGGACCATCACCCCGTAGGATTTTGGTCACACGGCTAAGCCAGGGGTGGTAGTGTTTCTGAGGAGAGACCGCACCGAGGGTCGCTTTGGGAGTGATAGACCGCTTCGCACTGCGCAGACACGTCGTTGCATGTACTAGGCCGAGCCTAGTATATACCGATCACGTTTGCGCGGTGCCAAGCGTTAACCACTCGACCAAATGACCTCTCAGGGGCCTCATCCGCCGTTGGATGGATTAGAGTTGAGCACGGCTATAGCACTTTGTTTGTTCTGTCACCCGTTGGGGCTGTTTGTCAGCTGTCACAAGGTTGTGAAGTTGTCTGGGTCGACCGGCCGAGTTTGTTCGGTGGGAAACTCCAAAGAGGTACCCCACCAAGAATCATCCAGGCGATCAAAAAGGGTCCGAAATGCAAGGCGATGATGTCACGTTCTGCTCAGTGTCACCTTTGGCTGTTCACGGCACGGCCGATATTGACCTCGTATCGAAACTGAGATTGATCATCGCCGGACGAAATATTCAGCTTTTCGTCTAAGTCGACGCACTTGTGTCCGTTGTAGAAAAAAAATAAAGCCTAAAGTATCTTGTCTGCCAGCAATCGGCTTTCGTGATATAATGATAAACATAGCTCGAAAGACTTCTGGTTAACCGGAACAGACATACATCGTGATTTCGGTACAACGATATGAGATTCCCAGATAGTGTTGTGTATAAAAGATAGAAAACATGTGATGAGCCGAGTTGAAGGTCAAGGCCAGACGTAAATCGCGTGTTCATAGTCGGGGTCAAACAAATACTATACATAAAAAAGCACATTTGCCTGAAGATTATCTCAGTTTTTCTGGGTAAATTTTGCTTTGTATATTGGGTTCGCTTTGTTTAAGGTTAATAATGTGCAGAAACCATGGTGGAGAAGTGCCTCCGTTCGAATCATTAAAGGGTTGGTAACAAGAACATGTTGGCCTTCCTTGTCGTTGACTCAACGAGATAAAGTCGGATCGTGAGGCGCTGTCGCCCGCCCCCTGTGGCTTGTCTGACCTTTTTACTGGGGCTAATAACCATTCAAGCGCCGTGGTCCGTGCGCGATACTAGAGGAGATACCCTTTTTGGCGATCTGAGCAGGTACCCCGGCATGTTCGGTGGTTCCCAGAATTGGCTTTTTGACGTGTTAGACATAATATGCTTGCTGGGCGCAACAATCAAACGCTCCAAGATGCAAGAATAACGGCCCAGCTTGAGCTGCAAGGCTTGAGGTTGGGTTTCTCGGAGCGGGAATACATGTGAGCGGTTTCAATTGGCAGAAGGAAGAAGGACCATGTTGCATATTGGGGGCCTGGTGGCTGCGGTCGCAAATGCGAGCTGTTCAAACAAACGTCGAGTGGACAGTGCCCAAGACCAATCCCAGAATCGCAAGTACATGTCGCGTGCGACCTTCAAGGATGGCGGGTTAATACGAATATCAGCATGCCATGACAGCTAAAGTATTGGATCTGATTGGCCAGTCGCGTTATAACCAAATGAAATAACTTGGGATGATTCTTTCTCGCCCGACCTTGCACATCCATGCCCAAATGTCATCAACAACCCCTTCTTGATTGTTAGTGCATGTACTTTGTTGCCTTGGACAGCCTCGCCCATCCGCGTCTTATTAGATCTACGCACACCCTCAGTTTATTCACCAACCTTGACTCATGATTCTCATTTCTCATTGCCCCTTTCCCTACCCGGCCCAGCCCAGCCCACCACGGTTCATTACGTGTACCTCAAATCCCACTTGCCGCTCCGCATTCCTTGTCAAACCAGACCTTGGAGGTGAATAAAACTGCCGCAAAATCGCCATCCTGTGACTGTTGAATGCGACCAAAGAAAAATCGATGATTAGTTAGAGCGCGCCATCTGTCATCATCCAGTCGAGCTTGAGAACCGTTTTCCCTAACCCCTCGCTTCCCGCCGCAGCCAACGGTCCAGAGAAGCAACGCCATCACCCCTGTTGACAAGGAGGTCCGATAGAAGAGAAGAAAAAAAGCCAGTTCATCAAATCAATCGAGCTAGCATGAAGGAGTGTCTGAGCCTCGCCGAATGAATGAGCCTCCTCCCCTAATAAGGCACTGTCTCACCCGCTCGTTCGTCCTAGATTTGGATGCATTGAGCCCCAGGCATTCTTGATATTTATATTGCTATCATTTACAGTGCCTGCTAATCGTCGCCCGTCCACTGTACGCCAGTACACCCCCTACATCCACCCAACTGGCCGCTATCCACTAGGGCCCGGTCCAGGCACCCCTAAATTCTGCACGCGTAAACTAGCCCCCCAAGAAGCCAGGTTCAGCTTCATCTCTCCCGCTGTACTGTCCCTTTCTCGACCGCCGCATTCTCTCCAAACCAAACGACGACGATCATCTACCACCACCACTTGTCCCCTCGTCTCCCCTCCGCCCTCGCCTTCTCCTTCTTGTCCGTTCCCTCACTCAAGGCCTTGAAATGTCGTCGGGATTGACGCGACGCCGCGGTGCAGGTGGTGGCAGCGCCAACCCAGCAGACGAGTCCAGCAATGGCACCAGGACCACCCCATCCAACGCCAGGGACAGCGGTCCCGAGACCAGCTACGAGAGTACCGAGAATGGCCACAAGATCGCCTTCGACCCTCGAGACATTAGCGAGAGCGCTGAGAGAAGCAAGCAGCCCAAACTGACCCTGATGGAAGAGGTGCTTCTGCTGGGCCTCAAGGATAAGCAGGTACGCGGCCGACCAAAGACTCCTGGCCGCCATTCTACCTTTGAAAAGCCCCCTCTGACCATTGTCCCCCGAATTATAGGGCTACCTTTCATTCTGGAATGACAACATCTCCTACGCACTCCGAGGATGCATCGTCATCGAGCTGGCTTTCCGCGGCCGCATCAGCATGGAAAAGGACGCCTCGCGGAGGCGATTCCCCCTCGCTGACCGCAACATCGAAGTTATCGACGACACACTCACGGGCGAAGTCCTCCTCGATGAGGCCCTGAAGATGATGAAGCAGAGCGAAAAGATGAGCGTCAGCACCTGGATCGATCTCATGAGCGGTACATATCCCTACCCAAACCCCATCATCCCTCCATATGCACATTTGCGCTGACCGGCCCCTGTTTCAACCCTCAGGTGAGACGTGGAACTTGATGAAGATCGGGTACCAGCTCAAGCAGGTTCGAGAGCGCCTCGCCAAGGGCCTCGTTGACAAGGGCATCCTCCGCACCGAGAAGCGCAACTTCCTCCTTTTCGATATGGCAACTCACCCCGTCGCCGACGGCGGTGCCAAGGAGGAGATCCGTCGCCGAGTTCGCAATATCCTTACCCAGCGCACTATTGTGCTCAACGACAGCCAGTTCCTCCCCGAGTCGCTCGAATTCCGCTACATGCGCAGCATCGCTATGGTCTGCGCTGCTTACGCTGCCAATGTCCTCGAGAACGCTCTGTCCACCCTAGGTCACGAAGCCCGTGAGAGGGCCTTTGCCCAGACGGACGAGTTGTTGGCCGACTACAGCCAGTGGCCCTTTGGAAAGAAAGCCACTGGGAATGGTATCGGTGCCAATCTACCCCAGTTGATTACCGAGGTAGGTACATATGAAGGATTATTACATGGACAGTTCTAATGACTTGACTAGGAAATGAACTCTGGCAAGGACAAGGAGCTGCAGCTTGAGGTTGTGGCCGCATGTCTGAGTGTCTTTACCCGCCTCGACTCCCTCCTCTAAACGACGAGGCAGCCCAGGTCTTGCGCGAGCATCCTAAAGTGGGTGGCACCAGCACCACGCTTCTCCAACTCGCGCCCAAGCCGATCCTTCTTCCCCCAACTTTGTTTCACCAAAACCAATCCTCCGATACCTCTCCCATCCTCCCCTGATCCTACGATAACATATCCCTCGAGCTTGTGCCCAGAACCAGCCGGGGGAATCTAAACTCCGAAAATACAAAACCCCTAGTCCCCATATACAAAGCAGTTGGAGAAATCGTTCGGCTTGGGCGGCAGCGAGGTCCCCAATCAGATGTAGTAACCGATGAGACTTGCCAGGCTGGCTGCACAGCCAGCCTCGACGAATTTCCCGGCCAAGTCAAGACTGGGGAGCCTTGTCACGGTTGTTGATGATGGCGGTCCCTCGCGCCTCCTCCTTTCTATGTCCTTTTTGTTTTTATTATTTTGTTGAAACCTATTTATTCTTGGGAACGGGGGCAAAGACAGCCAGGGATGGACACAGAGTGCGACTTTGAAAATGTACGTGAGGGTACAAGAGTACGGGCGTGTGTGTCTCTTGGGAAAGGAAAGTTGAAATGTCAAGCGTAGCCGTGCTGTATGTTCCGCTGCTGTTGCCCGGTCGGTACTGTTGTAATGAAGCAAAACCCAAAAATCAAAACACATGAAAAACCTGGGCGTCCTTTGTCTTTGCGGTTGCACTTGTTGGCCAGCTCTCTGTTTCTCATTTTGATATTTGTCTCTTGATTTTTCCCTTTGACGGTGTTTTGAGTGGCACCTGCAGGTATGAAGAAAAAGAAAAGAGCAGCCAAAGTCATGTTATACACCACGCCCGTCCCATGTTGAGGAATCTTAAATCACGTTTCAATGAATACATGTAGATATATATGCTCATTTTTTATGCTTAATGCCATTAGATGCAGTTTTTCTTTCTCCTTCTTCTTGCCCTTCGAATTTCCAGGCCTGCCAACCAAATTGCAGAATTGCATCGTGATCTTGTTCTGCGGCATTATGCGTACGTGCTCATCATGTAGACGAATGGCTGTGTCTGCGCCGGAATGCCATTCCCCTTTCCTGCCCGTGGACTCCACCAGCGCCATTACTCAAGCAAAAACAAAGAAAAAGGAAGTTGAAGGAAGAGCTTTTCGTTTGCCTCTTGCAAGTTAGATGCATTTTTGTCTTTATTTTGGTTTCTCCATGTTCATTCGACCCTTTTACTTTTTGCGTCCGCCAACACCCAAGCTGCCCTCGAAACCGGGACGGCTCTTCTTCTTGGCGGCACCGCCCTTCTTCTTCTTCTTTCCGACCTTACGCAGTAGCTTGTCGTCGCGGTGCTTCTGGAGATTCTCCTCGCGCTTACGTTGGCGCTCCTTTTGGGCAGACTTGACGCCATCTGCACGCTCCCTCCAGGCCTTCTCGCTCTTGCGCTTGGCAACCTCCTTGCGCTTGACAGCGCGCTTAAGAAGTGCCTCATCGTCACGGATGCGTTCGCCTTCCGCGCGGCGGCGAGCAGTCAGCCAGGCGTCCTTCTCCTCGATATCAGCGCGTTTCTCGGGGTCAAGCTCCTGGAGGCGCTTCTTTTGGTTTTGGACCTTGATAAGAGCAGTCTTGGCATCTGAGGGGCCCTTCTTCTTGCCCTGATTCACAACGTAGCTGAGATCGTGTGAAAGCTGAGCTCCGTCAGTAAAAGCCACGCGGCCAAATGTGAAGCCGCTGCCCATCCTGTCATCGGCGTCAACGGCAGGACTCATGACGCCGGGAGAGGTGGCTGCAAGAGCCTCTTCGCGTTTGCGATCCTCATCCATCTTGGCCTGTTTCCTAAGCTCCTGCTTGTGAGCCTTGCGTTGAGCCTGTTTTCGTCGGCGGGACTCGATGAGTTCCTGTCGTGTTCGAATAGGCTTGCCGTCAGGGCCATCGGCTTTTCTAGCGGCTCTGAGGGCTTCGATCTTTGCAGCGAGACGAGCGCGAATAGCGGATGTATCGGCAGGGAGTTTGATATGTTTCGGCTTTTCTGAGGGAGGGATAGTGGAGGAGACAGAAGTGGTAACGCTGGCGGACTCGCCGACAGTTTCAGCAGCGGGTTTTGAGTTGCCATCAAATGTAGGGGACTGGGGCTCAGAATCGGGACTCGAGGTCTCTTCTTCCTTTTCTAGACCAGAGAGATCCATAGCCTCCACATCATCCTTAACTGGAGCGGCATCGTCATCGTCGGCAGTGTTGGTCTTCGATGATGAGGGGGCAGCAGCATTCTTTGCTTGCTTCTTTGCTACTTGCTTCTTGGACTTAACCGTAACGGCAGGGGTTTCGTCGTCATCGACCGCCTCGGGCGTTTCATCAGCTTTGGCGGATTGCTCGATCTTCTTTTCCGCTTTCCTTTCCTTCTTCTTCTTCTCCTTCTTCGCGGCCTTCTTCTCTTCTTTCTTGGATAGCTTCGAAGTTGTCGGCTCCTCGGCGGTATCAGACTCGGCCTCGTCATTGTTCAGCTTCTGCTTCTTGTTGGTTTCCGTCGACTTCTTTAGACCCTCGCCAGGTTTCTCGGCTTCGACACCGTCGACAGGTTCATAATCATCCCCATCGTCCTTATCACCAGCAGATTCTTCGACCTCCTCCACTTCACGTAGCTTGCGCTTGTTCTTAGCGCGCTCATCCATCACCTCCTTGGCGTTTCGGTTCAATTCACTGTCGGGGTCGAGCTTTCCGCGGCGCGCGGCAGCAGCCTCTTTCTTGGTTTGCTTCTTCTTAGTCCATTGGCTCTGTGTGCTTTTTGTTAGTCTAGTTATTTCACAATGTCGCTTGCTGTTGATGCCAATTGTGTATTGCATCAAACAGGAGTGTTGAAGATCGAGTGCCACATTGGTTGACAAGTGGTGTGGAGGGAGGGTAAATCAATCGTCAACATACGCTGTTGTCCTCTCCGTAGTACATCTTGGCTGGTATGAGGCTCAAGAGGCCTTCGAAGGCCTTAGAATGGTCGCGCAGGCGGTCCTATTGAGGCTTGCATCAGCTTCGCAGCTCATAGCGATAACCTCATGCCTAGAGACGGCGGGGCACGAGGGTATGAAGAAAACGGACCTGCAGCGAAGACTCGGCCATCTTGACGGGCGCTGTTGAGAGCCTGGAGGTGCAGAGGTGCAGCCAGAGAGCGCTTCAGAGCGCTGGAATCGGAGACCCTTATCACAAGACAAGTTGTTCCTTCGAGTTGTGCAAAAGGAAGCCAGACACCTTAATATAACGAGGTGGTTGAAGCGGTCGGCGACTCGATAAACAGGCACGATTTTTTTTTGGGCCGCTGATTTTTTTCTCTTTGGCTGGGTCCAAACTGTGGGGACGGCACGCTACTCGTTCCAGAAAGCTACTCCACTAAAGCATATTCCCGTTAGTGCAGCTTTTCAGGAACACAGGCCCATTGTTGTCCTTGTGCGAGGGTCAAGTGTAAAGAAAAGGCGTGCAATCCTTGATGTAGAATTTAAAAAATATTAAGTAGAAATTGTGATTAGTAGTCATAAGCATTCTAGAATAGAGAAAAAAGGTGTGTGCTTGTAAATGTTTCACTTTTCTTGTACCAGCAGGCAGCCCGCAGCATCTTATCCTGATGACGGTTTGCCTTGCATCAACAGAGACCCTCAACTGAACCAACGACACGTTCGCGATTCCTTCTCTGAGAAGATAATTCAAAATCCAACGCGATCCTCATCTTACTGATCGCCTTTACATCTCATAACTTACCATTCATACTCCACTGGGCGCCATTAGTCGCACTACAGGCAATAAAAAACGACATTCCTCCCAATGCCAGCTATGAAACATAAATGGATCGTAATAATTCCAAGAAAGCGACACTTTCGCATGTCTATTTAAATAATTCCGTCTGCCAAGAGAGATTGGTGCCCATCCAATGACTCGGTGGAGTTGTAACTTCCAGCCTGGATGGCTCCTACCCTGGCATTAAACAGCTCAAGTACCTCCGTCTTCGGTACCAAAACCTCATACATCTTGACCCTTCCACCCACTCATTACCCGCGCAACTTTTACGACATTGCCTTCTTTCCAAGGTCCACAACATGTCATCCCAGCGCTAGCAGTATTCGGAGAGGATACTTCTCTCCAACTCTATGCCACAATTCTGGGATATAGCAACGCCAATCAATTGGCGAGTTCGCTAACAGTCTAGCCACGACAAAGTGTACAACCATTATTTTCTCTCCATAATGCTTTATTTCTTCTTGCCCTTCTTCACCTCCTTCTTTCGAGCTTCTTTCGCTTCGAACTCGGCCTTCTTCTTCTTCTCCTGCTCCTCTCTCTCTTCTTTCTCCGCCTACGAGGACACAGGTTAGCAACATGCCATAAACCAATCAGATCTCCAGACTTCGCTTACTAGTCGTCGAGCAGCCTCAGCCTCTCTTTGCTCGCGGATGAGCTTTAGGCGAGCTAGGTCGGCCTTAGCTTCATCGGTTTTGCCCTGGGCCGTCAGGCGCATCTGCCTTTCCTTGGCGGCTGCGGCCTCGATGGCCTCACGTTCTCGGCGGCTAGGCGCTCCCATGTTTTCAACGCCTTCAGTTATATCTTCTACGCCCGTGCCCTTTGCTTGGTTTCGGGCAGCCTTGGAATGGTTGGGGTTCGCAGGCATGTCATCATCCTCTTCGCTCTCCTCGTCACTGGTAGGTAGATCACCGACCTCAACTGTCTTGCCCTGTTGTTTGGCTATGGCAGCCTCTTTGCGAGCCTTCTTCTGGGCCTTGCGGTCTTCACGGGAAGCTTCCTGGGCTTGAGGTTGGGCGGAGGCGTCATCATCGCTATCCTCCTCTTCAGATTCCTCCTCGGAATCTTCTTCGGAGTCCGAATCATCGTCGTCATCGTTGTTATCCTGTGAATCGACACTCCATATGCTAACTTCGTTTCCATCGGCATCTTTCGGTCGAATATCACGAGAAAAGTGTTTTCCACCTATTTTTTTGTGCCAATGTCAGTCTTGGGGTTTGCTCGAGAAATCTGCCGCCTCAACGCTAGTTGACCAGCTGGGCGATCACAGCACCTACCGCCACGTGTGTACTTCTTAAACTTGCCGCCTCGGCCGCGGGAGCTTGTTCCGGTGCCTCCAGCCATTTTTGGGAATGTTTTTGTTCTGAAGAGGCAGGGTGATGATGAGTTTTCCAGTAGGTCGGATTGGTTGCGCTCAAAGCTTTGGGTGACCAAGGCTTGGACGAGTGGAGGTGGGGTAGCAGGGTAGCTTGTTTGGAATGACTGACGATTAGCAGGTCGCCAGGTTGGTCAACACAGATTTTCGACAAGACGTTAAGATAAATATCCAATGTATCAAGGGTTGGAGAGAGGCGGGTTTCGGACAACGTAGGCGAATAATAAAGCCAAGCAAGTGTCCAAACAGGCTCTCGCAGACTTGTATGGTCAGTTTTGCTCGCTTTTGAAACCGCCAGCCAGACACCTTCCTTAAGTAGGCGGCGGGGAAAGGGTGTAAAGGGTACAGGATCGCTGTGACTCAACCCAGACTCTCAGGGCAGAAAAGAGGTGATGAGGGCGACAGGAGGCAACGAAACATGCGATATATCCACCAAGTTGCTTTTTCATACCCAAGCACATGCGATTTCCGTCAGGTGCCTACGCTGGTCGCGGCGTATTTGGTTACTTTGCTCGCTCCACCCTGGATGGACAGGCGTACGAATAAACGACAGGGAGTTTGTCGTGCCTCCCTCCATCAGGCACACGACATGCTGCATGTCATTGCTTGATTGGATTTGGTCCCCGCGTTTTTTTTTGGCGGTCCCTTGACTCACCGCTGTCCAGATTGAAATGCAAACAGGACGGGACAAGGAATCGTTGTTAAGACCGCACTTTGCCGTTTATTCTTGCTTTTTTTTTTTTGGCAGCGTGCCTGGGTACAATCTATGCGCATGCGATGCTAGATCGACAGCAACTGCACAACGTCACAAGCAGCCGCATCCCAAGGTATGTATACGGCTTTTCGCCAAGAACTGTGAGAGCATCCGCCGTGTTCTCATTTAATATTGTATTCTATGGTACTTCCAAGACACCCTTTTTTCAATATATATATTAATACAGTCATTACTTGCTTCCCTGCCGCCGGCGATGATTTGAATTCAAGGTAACCCAACCACTATCCGCCACATCCTAGTACTCTCTTTTCACAGTCCTGGGTATTTTGAGTTGCATCAGTATATTGCATTATAAAATACTCAAGCATGCATTATTTAAGGTCGTCAAATTGCCAGGGTTCTTTCCTTTGGCTTCCTCTTTCGTCCATGCCATCTTTTAAATGACAAACCCAGCCATGCTTTTTTTCGCTTCCCTGCTAAGACTTCACCCTTGTCGATCCATCCCATGTGACTTTTACATACATACAAAACGATTCCCCAATGCTTAGATAATCGACAATTTTTGGTAGTGAAAGTCACTTAACAAGGGCGCAGTGTTAATGCGGGTCCTTTAGGACTATTGTTAATCCGAGCCGGGACCCTCCCAGCGGCTCTACAAAACCTGCAACGGCAGCTCTGGATTTTGGAATTTTTCTTTCCTTTCTTCTCTTTAGGAAAACCTACTAGATTGTATCCTTCTTATTCACTCCGGCGTCCATTACACCATGGACGCTTCGGAGGGGAAACAGGAGGAGAGAAGAACGTCGCCGACTTACCTTCTGTTCCACGTGTGGCCTTGCGCTGCCATGGGGTCCGGATAAATTTCGAAGCGCAACATTCCCTTAAGTAAAATTTTTTGGGGAATTTCGTAGACTCTGCACTCGTAAACAACCAAATAGCCCTTTGCGGCTGTGGTTGCACCAACACACGGTCATCGAGCGGGTGTTGTCGTGATCCGGCACGTATCAAAAGCCGTCGGCTCGTCGCGTCGCGTCATTGCCGAAATTGGTTGTGACGCACAACCCAAAATTTTTGCGTCTCACCAGATCCCTGTCGCGAAACACTTTTTTTCCTTTTTTGTGTTCCGCGTTGAGCATCACGATTTAGGGTCCTCAAACTCAGACGTTTCGATGTTCCAACTAATCTCCTTGCCATTTTCATTTTGTAAATCCTAGTCGCTCGCTATGCTATGCATACTTTTCAAACCCACAAATAATTCCACAAACTCCAGAGGCAAAGGAAATGAAATGAAGCAGACAAAAACTAAGTATCCGGGTTTGGGCTTGGCGTCACCTTACACACGATACATTTTGATCCCAATTGGGAAATCGTCGATATCTGATCCTTCTGAGATCTGATCCTCCTTGTACGAGTCTACCCTTGGCCTTGAGCGGAAACCTCTTGGTATTGATGACGGGCATAGAGAGGGGGTGCCCTGCAAGCGGCATCTGAGCGCCGCTGTCGTAGTAGGTAGCTGGTCACTATCATAAGATATGGTGGCCGTGTGCGTGGTCGATGCAGGGTAAGTCTGATTGGGACTGAAGCCGTCAAGTTCGCGTCCCTCGTTCTGGTGGCACTCAGATCCCACCTCATCACAC
The DNA here is from genome assembly GCA_013406985.1 of Calonectria crousiana. Lineage (NCBI taxonomy): Eukaryota > Fungi > Ascomycota > Sordariomycetes > Hypocreales > Nectriaceae > Calonectria > Calonectria crousiana. The sequence continues at coordinate 1,315,465 of VTGD01000001.1, read as the reverse complement.
ACTGTGAACCAATCCGAATCGGAATCTTCCGCAGGCAGCCCCCCATCTGGCTCCTTTGAGTCCGGTATGCTCTCGCCGTCTCGGCATGTCTGCGAGACGATGCGATCCACTGGAGCAGAGAAGGGCCCCTGCGAGACGTATCGGCGGGAGAGCAGCCACTCAGTGGGTTCCCCTTTCACCGGGCTGCATGGAGACGGCAGCCTCAGCGGCGTGATTGCCGCCTCCGAGATGAGGTTCAACGTCGGCGAATGCAGCACTTCGTCGTTGCGCATGTCGGTCGGCGTCAACGACGGGTCCCGGCCGTCGTAGAAGACGAGGAGACTGGGAGGGCTCTCTAGCGGGAACCTCGACCCGGCTCGATCCTTCGCCCCGTAGATGTTGGATACTGGCGGCGAGAACTCTGGCCCAAAGTTCTCAATGAATCTTCCCTTGGGCCGTAGAAGACCTGCGTGATTGTTTGTAGCCATGATGAGAACGGATACAAGAAGAGATGCGAGGTTAGAGCAATGTGGCGGTGGTGATGGCGATGATAAGGATGATGATAAAAAACGAGGTAGTGCAGAGGGCTCGAACTTCTTTATCAAAATCGATGCCCCCGAGCGCGATCGAGTATTACAATTGCCGCCAAGAGGGGGGCTCCTATATATCAGAGGCATCGGAGAAACATGAGGGTCAAATGCACGGAGATGTTGAGGACCTCTTGACAAAAGCATTGTGTTTGGAACGCACGGCGACCAGTGTGGACCGTTCCAAGAACTTTCCCGAGTTTAAATTAAACAGATGTTTGGTAAATACAACCGCTCCCTTGTTTTAAGTGCTGTCCACGTCGAAAAGGGTGCTGTTGGATGATGATGATGAAACGGCTCTACCCCACAGCCGCAAGCTTTGATGTTTGACCTCGCGGTGTTGTACTACGCAACTGGATATATGCTAACCAGCTATATGCATCCGCTACAGCAGGGAGACAAGCATATGGGCGGGAGGGCCCGCCAATGCCCCCCCTTCGCTTTGACAGAGTTTGTCCCCAGTGCCAAGGAGAGATGAGATGTTGTGGGGATCATGTTTGGATTGCGGCTTGGACTTGTTGGACAGCCAAGCACCTCGCCAGCGGGGTAATGAATTCTGATAGGCCTCTCGTGAGTCCTGTTGAATATCTGTGGCACACGGGGCTAGAGTTAGCCCAACAGCCCCCGACACCCGACGTTCGATCCTGACGTACCGCTGCTGGGTCTCCCAGGCTGCTCAATTCCGAATATGCGACATGGTGTCGTAGCCTCCAAATTATCATATAAAGCAATATACGCCATTTACCCTGAAAATGAACCAAGTATATCGTCTAAACGCCTCCTTTTGATCTTGCGTGATAGGCGAGGCGCTCGCTGATTCGGCGCTGCCACGTTGGGTTGGTTCTTCGGGGCAGGTTCTGGTTTGGACATGTTCACACCGTGAACAACCGAGCTCCGCGTGAACGTGTACTTTCGCGTTGCAAACAGACCCCGACTTACGTACGATGGCTTTGTTGATATGCCGCCCCGAGCACTGTGACCCAGGTGCAGACAGGCAAGGGGCTTGGACGGCAGAACAAATGGTCCCACCACGGCCTGATTGTTCGTGCGCGCGCCCCGATTTGCCAGGTCACGGTCCGCGCTGAGCTGACCGATAAATGAGTAGAGCCAGAAAGCCCATGGCTCAAAAGCAATGCCCTGGCAAGCACGAGCGTCATGGCTAGCCATTTCTGGGTTCCATGTGGGCATGGAGATTTTGGCATTGTCGGTGAGATAGTCGAGGAGAGAAGGGGCCTGGCGGTCGGCAACAAACTTGACGGCGCACCCTGAGTCACTGCAGAGGGAGACCAAGTCCAAGTCGATGCTACGGGAAAGTTCTCGCACCCGGTTGACACCCGTTTCTTCGGGTGGTGCAAAGAGCATCAGGTAACGGAGCAGGGAGTCGTCTAGCCCCGAGGATGCATCGGCTCGTTCCCAGCCGTATTTGAGCGCGACCTCATCTGGAGATGCCCAATCTTCCCGAGATGCCATGACATCGTACAAGGCTAGGGCCGGGAACTTGGACACCCACTGCAATGAATCCTGCGTGGTTGACTGATCGCCCCAAATGCGCAGAACCCTCAGTAGCGGGAAAGGGTCGGGCTTTTCGGTCCACCCGCGGAGCAGCCTGTTGGTAACTTCGGGGAAGATGACGCGAAGTTCATCGGCTGGCTGAACCAACTCGAGGACACCAAGGTTGGGTATGTCGGTAAGACACAGGAGGTCATTGGTACTGAAAGTGCATCCGCCAGTGATGACAAGATGCGTGATGAAATCAATAGACGGTGATATTAATGGCTGTGTGTACCGCTCAAGCTCGTCGCCAGGATGGCAGATGTGCTGGCGAAAGCGATACAGAGCAAGGGTTTTGGTGTCATCACCTTCGTCCAGCAGAAGCTTGGAGAGCATCTTCCAGGCATGAAGACAGGCTCCTCTAGAAAAAGAAAACACGGTCAGTTCAGCCGTTTCGTTGATAGCCTGCTCAATACACACCTAGCTTCAAGAAAACGCCAGACACGCCACAGCAGGCGGTTTGGAATGCCGTCGAGGTGCCCTACGGCGACGTCGCCGATGTTGTCAGCGATGACGTTGATGGCCATGTCAACGAGCGACCGTGGGCCCCGGGCGCCTCGGGTCTTGAACTTTGGGTACGGCCGGCGACGGCTCCAGTCTACCGATTTGATGTCGCCCTGCTCGGCGATGGCCTGCCGCGGGATGGTCCATTCCTTGAAGACCTGACCCGTCGTTTGGTCAAACATGGTGGCGTCGGGCTGCGATGGCTGCGACGTCGACAGTCGGTGGAATGATCATGAGGGCCGGAGAATATAAAGCGGGAGTTGAGGGCATCAAAATGCCATTCAACCAGCCTCCGGTGCTTGGCACGGCCTGCCGGTTCGACGGCGTCTGTCCGTCGGTAAAGTGAGTGAGGTGTGAGAAGGTTGCTGGCCCGTGCCGTGCCATTCCATCCTTCCTCCCACTTCAGGAAAAAAGAGGGACCTGGCTGACAATTGAATATCGGGTTGCAAAGAACATCATACGAAGCGTCACATTAGCCCCTGGTGGGCTTGGTCACGGAAATAATAAAAAGAAAAGAAACCCTTTGAGATGTTAATATATTTTTATTCATTTATTTAATTTTCATTTTTGTATCTTATCTTCATGGCCACATTCTCAGTCGCACTGAATCTAAACACTGAGATTTGAAACTAGTTGGGCTAAGATGCCGCCTCCTCGTCTCACAAGGTACGCACATCTCGCGCCATGGAAAGAAACCTTTTCCATGCCATGATTGCATAACTCATGTTCGTGGTCTACCGCAAAGTCTCTTCTCCTTGCGGAAAGGCATACTCGACCCTCTTTGGCCTTTCAAAAAATTGCTTCCGTGGTATCTCCGATTTTCATAGCCGTTTTTGTTATCCGGGGGTGTGATGGGGTAGAGAGGTTAGATTCGCTTGCCGTCGGCTTGGCTTACAGCATGGGCTTGAGGTCCTCGGCAACGTGGAAGGGGGCCTCAGTCTTAGCCTTGACCTCCTCGACGGTGACACCGTCGGCGATCTCGATGAGGGTGAGGCCGTGAGCGAAGTCGACGTCGAAGACGCCCTATTGTCACAAGTCAGTCATCATTCGTAGATATAAATTGAGAGAGCTAAAAAGAAGGACTTACGAGCTCGGTGATGATGCGGGAGACACAAGCACGACCGGTCAGAGGGAAAGCACACTGCTTGACAATCTTGGGGTTGCCCTTCTTGTCGGTGTGCTCCATGGTGACAACGACCTTGGTCTTGCTGGGGTTGCTGACCAGGTCCATGGCACCGCCAAAGCCCTTGACCTTGCCGGGAAGCATCCAGTTGGCGAGGTCACCATTGGCGCTGACCTGCATGGCACCCAGGATGGTGAGGTCGATGCGGCCGCTGCGGATCATGCCGAAGCTCTCCTCGCTGCCGAAGACAGCGGCACCGGGCTTGAGGGTGACGGTCTCCTTGCCAGCGTTGATCAGGTCGGCGTCCTCACCACCCTTCTTTGGGTAGGGACCGAGGCCGAGAATACCGTTCTCGGACTGGAGCTGGACCTCGACCTCGGGGCCGACGAAGCCAGGGGCCAGCATGGGCATACCAATACCCAGGTTGGCGTACATGCCGTTCTTGAACTCCTTGGCGGCACGGCGGACGATGAGCTCACGCTTGGCGGCGGTGTCACCGGTGCCCAGTGCCTTGGTGGCCTCGGGGTCGTTGGGGTCCTTGGCCCAGGTGAACTTCTCAATGTTCTTCTCGGCGGTGGACTGGATGACGCGCTTGACGTAGATGCCGGGCAGGTGGACAGCCTCGGGGGGGATCTCACCGGGCTCGACAATGTGCTCGGCCTCGACGATGGTCATCTTGGCGTTGCGGCCCATGGCGCCGTTGAAGTTGTGGGCAGAGAGGCGGAACTGGCAGTTGCCCAGCTTGTCGGCCTTCCAGGCCTTGACAAAGGCGTAGTCACCAGCGATGCTGTGCTCGAGGAGGTAGGACTTGCCGTTGAAGACCTTGACGTCCTTGGGGTACGAGAGCTCAGCGGCAGTGCCATCGGGTTTGTTGCGGAGGGGGAGATCACCGGTCTGCACGACGGTGCCGAAGGCGGCGGGAGTGTAGAAGGCGGGAATGCCCTTACCACCGGCGGCGCATCGCTCGGCGAGGGTGCCCTGGGGGGTGAGCTCGAGCTCGACCTCGCCAGTGAGGTACATCTTCTCGAAGGTCTTGTTCTCGCCGATGTAAGAGGCAATCATCTTGCTGATCTGCTTGGTCTTGAGCAGCTTGCCAAGACCAGAGGTGTCGGTGCCTGCATTGTTTGAGACGGCAGTGATGCCAGTAATGTCGGGCTTGTTGACGATCTCGTTGATGAGAGTGTCGGGGACACCGCAGAGACCGAAACCACCGCAGAGGAGGGTGGTGTTTGGCTTCATGTCCTTGAGGGCCTCGGAGGCAGAGGGGAAGACCTTGTTGATCTCAGCGCGGCGGGAAGTGGCCGAGAAGGACCTAGCAAGGATGGTGCTGGGCTGTATGGAGCGAATTGACATGTTAGCATTGGTTCAGCACGGCGCACTCGTTGTGCGCTTGCAAGAGGGGGCACGTACGTTGGTGCCATGACGGGCAAAGGCACGCAGGGTGCGTATTCTGAGGGCGGTGGAAGGCATCTTGTGGAAGGGTGAGGTTATTCCCAGCTGCAGTCGTCGCCGGCAAGAGCTACAAGAGGAGGGACTTGGAGCAATTGAGTGGTCAGAGACAAGGGAGCAACAGAGCAATCATGACGCCGGCGGATCATGGGCATGGCGGGGGGGTTTTATTGCACGTCCCGACACTGGCCGTTGGTCGGGGCGCTCGGTGGTGGCCCGGGTAGACATGGATGGGGGGGTGCAGCGATTCCGCATTCCGCCCCTCTCGGAAGAGATATTCGGCATTCGTTCGGTAGACATGACAAGGACGCCGATGCATGGGTCATGGCATTCGATCGCTGGGCTGCCTGCTGGATTTACGAAAACTACTTAGTGTGTGCTCCTGGACGCCGAGCGATGCTACCATTCTGCCCTTTCTCCCCTTGGTTCCTGGCCTGTCTTGCCGGCGTGCAGCGGTTTGGCCGTCATCATTCTGTATGTATATTTATCCTTCTCCAGCTGAGGGTACCCCCATCATGGCTCCTCTTCCCCACTACTCCAGTGCGTTACCCGCCACCACACCTCCAACCGGCCAATGCTGTCTTTTCCCGTGTTAGTGTCTGGCTGCTGGTCACCCTCGGCGGCAGCCGGCTGCCGACGCCGCGGGAAGTGGCGGGGAGGGTTTTTGTCTGCCTATGTCTTTCTATTGGCAAACGCCAACCATCCATCCCTCTGTTACTGCCATGCTCCCCGCAACCGCGGCCCTGAGCTCCTACACGAGTGACAACGGCCTCGACCGCGGTTGCTGTCAGTTAGCGGCGGGGGCCCAAGTCCGGGGGTGTTCAAGGGTGCTGTTTAGCTTCTGGCCCCCCGTGCTTGCGGCGACCTGCTGCGCTTCCACTGTTCGTGGCCTAGCGGCGTGTCTGGATTGTGGCGGATAAGTGGTTTTCCGGGGCTTCGTTCCACAGCTCCAAGATCCGGCTATTCGTTTCGGGAGTTGTTGGAAGCTCGGAGTTCTGGCCAGAGGTATTTGGTCGCTTGTTTTCGTAGCGCCTCATTCAGGCTCTGGGCAAAGGTTATTTCCTGCCTTGCGCAATTTGCCGCCGCGTGTGTGATTGAATGAACGCCCTTCCTTTTTTTGCGCGTGGATCTTATTATTGCATCAGTTGTTTCTTGACGCCGACAGCCACCATCTCTTTGAGGACAGGGATGCACAAGCTCACTTCCACAGTGTAAGGCACACCGACAAGCCAAATTTGTTGACAAATGCTCATGTAAAAATTTAACGAGAATTTGACTTTTCAGCCATCATGCTCACCAGAGGTTTATTCTACTGGACCTTGCTGCCGTCCAGTTCCTGCAGAAAAATATCAAGCCGATCAACTACTGACAGGAACCGTATGATTTGGTACCGCAATTCTCTTCTAGTTAACACTACTATTACTGGTTATTAATCTTAACTCAACCTTGATTGCTGCTTTCCCCACCATCACGACTGCATCGTCTTTGACAGAGGCAATAAACCATCAACCACGGAACAACGCCTCATAACACAACACCCCCCCAACTCCAATACGCGCCTGTTTAAACAATCAACCCGTCATGACAAAGAAACTACTTGCGGATTCCCCAGATCCAATCATCGGGTATTTCTTTATCCCTTCATCCACCTGCCTTGCAGCATTCCATCTTGAACCCATACAAACATCAAACATTACATGACAACATTCTCCGGGTGATATGACATGAGACCAAACAAGTTGCCTTCTGGGTCCATAAACTCCCCAATGTCCATGATGCATCCTCTCACACCAAAACGGAGCGATTTGACAGCGCCAAAGTTCTCCTCGATTCTTTCAGCCGCCTCGCCGATGTCGGGCACCCGAAGGTAGCAGGCTGCGTGACCATGCAACGCTCGCGCTTCGATGTCGACTTGACTGCTGTGTGGGTCACTGCGCTGAAGAAGCGCGCCCGTGACGCGGTGGCTGCTGGCCGAAGGGTCGGACGTGAAGAAGTTCATCGGCTGCACGTCATATGGCGATGCGCCGCACCGTCTCAAGGTCTCGGCTGTCAGGTCTGGCTTGTTGACGTCGCCTAGAAACGTCCACCCGAAACACCTGGAGTAGAAGGTTTGCGCTCTGTGGATATCGAAGCATGAGATCATGATGAAGTCAGACGTGCCCACGCCAGACATTTTGGGTCCAGCTTCCTGGGTCAAGACACTTGGCGTGGCCTCCGTACGCGGGCTATCCACCCTCGACCAGGCCATCGGAATAGGCGCCACGTCGACTTGTTTTATGGCCGACCGACGAAATGAATGAAATTCGATCTCGCTCGTCGCTACCTCTGGCTGGGTCGGCCCGGACGAGAGGGACATGGGAGTAGGCTGTCCGAATTCGCTGTCTGTCGGACTGGCGCCATGTGTGAGGCCGGGGGCTGGTGACGGCGAGGGTGTTCTCATGTCCATGGGCGAAGGCAGAGTGACAGTCGTCGCCCGGCTTCGAAGTGACCACATGCTGATGAATGTGGTTATGTGATTGCTTTGGTGAACAGGGTATATAAAATACTAATGGATATTGATACGTCTTTGTCCAAGACACAGTCCAGCCAGGGACGGTCGAGATTAGGGGATAAGATGATGAGGACGAAAGAGAAGGGCTAAGCATGAACATATGAGCTGTAGAGGGACCGTGGGTTTCCCCTTGCTACTTATATTCGAGAATGGCCCCGAATTTCACCAATCTACAAGTGTCGATTCGGAGAGACAGTTCTGCGGGAGATGGCCTAACCATCTGCGTATCACCGCCGACTTTGGACAGTTGGATGAAGCAAGGAGTCGAGAGAAGACGAGACATTGTGAGGCCTTGCTCCCAAGTTCGTCAATCTGACCATGGCCAAAGGGGGCCAGGGCAGCCATTCCTCGCTCGAAAGCGCTTTGATGTCGCAGATTTTCTGCTCTTTGCGTTTCTCACCCGATTTCTCGCTCAAGCATGTCGCAGCTTGACCGGATCCCATCATTGGTGTGCCACCGATGCGTCTTTGGTGTAACGGCCCACCCCCAACAGCTGTGACTATCTGCATTGCGACGATCATCTCATTACTGTTTTTCCACGCGCCGTAGATGCAAACCGAGTAACCCTGGAAACCAACCTATTCCCGTGACCAAAAGTTGAAAATGTCTTGGGTTTGAACGGAGCTCATTCGCCCAGCCGCCCAGGGGCAGCGCTCGGTGAATCAAACTGTTCTGCAAGGACGACAAGTTGCCAAAGCTACGTAGGTAAGGGTGCGCGAATGGCCGGATGTGGTAAAGAATACAGTCTCAAGCCCTCTCTAAATCCTCCCAGACACTGCAAGGCATCCCAATGCCCCAGATTTTCGAGGATTAAACATTTTGATCGTGCAGGAGCATTTAATTGAGGTCTTACTTGAGATGTCAATGACTTTTAAGTGTCGAGTTCCTAAAACGGCGGGGGTACGTACCTCCCGATAAGCCAGCCGCTCTTATCGCCCCGCATTATCGCCAGGCCTGGGGGGGAAAAAAAATTAGGATAGCAGAGACTGAGCGGCGATAATTGCAACACTAGAGTGCCAAAAGATCACGAGAATAGCCATCGCGTGCCCGGAACCTCACTCGCCATGGAGTCAGTCTCTAAAAGACGCAAGCTTGACCACTCGAGGCCTGGCTCAAAGCACGGTGCCCTCATCGACTTCGAGGCGCGCAGTTCGGCGCGAGTGTCTACCGCCAGCGCTTTCGTTCTCCAAACTGATGAGCTACTCAAGGAAGCCAAACTCGACTACGACAAGGCATTGAACGATGTCGATGGCTACTTGCACCGCCTTAGGGAGGCGATTGAGTCTGCTAAGCCACATGATCCTGTTCCAGTGAGTAGATGAAAGCATTTGTGCCGCACCCTCACTTACTAAAACCTGATTCTAGATCACCGAGGCCACAACCAAGTTCGAGAAGAAACACCGTATCACTATTCCTTACCCCGAGCCGAAGCCTGCCAAGGATGCACCATACAAAATTTCGTTTGCCAAACCCGCCCAGTACAATGTTGTCGGCAGCTACGTCTTTAAAACGATGATCAAAACACAGGGCCAGCTTGGCGTGGACATGGTGCTGCAGATGCCCAAATCCCTGTTTCAGGACAAGGACTTCACCAGCATGCGATACTTTTATCGAAGGGCATACTACATTTCATACGTAGCTGCACACATCAAAAACGAACTAGGCTCTTCTATGGCCTTGAGCTTCGAGTATTTGAATGAAAACCCTCTACTCCCAGTCCTCGCACTCCACCCCACACCCGACAATGAGGATGAGGAAAAGGACTCGAAGAACGAAAAGACAAGCAAGAAGAAGGCCCCCAAGGCCCCGTTCGTGATTCGCCTTATTCCATGCGCCCCCGAGGGCCTCTTCCCCAAGAATAAGCTGCTTCCTTCGGCCAACAATAACAAGGGAGGGGATGTGGATGATAGGAAGGCGGTCCAATCCGGTACGCCATTTTACAACTCTACCCTCAAGGCCGAAGAAACCTTCATTTCATATTTGCGTGTCCTCACGCATGCAAAGAACGAATGCCCAGCTTTTGTCGAGGCTTGTATCTTGGGTAAAATTTGGCTACAGCAAAGAGGCTTCGGTGGTGCTATTTCCCAGGGTGGCTTTGGTCATTTCGAATGGGCAACCATGGTTTCTCTCCTCCTCCAGATGGGTGGCCGCAACGGTCAGGCTGCGTTGTCAACCTCCCTCAGCAGCACAGAGCTGTTCAAGGCTACCGTTCAGTTCCTTTCAGCCACTGATTTCAACAAGAAGCCTTTCGTGTTCGGCTCTACCAAGGTCAGCGCCGATACCATTCGTGAATCTGGCCCCGTCATGTTTGATCCCATTCGCGAATTAAACATCTTGTCTAAGATGAGCCCTTGGTCAGCGAGCCTGCTGCAAACATATGCCAAGTCCACAACCGATCTCCTCGCTGACGAGGCCGCCGACAAATTCGAACCAACTTTTATCACTAAAGTTGATGCGCCTCTGCAAATGTACGATGCTATATTCGAGATCAAAAGTTCCGATATTGCCAAACCGTCATCGTCTCCTGACCGTCGAGGATCTGCTTGGGATTTCAGTCTGGAAGCTCATAAGGTCCTCAAGAAGGCCTACGGGGATCGCGCACAGCTCGTTCACTTTAAGCAACTCCCAAAGAAGACATGGGCCCTGAATGCGTCACAACCCGGCGAGCCAACCAAGGTTACTTTTGGTGTTGTCTTTGACTCAATGCACATGTCTCGTCAGATGGAACATGGTCCACCTGCCGAGGAGCAAAAGGAAGCGGCCAGGTTCCGTCAATTTTGGGGTGAAAAGGCTGAGCTCCGTCGATTCAAGGACGGTAGCATTATTGAATGCATTGAGTGGTCCAGCAAGATGCCATTTGAGGTTTGCCAGGAAATCACTGCACACGTGTTGAAACGCCACCTCAAGATTGTCAAGGAAGAACTGACAGCTTTCGGCTCTGGTTTGTCCTTAGTTATCAACTTATCCCACTTGGATAAGGAAGCATTTGACGCAGCACGACGGAATTTTCAGACTTTTGAGCAGGATATCCGAAGCCTGGAAGAATTGCCTCTGCAAATCAGACAGATGTCGGCTATTTCAGCAGGCGCCCGATATGCCACAATCGACCCCCCAATCATGGGCTTTCACAAAGGCCTCATTGAGCCCATTGATGTGAACCTCTATTTTGAGGCTTCCAGCAAGTGGCCTGAAAACCTGGTCGCCATTCAAGAGGCCAAGATTGAATTTCTGCTCGATTTCGACAAGCGCTTGTCAGCTGCGAAAGATAACATCACCACTTTTCTTGGAAGGGAAAACAGAGAAATCGGTATTGAGAATCTGGCGTATCTTGACGTAGTTTACGACAATGGTGCTGCGTTCCGACTAAGGATCCACTGCGATTTGGAGGAGACACTCCTTGAGAGACAGGTCAAGAACAAGACGCTGGATCACCAGGTGCGGGATGAGTCCGAGGCTGCTTTGGCAAGGTTCAACTGGCTGTTCACAACTCTTCCCCTTCATACACAAACTATTGCTACCTTCTGTACAAGATTGCATCCCTTGTCGCAAACCATCCGCCTCGTCAAGCACTGGTTCAACAGCCACAAACTGGCGGGCCATTTCGGTGAGGAGCTGATCGAGCTCTTCGTCCTTCACGTCTTCCTCCAGCCGTATCCATGGAAGACGCCATCAAGTGTTGGTACCGGCTTCCTGCGCACTCTATCGTTCCTTTCGCGCTGGGATTGGCGCGATGAGCCTCTCATCATTGACTCGGCAGAGTCTCTAGACAACGATGATCGGGCTTCTATCCGCAGAGAGCTTGATGGATGGCGCAAGCGTGACCCAAACATGAACCACACTGTCATGGTTGTTGCCACGTCGAGTGATCCGTCTGGCCTTGCATATACTCGCTCTGGCCCCTCCAAACTCATTGCTTCTCGCATGACCCGTCTTGCCAAGGCCGCCTGCAAGGTTCTCAAGGACGGCGATCACGACCTTGATACCTCCATCCTCTTCGAGACCTCGCTCGAGGACTACGATGTCCTCTTCCACCTCTCTCCCAAAGCTGTTCGCAACATCCTCCGCGACGCCGCTACCGACCCAGCCGCTCGCCGCATCTCCCACTTCAAAAACCTCGACGACCGCACTGGCCGCGCGCCCTTGCCCGTCCGCGCACATCCAGTCGACGTGCTGGTCCTCGAGCTGCAGCGCGTCTACGAGGACTCGCTCATATTTTTCCGCGGCAGCAGCAGTGAAGACGACGATCATGTCATCGGCGCAGTTTGGAGCCCCAAACTCCAGCGGCAGCAAAAGTTTCGTGCTGGGCTACCATACAACTTCCACCGGGTGGATGGCGAGGACGACGACATGGTGGTGGTAAATCGACAGGCAATTATTCTGGAGATTGCGAGGATCGGAGGGGATTTGATCAAAAAGATTGAAGAGGTGGAGTAGATTTAATCAATGGGATCGCAGCTTGGGATATCAAAAGTATATATAAATGTATGGGGCTTTGCTTGTGAAGCATAAAAAGGAGTATTGGGAACAAAATCAGAGATGGGAATGATCAGCTTCCAAGAGAAATACCATCCCACAAGCACATAAAATACTTGCAGTCATAACTTAGACGCGTGTTTGATAAAGCCATAACATGACGTAGAAATAAATGCCTGTCATATCAATATTGTCTCAAAGCATGGCTTGAAATAACTAGCCAAATTAAGTCTCATCATATCAGAAATATTCCCTTCTTCACTTATTCAACCTGGTTTGTCCCTACTAAACGCCGTGCCATGGTATAGATGCATATATACAGGTCCTCCCTCTTCATTTCGTACAATCCAGAGTTAACCCATTTCCATCTCGAACTAAAATTTTCTATCTCCTTCTATTAATCATGCCTTTTCTGATCTGTCCATTCATCGACCGTCTCGCTTCTCTACCTGCTGCGTCGAAAAAGAGCAGTACTTGTCCTTGATGGCGACAACCTCGTATGTACCCTCCTGGCTGGCCTTGATGACCTTGCTGTGCTCGTACGAAATGTCGTGACGGGTCTCAAGAATGACGCTCTTCTGGCCCTTCTTTTCGTTTGTGCTGCGGGTATAGGTGAACTCGAAAGGAGGGGTACCCCAGAACTCGAAGAGAATGGGCACTTCGTTTCCTTCGTGGATATCAACGCGCTCTTGTCGACCACGGCTGATTTGCACGCTCGGCAAGGGGTGGATTGTTTTGGCAATGTTGACAGCTGCACGGCATTCGGAGGCCTTGTCAGAGACGCTGGTGAGAATAAAGTCACCAGGCTTCTCTGCAATACGGCGGAAGTTGGTCGTCTGTGACTTGGCATTCCACTTGCCGTTGAAATCGTAGGTGATGTCGAAAGGAGGTGTGCCAGATAGGGTATAGGCAATACGCTCGCCAACACAGAAGTCCTGGCGGGATTCCAAGGGGTAGATGGATGGAGCATCGTAAAGTTGAATCTGGATTGATGGACCTCCAATCTCGTACTTTTGCTGACAGCCACGGGCATCACGGACAGTGCGGATGCGAACCTGCTGGCTACCAAGACGGAGATGCTGACGAGGGATTTTCATGCCAAACGTCTTAGACTCGATGGACGGAATCCTGTAGGTCTCGATAGGAGCACCAGCCTGGTGCTTGATCTCGACTTCAACATAGAAGGGTGCAACACCAGTGAGGGTGATGGGGATCTTGTCTTCATGCTCCTGTTCCTCCATGCAGTACTTGAATGACTGCCCAGGCTTGGAAAAGCCGGCCGATGGCTTGGCATTGACACGTTGGTAGATGGTAAGAGGGTTCAAGTTCTTGTCCGTGTCGTAGAGATTATCAGCGAGACCGGAGAACTTGTACGTATATTCACCAGCCTTGGAAGTGTCCATGGCGATGGCCGCCTTAGAGAGTGCAGCATCAAAGTTTTTACGGCTGAGTGAGTTGGCACCGTGGAAAGGCTTGTGGTTCACTTCGTAATCTACGTGGTAAGGAGGAGAACCTGCAATACGTTAATATGGATATCAACAATACACGTGAGATGAGAAACTTGCCTTTCAGTGTCACCTCAAATCCATCAATATCTCCTTCGCAGACGTCATCCTTGACATACCTGCCTTTGTCTGAAGAAATGCTGTCTGTCCCAACAAGAGCAATTTCGGGACGCGGGAACCAATCAACTTGGAACTTGGATGAAGCTGGGTCAATGATTCCCGGGCATGCCTTGTCCTTAACATCAACAATCTCCCAATTACCACGAGACTTGATTAAGATGTAGTCGTTGGCGCTGTTTGCCGTCTTGGTCAAGACTTCACCATTTCCGTCGGCATTCTTGTACGATATGGTCCAGGGAGCCTCACCCTGAAGGCGAAGAGGCAGGCGGACCTGTGTGTTCTCGACTTGCATGGTGCTATGTTTGTGGTCGACATGACCAAAGGCGGCACGAGGCTGTTGACGGCGGACAACGATCTTGATTTCGTCTTCCAAGAATGCGCGGCATCCACGCTTATCTTGAATGCTCTTCAAGGCAAGAATATACTCACCTCCCTTGGTCAAAGGACCCGTTTTAATCTGGAAACGGTTCTCCTCAACGCCCTTGACCTGCTCAGATTTGCGTTTGCCGTCATGAACAACTTCCCATTCAAGGTTGAATGGAGCATCACCATAGAGAACGACGTCAAGCTTCACGTCCGAGTCCAGGCAGGCATTGATGACCTTGGATGAGGAGGCGATGGCCGCCGATGCAGCAGGTTTCACAACCTGCTCCAAGACCTTGTCATCGCCCGCGAGGGGATGCCCAGTGTAGATAGCATCATCAATATACTTGAAGACATATTTGTAGCGACCAGCAACCTTAGGTACAAGGTCGAGCTGAGATCTGAGTCCGTTCACACGATGCTCCAGCTTCTCAACGTGATCATCCGAGACAACGTCGTATCGAACAATGAAGGGGGGTGTTCCAACAAGGTCCAGGTCAACGCGGAGACCAATCGAGTTACCAGCGCACTTGTCTGGAATCTCTTCAGACCGAACCGAAACATGCGGTTCAAGGGGGTTAAGAAGCAGACAAGAAGAAGGCTCATTAACCTCGCCTTGGCAAGAGCCGCTCGAGACGGTTTTTAGAGTGTAAAGACCGGGCGCAGACACCGACGGCTTATCGCGAGAGTTCTTAGCGGAAAACCCGCCAACCGAAACCTCATCGCCGTGATCTCCACTATTGGTCAGGGAATCAAGGGGTGAGAATTCCCACGTAATTTCGTGCGAAGTGTCGTCGATAGGGCCTTCCATGGAAAATCCAACAGGAAGCTTTGCGGAACGACCCTTGGCCACCTTCAGAGGGTTTCGAAGGTCACAGCCATCCATACGAAGCTTGGGGCGTTCCTTGACAGCAAAGGTATGCGACAAACCCTTGGGTTTGGGTTTGTCAGACTCTTCCTCAGACGCTGTGTATTTGACAACATTTCCAAACGCGTCATGGACCTCGTCAACAGAGTACTGCCATACGCCGGAGGCAGTCATTGACTCGTTCAAGCCAACGGTGACCTTGGCAGGTCTGACCCACGAAATATCATTTTCGTTCTCCATCAAGAGAGTTGAGGCAGCACCCAGAAGAGGCGATGAGAAACCATCGGGCTGGAGACTCTGGAAGTGGAAGCTGTGATCCTTGCCGTTGATGGTACGACTGTATACAATTTTCAAAGGAGGGGTTCCAATAACTTCAAGTGACAAGTTTGAGAGATCATGACGACATCGCTGGGTATCGCTAGTGGCCTTGATCCTGGCTTCAGGGCAAGACACAACATAGGTGTCCTTACTCCTTCGTTGAACCTCAAGCTTGTACTCGTCCAAAACTTTTCCGAGGCGGTAAACCCCTGGCTTCTTGACTGAGTATTCCCACTGAAAGCCTGCTGTAGACTGATCAGAAGTGTGGTCGCGAATCTGCTTGGCAAGCTTGTTGACATCCCGCGGTGGGACCTTGATTGTTTCCTCCTTGTTTGTCTCGAGGTCGATTCGGACAAGTTCAATCTGGGCAGGTATGCTGGCATTGAAATAGATGGGGAGCGAAATGCCAGTTTTGCTCTTGCCCGTCAAACAGAAGGAGTGGTGCTCAGGGTTAAGCACTGCAGAACCCTCGGGGAGAATGTTGATAATCTGCTTTCCCATGATGAGAGAGTGGTTGTTGAGAATGTTGGAAACCTTGACGTTGTGCTCGGAAATAGAGATTTCGCGGTCGTAGAGAACCTTGACGAAGCCGAGAAGCCATGCTTGAAGTGGAATCTGTTGCAGTATTAGTATTTGTCAAATGAAAAGACGTCGGACTCAACATACCGGAATATTGAACATCAGCATGTAATTGATGACAACGTGGAAAGCGTAAACCGTAGTGACGAGGGGCTGTGATAATTCGAGCCATGGTATCCTCAATTCGGGGATGCCAAAGAGGAAAGCAAAATCGATGAAGATCCACTTCAAAAACAGCCACCAGGATGTCTCTCCATCTTCAATGACTTGAAGCCAGTCATACAGCTTCCATGCCCAGAGCAAAATGTAGACTCCAAAGGCGTACAGACGCTGTTGGGGTGCATCGAGGAGGGTCAAAGGGATGACCGGTTGACTAGCAGAAGGCTGTGCCGGGGCACTTTCGGGGGCCTGAGGCAGAGTAGGTGTCTTGTTGGTCGAGCTCTTAGCAGAGGAATTCGAGCCAACCGAGGAGGGCGTTTCTTGCTGATTGTATCTTCGGGCAGTTGGGGTTGCTGGATACCCAGACCGCAAGCGGGGAGTCGAGCTCATCGCAGTCGCATTCCGTGAAAATCTGCGTAATTAAAAGAATGTTTGTATGGAAGCGCAATAGCGGCAGCCGGAGGGACAGGTGTTGACAAGCGGCGACGAGTCGCTGTCGCGGGCTGAGTTGGATTGTGATTGTTTGGTGAGGGTGGTTTTTCACCGTGAACGAAATGGAGACGGAAATTCCTTTGAGCAATGCGTCACGTCAGAACGCGACTGGCCAGGCACATGCCCAAGCAAACAGGCTGCTACGTCTTGTTCCACCGCTAGAGCTACCCCAGCTCCAGGGCTCCAATGAGAGGTTTTAGCAGATGTGATTGGCTGGAGGGCTTGGTGGTACGCCAGCTGTCGCCCCAGGGCGTGCATGATTGGCCAAAAAGTCCAAGAAATCACATTGCCCCCTGTTGGATTTGGCCCGTGGGTTTAGCTCCCTGCGCCAGAACAAGCAGACAACCATGAGCTATCATCAACTCGCTCACAAAAGCCCAGCATCTACAAGACGTCAACTTCCCCGATCCGTGTTTTCTTTTCGCGGTACTTACTATTCTTGCTAGCTGCGTATTGTCGGTTTGGCTTTTCCCATCATCCCTGTTCAAGCTAGATGTGGCAGCCTGCACATATTGCCACTGTCGCGTATACCACATCCAAAACAACAAGTCAATCCTGAGTTGGTTGTAAAATACCTATTTCCCTTGACCTTTATGTAGCCAATCCACCTGTTTGGTCAGTGAACCTGCCTTCGTCACTTGTATTTATCTGTGTTTATGTCATGGTTGCATTTGCAGTCAGGTCAATGTCCACGCGGGTGATTGCCTGGGGCGCCAACCGGACAATACATCTGCACGACAACTGAGGGCCCTTCAAATGAATCACCTTCTTTATCCAAAGCCCAAATAGACCATTTCCCCTCCACAATAACACAAAATGCACACTCCTTCTTCTTTCCGTGCCACAAAGCTCATCTACCCCGATCTCGCAATCTTTCAACATGTCATCCGCCACCATCACAACAGATACCATGGCGATTTCCATGGTCCCTCACACCGAGGCTAACACCCCGTCGCAGCCAACTAAACAGTCCTCCCTACGCCGGTCATCCCGGATAGCTAGCCGCCTTGAGGCCATGTCTCAAAATGACACAGCTGTTCCCACTCCTGCGAGTGAACCAAGGCGAAATCCCAAGCGCAAGGCAAGTGAAGCAACAAATACCACTGCCAAGCTTCCCGATAGAATGCTTGATGAGGCACTAGCGCCTCTGACCTCTGAGGATATTCAAGAATGGGAAGGCTGGGTGGAGCTGGAGTCAGAGCCCGTAAGAGACGCGCTACCATTCATCTCTGCTCTTTCTAACAGGTATCCAGGCCTTTTTCAATATCATTCTACGCGACCTGGGAGTAAAAAATGTCAAGGCTCAAGAAATCTTCACCATGGATCAAGATTCTCTCGATATACTACCGTAAGGCTGTTGACTCCGACTTAAGTTATCAATGCTCACATTCTTCAGAAAACCTGTGTTCGGTCTCATATTTCTTTTTCAATATGTTCCCGGGTATGATGATGTGGGACAGGATGAAGACACAGATAATGTCTGGTTCGCCAATCAGGTATTCAATCCACGGCTAGTTTCTCAGAAAGCAACAGGATATCTTTGCTGACACTTTCCAGACAACCGACAATGCGTGCGCAACTGTTGCCATGCTCAACATTGTCATGAATGTCGACGGATTAGATATAGGGGATAACCTTCGCCAATTCAGAGAATCAACCCAAGCTCTCAGTACCCCTCTTCGAGGTCACCAGCTCAGCCAAAATACTTTTATTCGTACTATCCACAACTCATTCACTCGTCGCATGGACCATCTCAACGCCGACTTGTTCTTGGAGAACGAAACATCAGAGGCAAGATCACAAAAGTCAAAAAAACGCTCCACGCCGAAAAAGGGAAGAAAAGGCGCAAATCGAAAAAAGAAGGTCAAGCCTGAATACGGATTTCACTTCATTGCGTATGTTCCAGCGGGTGGCTATGTTTGGGAACTGGACGGGTTGAAAAGCAAACCACACCGACTTGGTAACCAACATTGACATGAATGGGATAAAAATATTTGCTAATCTTTTTTATCCCAGATGCCACACCCTCGGGTGACTGGACAAGCATTGCGCGGCCGCAAATCGAGGGTCGTATGATGCAATATGAGGAAAGTCAACTGTCATTCAACCTTCTTGCACTCTGCCAAAGCCCTTTCACCTCCCATTCGTTATCCATTGCCCGAGCCACCGCATCTCTCAATCATCTTCATTCAAAAATGAAAGAATGCCCGAGTTTTTGCGAGCTCGTTGCTGCGGAATCCAAACCTTTCGACATCGACGATGCTTCACAACTCGCCGAGTTCGACTTGACAAAATCAGACATCGAAAATACAGAAATCACGGAATCCGTACTGGACAAGATATCCCATTCTGGTCTGAACACCAGCGATGCATACGCCTTGCATCAGGAGCTAGCCATCGAAGTCAAGGCCGCTATAGGCGAATATCGTGCCGAGATGGTCGCCATCGCGGATGATGAACAGCGAGTCAAGGGTCGCAAAAAGGACTACGGGCCAGCTTTGCACAAGTGGGTCACTAAGCTTGCAGAAAAGGGGGTTTTGGAGGATATCATCAAGGCTGCAAAGTAGATCAGAGCAATTGGAGATGCTTCGGCCATTCTGCTTGAGCTGAAGCCCCATAGCGGGAAACGCCGGGGAACCCTGTGATTAAAATACACCATTGTTGGCACGCAATTGGAGGTCGCATTAAGAGTTGAAATGGTCTGGTGCTCGTTCTTCTCATCAATTTTTGCTTCTTTTGTTTGCCATGGCCTGCTTGGATGGCAGATTGTCTTAGGGTTCAACTTGTTGCTTAGGAAACGGATTTGAGACTGCAATCTATGCAAACTATCAATATGTGAGTGATATTGATGCTAGAACTTTGTTTTCAAACAAACATGACCAAATCGCCGATTTTAAAATTCTTTATTGGTGATTCAAACCGGAGCAGGTGAGAAAAGACCGAAATAATTACAAAAATGTCCCACATACCCTAAAGCCATCAAGTCACTTTTTGACCCACCGACTCATGTGATCCGACGCTATGCTGATATTAAACACCTATCAATCCTTTTCTGAAACCCCTTTTATGTCACGGCTCACAACATGGTCTTGGTATTGACAGCCTAGTCGTTAAAAGTGTGCGTTTTATGACGCGAATAAAACGAAAGTAAATGGTGAAAATCAGAGTAATTCACCCAGCAGATTAATCATCTGGATACTGTTCCTTAAGATTTGAGACAAAGCTGCACTTATCTTTGTCGAACCTCTTGAAGAACTTTCCGGCCAGTGCAAACATGTCTTTAGGGACTTCTTCGGCATCCTCTACAAGAACAATGTTATCTTCCGCGACTACGTGTCGCTCTGTACCTGTTGTACGTCTCCTAAAATGTTGGTCAGCGGATGAGTGTCCAGAACATAATTACGGTAACTTACAAACATGTATAGAAAGCCTGGTTTCGCGGGCGCATTGGTTTGGGTAGTTCGGTGTCGCTGTTGTCTTCAAGCGTCTCACCAATAGCCACAGTATGTGGCATCGGCAGGCGACGTGTCCCCTGGTCGGTCCAGCCGTTTATGACACCGATCCACCCATAACGCCGATGCTGAAATACTTGCCCAATCTTGTACCTCGCTGGCTGCGGTCCCTGATTAGGCCTTCGAAAGACAGGAGGGGATAAGTTGTCCATTTCTCGCACTAAGCCCAAAATTTCGCGAGGGTCATCCCAGCCTTGAGGGCCATTGCGATGCATTCCATCTCGCATTGGCATAAACTGATTGTAAAGCGGCATGATATATTTCTCGACAAGCCAAGCATCCTCATGCCAACCTTTGGCAAATTGGCGCAAGAAGGGCTCAAGGTTTTCATCCCACGCGAAGACATCGACAGGGGTCATCATGAGAGCTGCCCACAAAGCAGAATAGACAGCAGTCTCCATATTTACGGGTCCGTTTCCGCTGATGAGCCTGGTGAGTTGCGCGGCATCAATATCTCGTAGTTCGTAGACCCTAGAGGCTGTAGCTCTGATGTTGCGGGCAGTCCTCATAGCCATGGAATTTGGTGATACAGGGGCCATGAAGAGGTCAGTGTTAGCTTGCCAACCGAATTGGGCCAACATGCCTCGCAAGTCCTCCATCGGAACCTCATTATCGGAACCATATGGATCCAGATACATCATTGTCTGGGGCTCGTGAATTTTCCAAACGGGGTCATTGTCCAAGGTCATGCCTCCCGGAGCGGAGACGACGGCATGGACATGGGTAGGAAAGGAGCAGCACTCCGCCTTTAGCCCCAGTCTCTCCGCAATGGAACAAAATATGCCACTGGAGATGATGGGGATTGACTCGTGATCTTCGTGACGTAGTGCCTGCCCAATGTAGCAATTGCGCAGATTTCGATAATTTCGGTCCTGATGTCGCAAACCTGTCAAGCCATGAGCGCGAAGCCATCGATTGAGCGCTAGTGCTTTGTGGCGTGTTGTCATGGCATCGACATTGGGGAAGCTCTGCCGGAAGTCGTTGGTCAACTGATCAAGCATATCGGCGATCTGACAATAATATGTTAATTTTCGGTGCTAAACTCTTTCGGATAAACGCACATCATTCAAGTCACCAAGCTCATCATGGAGAACGAATAGATCGAACGCTCCAAGCGCACGTTCAAGACCACGACTTGGGGAGGGGTCATGCAAGATCTGGTGCCAAGTCTCGATGGCAATGCTTCGATGGACAGAGTCTAGAATTGAATTGGCATAGTATCTAATAAGGGACTATTAGTTGTCATGACGTGCATAGTATGAAGGGTTTGTTACCGTCGTGCCAAGACATCCTCGTACGAGTCATCTGCATGGCACTGCTGAAGGAGAAATTCTTTGACATCATATTCCAATCGGCATATTTGCTCAATTTTCCTCAAGCGGCCTACTTTTGATTCCAAAACACCATTTAGGAGCTGGGATGCCTGATGATTCCGGCGCTTTCGGAGAATATAGAGGCTTTTCCAGCCCACGTCCGAGGCTCTCTCGTTCAATTTACGTTGGTAATCATGCTCGGAGCTCCAGTATCTGAAAGAAAGCCGACAATAGTATTTCCAGAGCACGGGATCATCAGCGAGGCGCTTTAGACGATGGGAGAGTAGTTGGAAATTGGACAGGTTGTCTTCGGGGGAGACATAGTAAAGCACCTGCTGGATGATGTCGTCCGGGATCTGATCCATCGACATGGCGGGGCAGCGAGTTCGGACGATTTTTGGGCGGTCAGCGTTATGCAGAATGCGAACTTTCTCGTATATAATAAGCAGCAAGCTCGTTCCGTGCAGGAGAACTGGGGAAGATGAAAGCGACCAAAATCGACTGTCGGTCAACCGAATGAAAGTATTATTGCCATGCCTGGCCTTGGCTTCTCATCTCGGCGGGAGTAACGCTTCATAAACTTGTGCGTCTGTGTCAGGACATGGTCAATTCCTTCCTGGCAGGAACATGGGCGGGGTGACGCAAGAACGGACGTTTTGCTGACTCATCCACTTTTCTCTAACTTTATTGGACGTGGTGCACTAGCCGGCAATTGGCTCGAATTTGTTGTGTCTATTCCTAAAAAGGAATCCGAGTAAACAAAACGCGCTTGGTTCTATTTGACGGGACCGCACGCGGTCTATACGTACCTTCTCGCTTTATCGTGTATTGATTGACTTACAACAAAAACCCCCCATTCCCGGTCCGAGAGCATTTGACGCGCGAAACAACATTTCAACACACGCCCATTCTCGACACACGCTCGTCTCTGGCCGCTGAATCATGCTGCGCCAGCCTGACACTCGCAGATTCTAGAGTTACACGCCCATTCTACCGGCGCCCGCCAACATGGTCCAGTCCGATTTTGGCGGCGCGCTCGACACCCCGCGAACAAACATTGGGGATGCCACCTACCTCAGCCGCCAGCCCGACTTTGCAGAAATCTCCCAAGAACTGTCGTTTCAATCCCCCGCCAAAGAAGGCGATTTGATCCAGCAGCTTCGCAATGGCGGCCGCTCCAACGGAATCAACCTGCGAACACCTCGTCAGAGAGGGCCACTTGCCGACCGCCGAAACCTGCCTCCCAGCATTGGGGGTGCCGAGTTCACGCCCCTATTAAAGTCGGCTACGAGGAACAGCGCGAGGCGCTTTGGAAAAGAGAATGGCACAGCTGTCCCAAACACACCAACCTTGGACAAAATCGACGAGGGCGACGTGACTTCTCTGCCGCGCATGGACGCATCCATGTATACCGGGTCGCGCCAGCAATCATACCTTGAAAATACCTTGCCGCAGGTCGACAGTAGCGCTGCTTCGACCCCAATCGCGATTCCACCACGAAGAGGCGGAGACAAAGGCCCCCTCCAAGATGGGAACCAGCTATCATTACGAGAACAAGAAAATGTTATTGATAGGATAGAAAAAGAGAATTTCGGTCTGAAGCTGAAGATTCACTTTCTTGAGGAGGCGCTTCGGAAAGCCGGGCCTGGTTTTAGCGAGGCCGCGCTCAAGGAGAACACTGAGCTCAAAGTGGACAAGGTCACAATGCAAAGAGAACTGCATCGGTACAAGAAACATTTAACGACTGCCGAAAAGGACCTTGAGAGCTACCGCCAGCAGATGTTGGAGCTTCAAGAGAGAGCGAAGCGGAAATATGCCAACGAGAATCAACGCGCAGAGATGGAGAAGTTGCAAAGGAAACTAGATGACCGACAAGCGGACGTTGAAGACCTCCAGCGCCAACTCGAGCGAGATCAAAAGGACAGCGAACAAGTCGAAAAGCTTAGGGACGATATCGGAGACCTAGAGGCCGACCTGCGGGAGAAGGACCGAATAATCACGGAGCGTGAAGATGAGCTGGAGGATCTCAAAGATAAGTTTGAGGATATGGAAGACAAGGCCAGAGAATCCCAGCGAAAAATGAGCGAGCTTGAGGAGAAAGCACAGAACAGCGAGGAGTTGGAAGAAGCCAAGGACACTATTCAGGATCTTGAGCACAATATTCGACGTCTGGAAGAACAGATTGAGAGCATGAAGATCAAGATGGAGGACGCTGAAACAAGGATGGAAGACGCCATGGCCCAGAAGGAGAGGGCGGAGAACGACCTCGATGAACTCCAGGACGAAATGGCCAACAAGTCGGTTGTCACCAAGGGACTTTCTCGACAAATTGAAGAGAAAGTGGTCCGGCTACAAGAAGAACTGGACAAGGCTGGTCAAGACTACGCTTCCCTGGAGAAGGAACTCTCTGAGGTCAATCGGGAAAACCAGGAGCTGCAGTTTACCGTCAAAGACCTCCAGCGTAATCAAGAGCAGTTTGAACGCGAGCGACGATCCATCCAGTCAAGGGTCAATGAATTGGAATCCGGATTACTTACCGGCTCCGATGAGAAAAACTTGCTTCAGTCGAGGCATGACACTTTGGCAACCGAGTCAGCATCACTCCAAAGAGATGTAGCAAAACTAGAAAGGGAAGTGGAAGACCTGGAGCAGAACCTTGCCGAGGAGCGAGATCACGCTCTCGAGATCGAAAAGGACCTCCGCAGCCAGTACCAGGGCGAACTCGACCGACTGAACGATGAAATCTCCGATTTACAAGCCGAGATACGAGAGAAAGACAATCTATACGACAACGACAGCGAGAAATGGGAGACTGAAAAGCAAAGCCTAGAATCAGAGCGAAACCGTGCCGAAGAAAAGGCAGCTGGTCTGCAGAGAACTATTGATCGACTGCGAGAAACCGAAGGGACCCTTTCCGATAAAGAGTCTAGATTGCAGGCCGCGATCCAGAGTGAGGCGGAGCGACACAAGAGCGAAGAAGGTGTCTTAACACGACAGATTGAAGATCTTCAAGATGCCCTCGAGACAAGACAAAATTTATTGACAAGCTTACGAAATGAGTTGTCAACGGTGCGCGATGAGCTGCGACAAACACAGATTGAATACCAGTCGCAACTCAACAAGGTTGCGGCGTTGGAGGATGAGGTTGACATTCTGCAAAGCTCTCTTGACAAGGAGCAAGGAGCTGGCCGACGTGACGTGGATGCTGGGCGGCGAGAGCTTGAGACTGAACGCCGACAGCATGAGGCATCGAAACGGGAATGCAACAACCTCCGAGAGCAGCTCAGGGCGCTGCGAGAAAAGGCCGACTTGGCACAAGCCGCTAATGCTGCTTCGGAACAGAACGCTCAGCAAAATACGGAATCAGTGACTCGACTGAAGTGGCAGCTTTCTGACACAACTTCTCAGTTGGAGAAGGTGACAAGAGAGAAGCAATCACTCCAGGATCAACTAGCCCAAAACAGCCTTGATCTACACTCCATTTCATCACAGCTTGCTGAAGCCAAGGCTGAACGAGAAGAGCTTGAAGCAGAGCTGCGTCGGATAAAGCTTCACGACAACGAGACCCTTCGTGTTGACCAAGAACGAATTGACCTGCGCACAGCCAAACTCAAGTTGGACAACGAAGTCCGTCGCCTAAAGGATGAAAACCAGGCATTGATGGACCAGCGCGAGGCTATTGAGAAGACTCTTGAGGAGGAAATCGAAAAGGCTGCAGAGGAGGAGGAGCGTCTAGGCCAGGAGCTTCTTCAACTCCAGACCAAGTTGCGACAGTCATCATCGTCGGAATCCCACGAGCTGAGCTCTGCTCGTCGCATCATCCGGGAGCTCGAGCGACGGGTCGAGGACATGGAGAACGAGCTTGCCGCGCGTCAAATCTCAGGAAACCCTGAGGGCAACAGCGAATTGTCGCTGATTCGAAAAGATCTCAGCGCAGCGCGCCAGAAGGAGCTTGACTTCATGCAGCGGGAGTCGGCCAACCGAGATGTTGTCAAGGGCCTCAAGCGACAAATTGCAGACCTTGAGCGCCAGGTCCACGAGTCTGAGGTATCACGGTTGATAAGCACACCAAAGTCGTCAGCAAGCGACTCGGGACGCAAGTCGGAGGTGGTAGAGCTACGACACCAGCTTTCGACGGCACAACAGTCCATCCACGACCTTCGCTCCAAGAACAGAGAGACAGAACGCAAGGCCCTTCAAGCTTCGCAGGACCTTCAGCGACAGCTTGACGACCTCGAAGACCAGAAGGTGGTGCTTGAGGAAGTGCTCGATGAGGCCCGCCAGCAGGCCGAAGAGACGGCCATTCAGCACGAGCGCCTCATCAAGCGCATGAAGCACAAGCTTGAAAAGACCGAGCGGGAACGCGATACCGCCGCCGCCCAGCAGACAGACACAAGCAAGCAGGACCGCCAACTACGCAAAAACCGTGCTGAGATGGAGAACCTCGAGCATGATGTCCGCCAGCAACACGAGCTGATCGAGTCGCTCGCCGCCTCTGAGGCTTCACTCCGCCGCAAGCTCGAACGCGCCCGCAACGAACGTGCAGCGTTCCGTATCAGCGCCGAGAAGCTGCAAAAGGAGTTGGAGAAGGCAAAAGCAAAGGCCGCCAAGGAATCCGAGTCATCATCGGCAGCGGCATCGTCAGCCCAGCGCCGCGCCCTCGAGGAAGCCAACGATGCGCTCGAGACAGTCGTCCGGGCTGCCGAGAGTGCCGACGAACGGCACAAGAAGGAGATTCGCGGCATGGTGATGCAGATGGAGTGGATGCAGGCCCGATGGCAGCGCGAGGCTTCTCTTCGTGCGGACGCCGCCTACGCAAAGAAGTTCCTCCAGCTGCAGCTCGACGTCGCCAACGCCTGGTATGTTTTTAACCCCCTCTCCCCTCTGAAACATACAACTAACTTCTTTGCAGCAACAAGGCCCAGCTCCGCGAGCTCGAGGACATTCGCACAAACATCCTCGGCAACCGCAAGGCCCTCACCCTCCCCAGCAAGAAGTCTTCTTCGACCTCGTCGTCGTCCCACGAGGCCACCGGCCGTCCCACGCTCAAGAGCTTCCTGGTCATGGCCCGTTTTATCGCTCGCATGCGCCTTTCGGCCGGCGAGTGGGCCAAGCAGGAAAAGGTGCGCCAGCGCATCGTTGTTGCCACCGAGGAGCAGCGCAAGGCAAAGCGCACTCGCCAGCTCAAGGTTGTGCGCGCGGAAGCATGAAAATGAGTCTCTCCGTGTTCGTCCGTCCCTTTGTTTGTTGGTCATTGCATTCAGCTCGCAGGAGTTTTTTTTTTATCCGGTATACCAACAAAAAAGGTTGTTTCTCGTCATCATCTATTATACTCCTTTCGCTTTGTCTTTTTCTTTTCTATCACGTGTGTACGTCAAGCAAACGGCCCTGGGGATTATCGGCCAGCACAAGCTGTTTCTGGTGCATGGGAAATAAAGGTCCACCTCTCATTTGGCTGGCTCAAAACGATGTTGGAACGCCGCAAAATTGGCAGAGCCATGATGGAAGTTCGTTTGGGTACTGGTCTGGGCAGAGGAAACAAAGTATGTGGGAGGTTTGGTATGGAATTACAAAGGCGTTCATGGCATCGAGAAATCAGAAAGCGCGTTCACGAAAGGCTGTATCGCATATTGGATTTGGTCTCTTTCCATGTTTTCCATGTTCAATTTACTTGAGAGTAGAAAAAAAACAAAATATTTATTTGTATTCACTCCCAGCGGACTAAACCAAGATTCCATAAGCATACTTGTATGTCATTTGATTGCGCAGCGAATGTGAACCAGAACCAAACCCCAACGAGAGACACCACCCCTACCAATCATCCACCCCATAACGTGAGAAAACACCCAAAAAGCCCAATCCATGCAGTAACCATACCAGATGATCATCACCAGTTCGTTGCACCCTGGGGAAAACAGGTCGTCATATTCAATACTTTTCTCCCTCCTCGCCTAGCCCCAGGGCTGAATGCTAGACTTCCCTGTCCATCGATTCGCCTTCCCCAGCATCTGGGGAGAAAATAGACAAGCGACAAGGGAAAAGACCCAAGATATTTAACAGCTTCCATGTACAAGGCAGACCGACACCGGGATATATACATTACATCACGAACAGGAGATTCGTGTCTAGGAAAATGGTCAGCATCCTAGTTTCTGGCGGCTGAAAGCCGGCGGATCATACCGAGAGGATGGCTGCAAGACAGTTGCGGCTTCTGGGTGTATCGGGTAGCAAGTTCGTCTCGAATGCTGTTGAGAAGCTGAACGTAGCTCTGTTGGGGGTTCTTCTTGAGAGCAGAAACAAACGCCCAGGACATGGCGCCAGTGGCCTGCGAGGCGATGGTTGCGTCCGCACTGAAAGAATTGTTAGCTAGTCTCGTTCCCATAACTGAATAGTGAAAGGGAAAGAAAAAGAAAAAAAAAGAGAAAAAAACGTGTCGGAACCAGCCAGGGGAGCATGGTGGCCCAACGCAACTCGTCGCCTCAGATAACAAGACACAGGCCCCAAAGGGCTGTTCTTGAAATCTGAGGCTCTTTTGACGGAAAATCCATCTCAAAGCTAGATACATGATTTTGCAATCCTAAAGATTTCTTTACCAACTCCAAACACCCTGCGCCAACGCTTCAAAAATCCCAAGACTAACATCTCATGACATGAAGGCCGTTATCCCATAATTTGCAAGGGAACAAAAACAAGTCAAAATGAAAACGCCAAGAAGCAACGAAAACAGGAAAAGGAGAGGGACCAATAATTCAAACAAAAACCATTGGCCCAGTAGGAAACGCATGAGGAAATGGGGGTACCCACGAAGTCTGATCGTCTTTGCTTCCAGACCACATAACAACATCGGCTGGCGATGTCTTGGTGGCGATGGCACGGTCGCGGGCGTCATCGCCATTGGCAGCCTTCTTGATGAAACCAAGAATGTTGCTTGCCACGCCGCCAAGATCACCCTGGCTGTATGAGGAGATGACACCGAGCAAACCTTGGCCGGCCTCCTTGGCCAGGTTGGGCTCCTTGAGGATACCTTGAGTAGAGTAGATGTAAGGCAGATCGAGAGCAGTACCAGAGTGGCACGAGTCGAAAATGGCAGTCAGCCGTACCCCGGCCTGCAGGGGGCGGACCATGATGCGATGCATCTCATCATCGGTAATGTGTCCCGTCTGTCGGAAGTCGACTGGGTAGATGACCTCATCGTAGCCATCTTCCTCGTCGCCGTCAAGATCCTTGGTTTGGCCACCGTGACCTGCACCCGTTAGTGATGGAGGAATTGGCAAGATATGGCGCGGCTTCAAACCTGAGTAGTGGAAAAATAGCGAATCATTGGGTCGGGCATCCTTGACAAGCCAATGCATGGCCCGCAGGATATTCTGCTTTGTAGGCTGGCTCATGGGGTTCTGCTGGTCGTCGGTAAGAATGACCATATCCTCGCGCTTGTAGCCAAACTGCTCGGAAAGGTACGCCGTCATGTTACGGACGTCATTGATGCAACCGCGAAGCTGGCCGCGCTGGCCAAAATAGTTAATACCAATCAACAAGGCCTTTCTCCTGCCGGTGCAGTTTGAATATTGGAAGTTGTAGTTGGACGGGGCGCCATGACCGAATCGCTGAGGGGCTGAGGGGGGAGCGGGAGGACCTGGTAAACTCAATTTAGCTTATGGTCGATTGTGAAGGAAACCGGGTCGAGCGCCTGTGGGCTCGCGGGCATAACGCACCACCGGGTCGGTTGTTGTAGTTGGGCTGAGGCTGGTAATGTTGGCCGTGTTGGCCGTATTGCTGCTGGTGTGGCGGTTGCTGCGGATATCTCATGTCAGCTTCGGTTTCGGGTCGGGTCTGACAGGCAGTTGCGGGGAAAGAAACGGGAGAGCGTAAATGTGTGCGACGCAGCGCATTTGTTCAAAGGGAAATGAGGGAACACGTGTGTTTGGGGATCGGGCATGTGCGCACCTGATGGTAGCCGCCGTACTGCTGCTGGGGAGGCTGCTGGTAGCCGTAACCGGGCTGTTGCTGATGGTATTGCTGCTGGGGAGGGTGGTTTGCGTAGGTAGGCTGCTGAGGTCTAGCGGTGCGGAAGAGCAAATGTCAGTAAGAGCACACACAAAGAGGCGAGGTAGCATGATGCGGTCAAAATGATGGATATAGGGCAGAGATCGGCAATGGAGGGGCGCAAACTGCTGAGGATTCTGAAGGCGTTCGTACGGGTAGTAATTGCCCTGGTATTGCTGCTGCGGCGGCTGTCCGCCGTAGCGGTTGGAGGACTGATAGCCTGGGTATCCCGACATGTCGAGATCGACAGAGGACGAGAGGAGCGGCGAGGTGCGAGGGTCTTTGCGGTCGAGGGACGTGAATGAGGCGGTCGGCTGGTCGCGGGGGGATTGATGCAGTCGTCAGATGCTCTTTTTTCCCTCTTCTCGGGCAGCGTTGGTGTTTAGGTCAGAAAGGGCGGCACAAGTGGTAATATTTGGTGGTGGTCGGTGGAGGTCGAGGCCGGAAGTATGGCAGTGAGCAGCTGGGCCTTAGCCTGGGCGCCAAGCACAACAGGCTGTGCACGATGCGGTACTGTGCGCTCGCAGAGCCGGGGTATCGCAGGGTCGGCGGGGGGCGGCGCGCGAAGCGTCAGATGGTGTGGGACTCGACTCGCTGCCTTTGACGGCGAGTCTTGTTTGGGGAGTGGATGTGCAGAGGGCGGATGTGGGCACCGAGGTGGCGGGTGATGATGGGCAGACGACGCACGCACGCGCCGCAGTCTTTCCGAGCCCGGGGCACTGAGGCAAAGTCTTTCAGGTGGGCAAGGGACGCTGTACTCTGTAGTGCCCAGGGGAATGTGGTATGTGGGTAGAGCGGGCTAGAGTTGTGCGGGAGAGCAGGCCAGTAGCACGGGGCGCAGGGGTCTGGATTGCAGTTGACAGCTGAAAAGACCGGCTAGAGGATACCGGATGGGCGTAGATAACGGTGACGGTGTCGTCTAGTACAATTTTTTTCTATGAGGGGCAAGAGGAATAGGAGAGGGGGGGAAGCAATGATGGGGAGCAAGGACGAGAGGTCAAGAGGTTGAGGGGGAATGGTATAATATTTGTAGGCTGGAGCAAGCTTACATGAGAGACTGATGGCAGCATGTAGCATGTGGGTGGGAATGTGACGCCTGAGCCCCGGTGTAGCGAGCAGACTATTCAAAACAGCAGAAGCAGTAAACGACAGTTTGCAGGGGGTGTACGTGAGCAGCGCAGCCCAGTCTTACTTTCTGGCGTGGACTTTTCACCTGGTTCAGCACTTGGCGGAGGTGGCGGCCATGGCGGTGATAGTAGCAAGCGCCTCGGGATTCATGACAAAAACGGACTGGATGGTGGGCCGCAGCAAGTGCAATCCTGCCGCTGCCGCAAGACGACCTTGTTAGACAGGCACGCTGTCTGCTCTGGCTCATGTACCATTGTCTGTACTCCATACTCAATTGCTCGTGGGTGAGAGTGGAGGGGTGGCCTGTGGCTGCGTCGTCCCTCAGACAAGAGGTGGACTTGGTGGAGTCGAGGGTGTGTGACAGCACAGGCGGAGACGCCTGCATGGGCGAGCGTTGGGCCCCAGCTCTCTCCCTGTTGGATGTTTATATCGTTGGAATTGAGCTTTGGGGACTCATGTTGATTATGCTCTTCGTCACGTCGCCCTATCGGCGTCGGCCCCAGTGTCTTAGTGAAGGCTGGCCATGTTGTTCGCCCAGAGCAGGCGATGAGACCAGTGCTTCTTGTAACTTCCAGACGTTTCTTTTCTGGTTCTCGCTCCAACTCTCTTTCACACTCAGCGACAAATCCAAACCTCGCAGCAGCACCCCGGAACAGCATTCAGGCACATGACTTTCCACTATCTACCATCATCTGCCTTCTCCAAGGAACCACTAGCAAGCAGTGGTGCTAGGGCCTAAAACTGCCCAGGGTGTGTGACCATGAAGGTCAAGCGCAGAGGCCAAAAAGGGTGTGGTGGCCCAGCCAGGACTGGTCGATACGGTGAGGCATGTCGACGCGGGGAAAGCGTGAGACATACAGTCCCCAGACATGACGAGCAACCCAAGTGACAGAGATACATGACACGATGGTACCAGGTATTGATGAGCGGATGGCTCAGACTACACCAGGCAAATAATTCCCAACAACCCGGTGCACTAAAACCTTGTCAATAACATCAATGGGGGAGAACGTTGTTTGCCCTGGTTCAATTCTCGTCTTAGTTGAGCTGGGCGACAAGCTTCTTTCCTGTGCCGTTACTATTGAAAATTGAGGCGCGACCTAAGCTACAAGCACCCACGGTTGTCACATCACATCACACACATAGTACGAGCAGGTACACACACGCGTGCGCGCATGCATGGAAGCATGGTCTTGGCATTGATAGCACTGCCGTAGCTACCGTGTGTACCTTTCCCCTCATCCCCTAATTGACACGCACGCATAAGGGCATTCCAGCCAAAAGGCGGCAACAAAAAAAAAAAAAAAAGAACCACCCACACATGAAGGCGCAACACGATGGAACAGAGCCGGCGTTGCCTTGGAGGCGTAGTCGCTGCATTTACGGACATATCCCCGAAATCGTGCGCTGTGCTGCCATCAATAATTGTGCACTGCCCGAGACAAGCCGGTTGTGCCGAAAGGCGAGCAGAGGTGATCTTAGACATGCGACTCCCCATGATGCATTATGACATCGCTTTGAGCTTCTCGTACAAATCGCTGGTTCCGAGTTAACGGGCCCTCCAATATATGCCTGTTTATCCTCACTTAGTCGTCTTGCCGAGACGCAATCTCTCTAGTTTCAGTCGCGGGAATGGAGCGCGACTCAATATAAATCACAGTCAGACAATGTAAAGGAATTGTTCCCAATATTTTATTTTATATGAAAAAAAATCCACCCGGAGAATATCTTCAAGACAGCACTGCAAGCATATGGTAGCAACGATCTCTCCCCTCTCTGCACAGATCTCCGAGTCCCTGGCTCCGCTATAGGCGGGGACACCTTATCTGCTTGTCCCACGTCCAAGTCGAGTACCAACAGGCAAGGGGCAATTCCCGCAGTCACCGTCTTGAGACAAAAGAAGAAAAAACCGAAACAGTCTCTTCATTTTCAATTCGTTTTTGTTTTGCTTTGTTTTTCTGTCTCAAATGCCAACATTAGTCTTGCACTTGTTCACCCAAATTGGGAAGTCCTTTACTCCTTCTAACTCCGAATACATGACAAAAATAACTACACAGGAAAAAGGGCCAGACAAAGGTGGATGTACAGGATGGATACAAATAATTTTTTAGATTTAAAAAGCATTTACTGATTAAATCCATGTTTGTAGTGTATTTGTGGGATGTCTCTTTTTTTTTTCGTTTATCGGAATGATGTATTTTAATTTGATTTTCTTGCCTTGGGTTTTCTCCATGGAGTTGTACATTGTGTGGCGTGTATTATGTCACCCTTGGGCAAATCATGCCACTCCTCGCAAAACCATGCTTGACACTCAAAAAAAAACATGCTGCTGAGTACATGCAACTCGACGTCGGCAGTGACCTGATGAGACAAGCCATGGAGCTCAGCCTGTGACTTCTTCTGACTTCGTTCTGTTACTAACCAAGATGGGTTGTTTCCGATCGTTAGAGTTCTTAGCCCAAAGGCTGAGCTTGCTCCATCAATCTGGTCGTCATCTTACCAGCACCCGGACATCACCTCTCCTCTCTCCTTGCTGGTGATAGAATAACACACTCGCACAACCACCACAGCCCACTCCTGAATTAGACTACACCACGGGGGATCCGAGAGAGCGGGATAGAGGACAGGGGGCGGTGTAGTATCTGGATATTTGGTACTGGATTTTGGGTGTCGGAAGCGTCAATGGCACTACCCTACACACCAACCCGGCAGGACGATGGCGTGCGTGCCATGCACCGTGAATTCGGTTGCACGTTTCCACACCCCTCCCTAGCTTCCCGCTCAAACAGAAAAGCCAAGTCACCAGCCGCCAGAGTCCCTTGTCAACGAACCAAGAGTTTTAGCCTTGATACCTTGCTAATGGACCCTGGGCCCCAATCTTCACGAACCCTGCCTGCCCTTGGGGGGACGATAAACTTCCAGAGATCGCGTCTGCAAGGCCAGCAGCTGGCGCCGGCGCCCCGCCCATTCCATTAGCACCCCTGCGATGGCGGAACGCCAGCGCGAGCCTTACCGACAACAGCTGGGACTCCCGAGACCAGCACCGGACCAAGCCTGCACCGACTCCAACCTCCCGCGCCGGAGACCATGCCAGAGAAGAGCAAGACGTCCGAGACGTACGGGCCGGCTAGTGCCGATTGACCTGCCGCCCCCCCGCGACCGCTGGCCATGTGTGCAGGAAAAAACGTCACGCTTTTCCAGGAATTCAATGGCCGCATCCCTGCTGGGCTGGGAAGGATGGCCGTGCCCACTTTTCTATCCGGTGTTTGGCTCTGCAACCCATATTTCCTCGTTTTTGGTTGCTTTCATGATCTGCTGCCATTTGCTTCCACCGGTCGCTGCCCCTCCGGCTGACGGCGATCCCGATGCGGCTTATATCGGCAGGGTTCCGAAGCACTGGGAAGCGATACGACCATGACGTGACAGCGCAGACTTGTTGAACACCAATGAACGAGACGTTTGCTTCCTTTGGGTGCTTACGTCAACCGCTGGTATGCGGTAGATGTCGCCAGTACCTGCGATGGAATTGCTCATGATACGTGACTGACCCGGTGAGTGACTGAACAAGCCCGGCGGAGAAGGACGACTCGATGTAGATTAGAACGGGTTGTCCGCGTAACGAAACCCCTGCAACTTGACCATTTCTTCCTCATTCATCGAACGATGGCTACTTTAAACCTTGACCTAGAATGTCATGGAAATTAAAATACAGATAATCAACTCATGCATACCGGTAGCTCTCGTGGACGGCAAAACCTTGAGGGTCTAAATTTCGCTGGCATCAAGCTCACACCATGTGCGCAACGCACCATGCTGGACAGCCAGTCACAGGAAGGGTCAACCAAGACGGCGTGTAAATTTCCGATAGACTACCGAATGCTGCATCTCGACAGTCCCAAGTAGGAAAGGGTGGCGGGCTGGCCGAGAGCTGAACAAGCGAGAATCGGCCAATCAGAGGCGCTGAGGCACCGCCATCACAACGCCCACAAGTGCAAGTGAATGGATCTGAAATTGTCGGGTGGGTGTGCATTGTGCCCCCCCGTCGCCTTGTGTCTCCAGCTTTCGCTGTGGGGTTACAGCGGGCGGGAAAAAAAATAAAGAAAGAAAAGGAAATGAAAGAGAGGAAAAGAAATGAGTCAATGGTACGTACACAACATATGATGGGATTTGCAACACAGGACTTAGGTGCATTCAACCGCCTTGATCTTGGCTCGTGGCCACACACACGTTTTCTCCTAATCCTTGGGAACCGGCAGAAGGAAGGCTACCAGGAGCTTGGACCACGGGAACCGCCCCTCCAAAAAAAAAGTGTGGCTTGGGCCTGGTCGCGCCGTTGTGCATTGCAGTTCGTCCGCATCCACGGCGCCGGAACCTGGAGGGAGCCATTCAAAACAGCCCTTGTCCTTGACGATGGTGCGATGATCAGCAACCAAATAAAATAACTGAGACTTTGGTCTTGTCCGGCGAATACGTAGAACGGGAACTCGCAGGATGGGGGAAAGAAGAATATGAGCGTCTCCATGTTGCAGTTGTTTCGTGAGGGGAGGGGGGGGGTCAACAACGTATGCGATGCCGCCCGCCATCAAAAAGTCGGAGCATGATTTTCCAACTCGAATGAATCATTGAACCTCCACCGCTTCAGCTTTGGTTGACATCCAATCCATCCTTCCTCCTAGACGCCCCCAGCAACCTAAAACACAGCCAGCCTGGCACATCGTCCACCACCGGCTGGCAGAGAGCCGCACACAAATGTCAACACCATGAGGCCACCATCTACTCAACTTGCTCATAATCCCCGACGTGTAAACAACAAGGCCACGATACGCCTGTCCTGTTGGCCAATCCCTCAGCAGCCCCCCCCTCAGCACCCACCCCCCCAATGCATGGCATCATCATACAGCAACTCTGGGTGTGGGCATGCACCTACCTACTGCACCCACCGCACCCGCAGCGGCCAGCTACTGCACCATGAATACCACATTCTCAGCTCAGCAGATCCCAAGCGACCCCCGGATCTTCAGCTGGCACCGTCTCCTCCGTCCTAACGCATCCTGTCTGTCCCACACCTGTCCCGTGAATCTGGGTCGCCGCAGGAAGGGCCGAAAAGTAAGAGACGGGACAAGTTTTTGCATTGCCATCCATCTCGGGCCTGGCCGATATGACACCCAACAGAGCTGTAAGATTTCCCGCTCCTCCCACCCTCGCTTCGGCGACCTTTCGAAAGAAGGAAGACAACAGCAACAACAACGACAACAACAAGGTATAGTTGCATGAATCGAATGAAACGTGAGATCCGCCGCAACACTGGCAGCAGCGATATGAGCAGAAAAAAAAAACCTTTTCCGCGGCCCCGATCCCTGCCGGGTCATGTCTCCTCGACCCGCCATCATGACAAGTCCCTGGTGGGCGTCAGCATCCTAGCATGCTGCACCTCCGACGCACGCCCCTTTGGGTTATCACGGCCTACCTGACCCTATTACTCGCGGCCTCTCTACCCCCTTTCATGCAAGGCACGATTGACTTCGCCCCCGCCTATTGCCATCTTCTGGGAACAGCCTAGTGGCCGTGGTTGCTTGCTTAGATCCCCATGCTGGGCCTGCTCTGAGCGGCCTGATTGGGGACCCGGTGCCCATGCGGAATTTCCAAATTCCCCATCCGCGTAGCCATGTTCAGCTGAAAATGGTTTGCTAATCCACAAAGTGACGGGGGGGGGGGGGGGGGTTGTTTCGGTACAGTCACGATGGGGGGCTTGTTGGCGAGCCCAACCTGCTTGCTTTCTCTTACTGCTTCAGGATATCAATCTTGGAAAGGAGCATGTTGACGAGATTCACGGATGCTTCTCACGGACGAAAGTAAAGTGGAACAAAGAGAGATAG
Organism: Calonectria crousiana; assembly: GCA_013406985.1. NCBI lineage: Eukaryota > Fungi > Ascomycota > Sordariomycetes > Hypocreales > Nectriaceae > Calonectria > Calonectria crousiana. The sequence continues at coordinate 1,278,972 of VTGD01000001.1, read as the reverse complement.
GAAGAATGCAACTTATACCTTAATTTAGTACCGTGATGAATTAGAGTTATTTCTAACCACTTCTGTATTGTTGGCACTTTTTCTCAATGGCATCAGCTCAAACTGACTTGCGACACGAAAAACTCAAATCATTTTCAAAATAAGAAAAACTGCTATAATGTGCTGTTATTTATTCATGTATATATAATCAGTGTATATTATGACAACTTCTACTTTTACAATTCATGACTCTGCGCACGTTGCCCTTCTTGCAACAACCGGCTGTTAGAGATATTGAGACTTGGCCTAGAGTAACAACCCATAGGGAGCCAGCAGCTCAATGAAAGCGATGTGGTGATCATAATTCATCCATGAACAGGTGCCAAAATGATTGCCCTCTAGACTTTGTCCCAACCTCTTGAATGGAATGCTTTTCAAAACTCCTTGTCCCAGAATGCCACACTCAACCAATCTAGGATAAGAAAACCAACAAAAGCGGTGAGTAGCCGAGAAAAACTGCTCGGTTTGGTGAAACGAAGTAAAATCTGCTTTCCAAGTACTTGAAAACTGCCTCAAACATTGGCCATCTTGACATCACCATCTGTGGGTCCGGTTTCCTTTCTCATCTGGTACGCCATCATTGCCCACACGAGTTTCATGGCTTCAAGACGCTCGTCCAGCTGGAATAGGTCGTACCAGGGACTCCTCCAGGCTTCAACTTTGCCCCAGCTACGCTTGGCCGTGATTGTTTCGCGAGCTCCATCCAACACTTGGAGGAGACGGTTGGGCACCCGCACCCTAAGAATCGAGACGTGATGGAATAATGAGCTCACCAAGAAGATGTCATCATACTCTGCGCCCTGGATCTTGCCGATGGCCTCATATTGAGCCTTTCGATCCCATGTGGCGGCTGGGGCTCGAACCATGCGGTAATTGTCGTAGATGCTCATATTCTTCCGGGGCTTCTTGGAGACAGGCATGGGCAAACCATCAGCATCACTGGGCTTGGAGTCCTTGTCGCCTTGAATGGTATCTTTATCAGACTCGCGACCGATGGGGCCACCAGGACCTCCTCCCCATCGCTTTGCTGTTGTCCACCACTCACCTTCACCAAACCGCTTCTCCGTCTTGCCTTCGCGCGCACGGTGCTGGGCAGTAACGAGGGCTGCGACAATCTCTCGGGCGAGATCCAGAGACTGGGCTGTCTCCAAGTCCGGGGCGGCGAAATCGGTTGTGCCTCGTGCACTTACTGCAGCAACTGGTCCGTAAACAGTGCCTGCACGGGCTGCTTCGCGAGTCATTGGACTCTGGAAGACAAAAGTACATCCTGAAGGACAGTAGGATTTACGAGTTTGGCGAGAACCCTCAGGGGAGCTGAGATGCAGACGAGGCTCCAGGCGTGCCGGGGCGACGCTGCAGCCAAAATCATAGGCTACAAGCTTGACGAAGGCTGTCATTAGGCTGTTGCGGTATTCGGCCGGCATGGAATTGCCCGCAGCAGTACGAATGACTTGATTGCCATCATCTTCAACGACACCATCTGATTTGGACCCATCCGCCGTTGAGGGGGAGTCTGTCGAAATGGCCTCTGGGGAAGGAGGAAGCTGTGGAGGCTCGGTCGGATCATCCCAGAAGGTAGTGAAGGCCTCGAGACAGCGGAAAAACTCATAGGCATTGCCCAATCGAGCCTGTTGCTTCCCTTTAGGAGGCTGGATCCTCCGGACCGTGCGGAAGGCATCTTCATTTAGATGTAACAGCTCCCTTTTGCGCTCGAAATAAACCTGGCATCCGGGAGTGGAGTTTCCATTTCTCATGGGACGGCGGGTGGATTGGTTTCGGTCCCGGGCTTCGTCCATGGAGAGTGAATCCCATTGTTTGAAGTCGGGGATTTGCGATGGGTCAGGGATGATATCCTCGAGTTTCGCATCCAGGTTCAAGTTGAGGCCAATGGCGGAAAACCCCGGTGTTCCCAGCCCGCTAACCGAGCGACCCGTATGCTGGAGCAGCGAGGCGAGGGCGGCGGGCGGGTCGAGAGGATCATTTTCATGGGCAAAAGGTTGATAACGAGGAAGATTGATTGGGGTTGGTGGCGGGATGTCCTTGGGATCTACCCTTGTCTTGGCGGGCAAGCCTGCTGGTGGGAGTTTAGAACATCGTCTTATTCTTGGTGCGAGTTTAGGAGTGCGGGGCAGGGATAGACAAATTGGCCGAAAGAGATGGAAGGAAGGGTAGCCTTCATTTGGGGGACGACGGGCGTGGGTTGGAATTGAAAGTGATAAATGGAATATGAGAATGATGAAAATGAAGAAAATGACTGAGAGTGAGCAGGGGAGTCAATCAGAAACGGAGGGAGCGCAAGAAATTGCACCGAGATGGAATGGTCAATTCGTTGATTAATTGATTAATGGATTGATTGCTGCTTTGAGCAGATGGAAACAGTAAGAGAGACTGTCGATGCTTACCAAAGGCGGTGAAGTTGCCAAACATGACGGAGGAGAGAGACGGCGGCAGTGCTGGACTGGACTGGATTGGATTGGGTTGAGAGGAGGGGAAGGGGTAGAGCCACCGGAAACGTGGGCGGCGTGGGACCGTGGATAGGCAGGAGGTGTGTGACAGAGCACACGGACGAGGAGGCAGGACGCAATGGATTGCACGCGCACAAGCAGAGAGGACGCAGACGCAGACGCAGACGCAGACGCAGACGCAGACGCAGTTGCAGTTGCAGGCAATGGATGAGGTAAGGCTGATTAAAACAAGGTACCAGCTATCCACGCTCAGGGGAGCAGAACAAGATGTGCGAACAAGCCTGAGGGGTTGGCGGCGTGGAGGAACGAAAAACGAGGCCACGATGACGGCGGCGACGAACAGATGGGGGAGGGAGGGGGGCGAGGGGGCACCCACACAGCGCAACAGAGTGATAGGTAGACATACAGCACAGCAACACACCTGCACATACAAGCATATCCACGCACACAAATCTCAAGCGACTCAATGTGTCCATGCAGCCCTGCACAATCGAGGAAACGGTCCAATCCCGTTGGCCAATGCCGCGGCCGCGAGTGGGCAATCGACGAGTCGGCGGAGCACGGAGAGCGGGCGGGAGGGATGGCGGGCGGGGCCGTTGATGGTCGCATCAGGGTCAGTCGGCTCCATTGAATCTCTGGCCATTTGTGTGCCAGGGGACGAAGGGGACTCAAGGGACCAGAGAAGCAGGTGGAAAGGGGACTGCCCATTTGATCTGTGGGTGTCTGTGTGCCTGTACTTTTTTGACGTGTCATCGTGCAATTAGTTGCCACGAGTTTTTTTGATCCTCTGCTTTTGCTCAAATGTTTTCTTGGCTGTGCTTAGACTTGATAGGGTCTAGACGCTATATTCCTGGGCTAATTTGGACTCCACTGAGTGCTGGATGGGAAAATTAAGTGCGGCCACAGCTTCCCTCAGGTTGCGGTCGCTTGCAACGCTGGTTCACGGAGAATTTGGTATTAGTGACAATTGATCTGTGATCCGGCGCACGGAGAACGCCAAGAAGGGTCTTGATCTTGGGCTACCGTGTCTCTTCTGTCTGCTGACTGGGTCTTGCGCCTCGAGTACGAACCGGGGCGTTGATTGTGGCCCTTCGGCAGCAGCGGGTGCACACGACATTCGGTAGTGGCGTTGGCGGCGGTGTTGGCGGATTGCATCCACCGTGAAATATCCGTTAATTAATCATGGCCGTGTTGGTTGGTTGGTTGGCATGATTGGTCTTGAATGGGAAACGACACCAAAAAAAAAAGCATAGGCACGACTAATGTTTGGGTGCTAATAGGCTGAGCATGAGGGATAGCCTTTTGATACGTGGAGATTTTTATGCGGTGCAAAACAAAATGCGTTGGTTAAATGGATTCCTCCCAGTGGAGGGATGGATCTTGGTGGCAGTGGTGGTGGTGGTGGTGGTGGATGGGGCCTGATGAGACACAGGCAGACGCAGAAAAAGGAACTACAAGCAATCCTTTGACTCACTAGCAACTCACCTGCCGCCTCTCTCTTGGCACTGGCCAGGGCACGGATGGACGCGTGTCTGGAGCACACGAGTCAGCCACATCCCACGCTGCGGACGAGCAGGATGGCTGAAGCACGCGAAGGAAACGCGAAGGAAGATTTGGGTTCAAGGAGGGATGCCAAGACTTCCAGATGGGATGGTTGAGGTGCAGCTGGCTAGACGAACAGTTGACAAGGAAACAAATCCACCTCTGTGACAAGTTATGCCTCCTAATCAATCCTCGACGGTGCCTGGCAGGCCAAATGTTTTAGACTATATATGCTATACATCACATTTGACACTTGCACCCCTCAACGCCACGTTGACTGGGAATCCCATGCAACCGGAATCAACCACTCAATCGAGGGCCCAATCAGGGACATCATCACTAAAACTAGGAAACAAACATTTCATCCCTGGATCCCTGGAGCTATTTTTCTGGAGTGTATGGAAGACCGAGATATATTGAAGTGGTGTCATAGCGCCGTCGGGTATGGTCGCGTAGTCACCGGCCATGGATATGGGGTGGCAAGGGCTGTCGGGTGGTGTGTTTGGTGTGTGTGGGTGTCTTGTCAACTCCGGCACGAGATGCCCCCCCAAGGATTGAATTCCTGGATCGGCAAGTTTTGTCCGAGCCTGCTGTCTTGGGCGCTGTGGAAAATGTCCTTCACAAGATCAAAATGGCATTTGTCATGGTCGGCCGAGTGCCAGGACGAGGCTGTTCAATACACATGGACTGAGGGAGGTGGGTGCGTCAGCCACCTGGGCATTTGTTGGCTGGGCTGGAAGACGTGTGCCTTTTTTAGGTCGTATCAGAAGCTCGTGCGGGGAAGGCGCCACCGCTAGCGCAACCACCGGTGTGCCTTCCTAGTGTCGTCTCAGGTGGCTCTCAAGCACCAAGATGGCTGCTGCTGACGGAAAAAACGGTCGCTGGGCTCTGACAACCCCACTAGAACAACTTCCATTCACCTTCTACCGTCGCCATCGCCTCTATATCGCCTCCTGCAGGTGTTCGTATATTCTATCGCCCGCTGTGGCGCGCCCCAGCTTTCTGCCCGTAGGGGCTGATCGTCGTTGGCTCTGGCCTCCGTCGATGCGCTGCACGGAATATCATGCCATCATCCCCACGCCTGACATCGCCGCCCTTGTTGTAGATCCTAACGGCGTGTCCTCTTGGAACGCGCCCGCTAAAACGCTCCAGAGACAGCCATCAAGACATTCGATGACAGCTTCCCCGCCTCGGGTTGCAATCTATTCTCCCTCGTGCCTATGTATTCGCTTCCTGAAGCATGAAATGGGCCCAGAAACCATCAAGCCTAAACCTCGCAGGCCAGGACGTCCCAGATGTCTGGGCTCATCCGGATCCCGCTAGTAGCCATCATGGGCCCGTGCCAAGTTCCGCGGCGACGGCGTGGAGACGGCATCATGCTTCAGATCTGTCGCAGAACAGGGGTTCGCCCCTTGCGTCCCCTCGCGTCCGCCACCACCGTCCCCTGCTCCCTGCCGGACCCCGAGCTTCTTTTGTCTATCCCTGGTCTGTTCCTCTTCGACTTGGAATCAGATTAAAACATTGGATAACATAGCCCTGGCTGGCTGGACGTAGGCGCATTGGGTTGGTTTGGTTTAGGCTCGCCCGAGTCCCCTTCCTCCCCCTTGGACCCTCGTGGCTGGATTCCTGGCCCTTGCCGCCTGTCTTTTCGTCTCTTCCTTTTCTCGTCGTATTCCCTTTCCTTTCACCATTACTCTTCTTCGTGGTGACTGGATCATCTCTCTTTCCATCTTGATGATCATCGCGATCTAGGTGGCCGGGCCACGCCCAGTCTCATTCCAGTTTGTTCCTTGTGTTGCTAATACATTTTCCTACCTCCTTGCTTGCTCGACTGGGCACTTCCCACACCATACTTCTTCTTCTCTGCGGCTGGCCTCGCGATCCTCATTGAAAGTCTTCACTGCCCAAAAAGAAAACGAAAAAAAAACATCTTCATTTGCATCGACTAGACGTCAACCGCTCATGTTAGGATCTTCATCTAGCCTGTCATGGCCCTCTCGACTGCGACTGTGATGAGGACTATAACCTCAGTTGTGGTCATCCCCACCACCGTTATTCAGACATCGCCTGAGGCAGTTACCACGACTGTCATCCCTGAAAAAACAACCGTTGTCAGCGCTCCTATTGACGAGCCCGTCACCGACTCGAGCTTTTCAACCTCCATCCTGGCTTCGAGCGCGCCATCAAACACCGAGAGTTCTTCGCCATCCCCGAGTTCCGTTTTGGTTTCAAAATCGAGTGAACCGTCATCAGCATTAGCGACCCCGGTCTCTTCTTCCAGCCCTCTTCCGGCTCAAGAAACGACAACCTCTGTTCCGCTCGCCAGTTCCGTGGTTCCGGACCCAAACACTCCAGTGTTCGACAAGTTGCACACAGCGACATCAGTTCCGGATCCAAATACCCCAGTATTTGATAAGTTACACACGACAACACCAGCGGTTGACCCGAACACGCCGTTATTTGATAAGCAGCCCCTTACAACATCGGCTTCTGACTCTAATACTCCGGCCCTTGACAAGCAGTCCACTACAACATCAGTTCCCGACCCGAACACGCCAGTTTTTGATACCTTCATTTCCACCTCGTCTACCCCGGCTGCGACCACACCACTTTTCGACAAACAGCCCGTATCAAGTTCAGTTCCAGCTGAGGATACGTCTGTGATCGATAATCAACCGATCAGTTCCTCAACATCAGCCCAGGATATCGCTACAAGCCTGCTTCCCTCTGAGAGTTCTCAGCCTGCTACCTCGGAACCGGTCCCTCAAACTACCCAGCAGAGTTCCCCTGAAACTCCCGCATCTGTTACATCTCAGTCGGTTGAGAAGGCCATTCTCCTGCCAACAACTACCTCATCTTCCGAAGCCAGTCCCAGCAGCTCATCCGAGGAATCGAGCTCTTCAGCCGTATCTTCTGCTTTCCCATCAACTTTTCAGACCAGTCTCATCCCAACGGCAGCTACTTCGGTTGAGTCGACTAAATCATCCCATAAGACAACCGCCAGAGATGAAATCACAAACCCCCAAACTACGTACACGACTGCTACTCTCCCAGGTGACATCGTTACGACAATCCCGCTCGACCCAACAGCTGCAAACGACAATGCTCACCCCTCAGATACTGACGGCCCTATTGTTGGGAGTGCTGACTCCGGTAGTGGCGAAGAGAAGACTCCAATTATTGTGGGTGGAATCATTGGTGGTATTGCTGCATTGTCGGCTATTGTGATTCTTATATGGTTTTTGAAGAGGAAGATGTCCAGGCGCCGCCGCAGCACTCTCCTGACGCCTCTCTCGTTAGCTCCGGGCACCGGTGGAGGTTCTAGAGGTAAATATCAGACAAACACGGCATCCTTGGGGCCTACCGCTCGAACAACCAAGCTGGCGGCTGCATTTTCTCATTACCCTAAGAAGTTTAGTGAGAAAATGACGCATATGCCCCTCAACAATGAAAGCCCCGGAGTTAATATGAACCGAGGCAACTCGCAATTTGAGCCTATCGCTACTCACAGCCGTCATGGATCGGTTGACCCGACTGGAGATACGCAGAGCGAACGACTTCGTGGCTGGTGGTCGCGAGCAATTCAGGACGCTAGCTCGGAAGACCTCGTGGAGCAGAACATCCAGGAGAAGCCTCATTACGCAGGGCACCCCTACTTTGCGAGCGCGGATGATGATGGTCAGCGTCGACGGATGAGCCGACCAACGAGCATTAGCAGTTGGACTGATGCGGCGCCGAGCCCGAACCCGTTTACGGATGCCAATGCTGTGACCAGAAAAGGCGGCGCCTCGACTTATCTTCGGGATTTGGACGGGGCAGGTAATCCTTTTGCTGATGAGAATTCCATCACTCCTCCAGCGATGGCGCAGATGGCGCCCGTCGGCCACATTCAAGAGGTCCAAAGGTCGAGGCCTCAGACTGTGAACCGTGGTCCTAGCCCTCGGTTGATGCCTCACACTGGAACGATGGATACAGTGTCGTTTTACCGCGAGTCTTCGATAGAGGACAACTCTTTCGAAACCCGTCGCAACAAGATTCATTCGAACCCATTCGATCTCGAAATCGATGGTTCCCACCCCAGCGCTGTGCCCCCTCCCTTGCACCCAATCCCTGGTGCCTACTACGATATGTCGAGACCTGATACGGCACGTACTCGTGGAGACAGTTTTACATCTAAATACACGAGCGGCGGAGGCTGGAATCGTAGCACTGTGGGCGCTGTGTCCTCCCGATGGGGCAGCACTATCGGATACGTGCCAATTGGTCACGTCCGTAGCGATAGCGATGGGAGCGTGAGAGGCCCCCCGCCGAGAGGCCAGGGTGTTGGCCAGGCCATGTAATTTGTACGACCAAAGAGTTGAGAGCTTGCACAAATAGGGGGTGGGTATATAATTGATGATAAACTAGCAGGAAGGAACCAATCCGCTTGTTGGGGGAGGGGCAGGGGGGTTGAGAGCACATACCTATGAGGGATGATACAAGGCGTTTATTGGCATAGTGGCATCTTTTAACAAGATATCCCGCGAGATGATGGCGACGTGGCAAAAAGTAGGATCTGCATGGCGTAACAATGCTTACGGAGCTGCATACGAGATGGTGAAGGTGACATTACAATCATTGCACATGCTTCTGGGAGGACAGAGGCTTTGAAATTTAGATATGGCACGTGTGACTATATATCTAGACAGCTAGACAGCTGAGGCTACTTTCGTTATTTATATACCATTTTCTTTCTCTAATCCACCATCCCTTCTTTTTTATATCTAAACTACCATTTTGAATTGCGTGGTGATGACGCGTCGTCCATTCAGCTGCTCAGCTGAGGGGGGAGAGACTCCTGATTGATTGCCATGTTTGCCTTCCGCTCCGCGATGCTCACAGTTAATCCAGCCCTATCGGGTCGCAGACCCACCACGATTGTGGTCATCATGATCCTGGACAAGCTAAACGTGCCGAGAGGGTCAATCTCGATTGGCCTATGAATACCACAATCATTTGCCCATGCTAGTATTCTCATTGCTTGACCACTTTGAACGAATTGCTTGCTTGGCATGAGGGGTGGTGGCCATGTAGATGCTGGACTAATACACACAAGGCCGGCAATTCATGAAGAAATGATAAAGCATCGAGTGATGGTATGCATGAATTTTAAACTGAAAGGTATAATAATAATTGATTTTCGTTTGATTCGTTTATTGGGTGATTTTTTTACTCAAGTCTTCTGCAATCTGTCACTCAAATGCATGGTTTTGATGCGCCTTGGGAGAAGAAGTAGGTTTATGTGAATGAACGGGGTATCATGAACTACCATTTGCTAAGATGAGTTGCGTCAAGTTTGATCTGTCCAAGTATCTCTTTCCCAATCCCGCCAGCACTCAAGCACAAAATCGTCTTTTGCTGCTCCGTTTTCATTTCTTTTTGATCCACATCATTGATTTCATCTCGGTTATCCCACACCTGATGCCGTATGAGCCAAACAGTCCAAATGCCTGTGGCCTTCATCGCCTTTGTCGGTTTCATGAGTCCTAGGAAATAACGGGGCTTCTGGGCTATGCATTGCTTAAGGCTTGGGTATGTGGATCGTCTTGCTGGTCATGAGGCAGCCGTGGATGACAAATAGCGCCACGATGGGGTGGAACTCGAAATCAGTTCCCTGGAGCCAGACGCCAAGTGGCAGGTCTTCGAGGACCCAGCGCTGGGAGACCCAGTAGGCCATGATGGCGTCCATACCCAGAGACGTGGGGATGGGCGTGCCCTCAAAGTACTGGCTCTTGCCCGAGGCGTCCTTGGGCAGGGAGGAGACAGTGACGTTGAAACGGGCGAGGCGGGTGAGGCCGCATAGGACAAAAAATGTTAGAGCGACAGTGTCAACGGTGGAGCGGAAGCCAATGGTGAAGGCGACCATGGCGGGGGCCACGCCGAAGGTAATCTACGTCATCGATGCGGGTTAGCAATTGTGGCGGAACGCGTGCCTCTGAGCCCCAGGAAATAAGCATACCAAGTCGGCGAGAGAGTCCAACTCCTGGCCCATCAGACTGCTCTTTTTCCTCCATCGCGCGACCTTGCCGTCGAGAAAGTCGAAGAAGAGGCCGAAGGGCAAGAAGCCGAGCGCGAGGTAGACCTTTTCGAGAGCGCTTGGGTCACCGAGGCAGTATCGTAGTGAGGTGAAGATGGACATGACACCGCAGAAGCCTGTAGAGTTGTTCACATCAGCTTTTGAGACGAACGGGTAACCTTTGCGTGGCGTTGCCGGAAAATATGTACCGTTCATGAGTGTGATGGAGTCAGCCAAGTGCAAGGCCCGGATGAGAGAGAAGTGGCCAACATCGGCCGACAGGAGCATCTTCTGCTTGTCAATGGCTGTGAATGCGATCGTGTTAACTCGCAGGAAAACTATCTTCACATGCAGCGCCGGTCTTCAGACCCACATGCGCGGGCATGCCTCCATCCCGACTCACCAGGCTGGTTGCCGGACGAGACGTCCTTGGGAGCGCTTCCATTAGAGCTTGATGCCATGGTGTTGCTTCTTCTCGACATTCTGTGGCTCGGGGCGCAGTTGAGGTATGCGGGGGAGGGCAAGGGCGGGATAGGTATGGAGGAGAGAAGGCTGGAGGGCGAGAAGAATCGCAAGATGGATCGACGAAGAGCTCAACACTTTCGGGCGGCGGGGAGTTGAGATCTGTCTCAGAGGGTCGGTGGCCTGTGCTTGGAGGGCTGTGTCGGGGAAGGGCGATGCTTTTTCTTGTGCTTCAGGAGGGGGAATTGCGAACTGAAGAGGCAAGAAAAATAAAATGACAGCCTTGAGGCCTAGACGGCAGCCCAACAAAACAAGGCGGAGCACAATGATGCAAAGACAACGTCCAGGCTGGTTTGGCGGTTGGAGTGGGCGGCTGGCGGCTGGGCGGTTTCGGAATTGGGGGGAGGTGCGAAGCAAAGCAACTTTCCTGCTCCAGTGGGGATGCCGTCATCGTGTGTGCCACGCTACTCCAGGACCTAATTAGCGGTGCACTAGCGCCTCGCACAGCACACGTGACACGTGCTCGCGCTGTGACAGCGTGACTTTCCTGCAACATGTGGCTGAGCCCCAGGCGGCTGCCGCGTGTGGCCATCGGGCCTGCCCGCGTGGATGTAACATGCGCCATGGGATTGGCTGTGCTACTGCGAACACGCCGTTCTGGAAAGACGATGCCGAATACGATAACATCTTTTTTACGTACCCGTGATTCCTTTATTTGAGTGCTTTTTACTTTTCCTTCCCCGTTGCCCTTGTTCGAAGGAGGCGGACCTGGCTTGACCGACAATCCGTAATAATTTAACCAAGCTGGCGCTAAGCATGTGATAATGGATCACTTCGACATGGGAACCGTAATTCAACGAGCCATGTATGTAAGTGACCAGGTATTTTTTTTTCTCAACAATTCAAGCCTATTATTAGGCGGCCATAATTTGCTTCCACCTTGTTGTCCCTCGAAACGGGGGCCTGATATCTATGTACATATGTCCCCGTTCCCCGTACTTATATACCATCGTATGTACGTCCGTGATGCCACCGTTTGCGTTTGCTGACCATCTTGCCCCCACACCGTGTGTTGCTTTGCGTAATCGACAATAAAATAAGTCAACTGCCCCAACTCCGGGACCAAACCAGTACCGGGGAGGCCCTGGGGACCAAATAGTATTACCATCCAAGGACAGAAAACCAACCCAAGACCAAAAACAAACAAAATAAGCAAGAAACAATCCGTCCTCCCTGTTACACTTGAGGCGGATGGATACTCCGCCATAGACTTGTGACATGATTACCGTCACTCTATGATATAAAAGTACCCAAACAAAACAAAACAAGTACATCGTGAGCAACGGTCGGTTGTCTTGTCGGTATGGCTGCTTGCGCGAGTAATTTTTGCGTTCCTTTCCGGCCCCTCGGAGTTTCCCAATCGTCGGCGCCCATTGTCTGTTTTCGTGAGATCGAATAAAGAATCGTGCTTGACATCATTATCGCGAAATGAGAACCGAAAAACCATCAAGCCAGGGCCCGCATGAACCGGATACACCACAAATTGTGTATCCTCGAGGGGGTATTAAAGTATGACTGTTCAGTAGTCAGTACATGAAGGAGAAAACCAAAGGGTTTAAAACGTACGCTTCGCCGCCATGCGGGTTTCCAAACATGGGTGACTTGCGACCCAGGCTAGTTAAGATTTGCATACCATCAATCCAGAACCCAGATCGCACAATAAAACCGCTAATATACTCGCCACGACGAACATCTGTGGTTGACTTGTTAGCACACCTCGATTCCTCCATCGATATACAACTTACCGAATTCAAAAACATCGCCATTCTTATCACCGCCCCGTTTGCCAAACAATTGTGTTGAGTCATCATCATACATAAACTCCAAACCATCCACGGCGGACCCGTGGTACACTACCACTCTTGAGAGAATCCGGTCCGATTTCCCTGCACTGGCGAAGACAGATTCGACAGGCTCACTGCCGTCCATCTTGGAGCTACCCAACATTTTGCACCGGAACGCCGCATTCCCATTGGACAGTTTGACTGAAGATTGTTTGGATGCAAAGGTTTTGAAGTCTTCAATGTCCATCGACCCACCACCGTGGGATTTGATGGAGACGTTGATGCGAGTCTTCTTCTTCCCGTCACCTAGCCTGGCGCGCAAATCTTGTTCATTGAGTGTGATTTGCCGAGGAGGTGGACCTTGGTCGGATTGGTACTCGATCCATGTGTGACAGACATCGTCACCATCGGCGAAGATCTCCACAAAGGAGATGCCCGTGGCCGCCATGACCAAGACGCTCCCACCTTCGACGGGGAATGCCTGGACACTCGAATCGGGGTTCATGGGAGGGTCGTTGGGAAGTCGGAAGGCTGGGTGAGCTCGGAATCGTAGGCAGTCTAGTCGATGCCAACCACTTTCATCTCCTTGCAAAGCGATGCCACCCTTCGACTTAGTTCTTGTCGAGTAAGCCTCACGAGTCACAAAGCTGCGGTTTAGTACTACGTAATCGCGCAACATTATGCCGGTTTCCTGATGAGGGCACCCGAAAAGATGGCCCGTCTCGTGTAGGTGGGCACCAATGCCAATATTAGCCGCTTCCCACGAGCTTCCGGCATCGTTGCAATCGTTAGCGACGTGTTTGGTGTCTGTCGGGGTGCAATCTGTGAAGGCGGGCACCACCTCTTCGAAGCTGGCCGGGTAGCTTTGTAGGCAGTGTGATCCAAAGATAGCAAGCTGCAGATCCCCATCGCCTCCCCCGAGTGCAGCATGGCCCGTGATCGTCTTGGCGGTCGTATCCCAATGGGTATCTAGGAGGAGCGCAGACACATAGAGTTTTTGACCTGGCAAGGGGTTAAAATATTTTTTCACCGCGGTCGCAGCGATCCCAAACAGGGCATCCTTCTCAGTGGCCTTTTCATACTGCTGAGCCTTGTTCAAATCTCGAAGTTCAGCCACCGTCTGGTCACAACGAATGATGTGGATCCTGGCCTCAGATCGCATAGTGCCATTATCAAGGTCGCGATAATTGCTTGACCCGGATGTCCACTCTTCTTCGAACCGAAAAGTTCTTCGGCCCAATTTATGCCGTCGCATTTGCTCCGAGGTAAAGGCCTGCCACAGGTATGCGGCCATTCTGAATTTTCTTACAGCGGTTTCAAGTCCATTGCCTTCCCTTTCGGCGCGGGCGGGTGTCGCATCGTAGGTCCCTGGGGAGTCCTTGCCGAGGATAATTGCAAGCTGCAGTGGCGGGGTATTGTTAGTGGGAAGCATGTGCACTGTGAGATACGAGGTGTGAATGGGATTGGAGCCACCGCTATTAGCAAGCTTGGGACTGGAAAATTCGAAACGAAGCTTGTTGGGACCTGGCTGAAGGTAGACCAGCGCTTTGAAGTGGGAGCTGCAGACAGGCCAGCTGATTGGGGGGAAATTGTCGTCATGTCTACAGACGGTCACAGTTCCATCAATGGCTTGCTGAGCCGGATCAGCGACTGTCCCATGGACAATGAGCACTTTTTGGTAGACCTGGGGATAATTAGCATCGCATTGAAAATTCGACAGCGGAAGCAGCAAACATAGGTGCCGTTAATGCCAAGAGTTGGCAACGGCATCCGTTACACCACCATGTTCCGGAAACGTGCAATGATGCATTAGAGACATGGAGGGGGCCAATTGGGAGTGAGGTTGCTACAAAAAGAAAGTAGATGACTTACCCATGCATTTTCCGAGAGGTTGGATATTCTTGGGGCATATGGCGACACTGGCAGATTCTGTTTTCCATGAACAGAGGGAGCCCCCAAACCTGACATACCCGAGACGCTATGTCGGGATGAGCTTGTGGAAAGGGTTGGTCGCGATTGGAGATTGTGTGAACTTTGGCGCTGAGGTGACGATTGACGACTGCCTTGCTGTTGCTCTTTGATCTGGAGATTGAGCGCCGGATCCGAGTGGTGATGGATGGACGGCGGCGTCACGGAACCAGTCGAGGGCGTCGTGCCCTGGCTTACAGCGCCATCGCTTGACGTATCGGTGGAGTGATCGGTGCGGTCGGTGCGAATACTCGCCTTTGACCGGCGACGGAGGTCTTTAAGCTTGAGAAAAGAGGGAGACATTGCCACCCGCGATTATGAAGTTTTTCCTCGTCAAGTGGGTGAGGTGACGTACGTCGGACGGCTTGGTTGGGGTGCGGTTTGAGGGAGAGAAGGGAGGGCACCGGCAAACGGCGAGACAAAATATTTGGAGCAGGAAGGCAAAAGCTGCGTTTGTAAGAAGTAAAGCGAAATAACACCGTACTTGGAGTATGTGATGATTCGGAAAGTAGTACTGTTGCGAGTGGCGTGCCCGGTGCGCATTCAGGAGCACTCGGGCTTGCACTTTTGCGCTGCGAACGGGGGGCGTGCTGGTAGAGCGAGACGCAAGCCGTGCTAGGGGTGGTGTGAGTAAAGCGAGTGACGGTGGATCGCCAAATGGCCGTCGAGACGTAAGTGTCACGTTGCGCCTGTGGACATTTGACAAAAAGAGAGAGAGGAAGGAAAAGGAAACAGGGACAGGAGATGTAAGAAGGGGAAAAGAAAAAGAGCAGCGGTAGGTGACAAGGAGGGATGAAAAGGGTAAAAAGACAACACACGCCCCGCGAGGAGTTGGGAAAGATTGGAGTGGCAGCCAGCCTGTTTCTGTCCCCTGGGCTCGATGTGGATGATGGATGACGGGATAGATGGTGGACGGCAAGTAAGTCGCTGCAGAACAACAGGTCAGGATGGGTCAAAGGATGGAGCCCGGATGCTGGGGTTTTACTAGGGTGCCCAGGACGAATGTACTGTACTTGACATGATGCACCCACTACCAGCAACGCTACAGAGACTATCGGATGTGGAGAACTGTCCGGTACTGCGTAATTAATCTTGGCGATCCAGTCGAGCCAAACTAGCAGAAGCATGATGCAACTGCTCTTCAGGAGACGACAGCTTTGCCTCCTCGGATCGCGAATCACTTCCTTCAAGCGGCCATTTCGAGTTGATCTATTATTGTGTGTCATGAGCAGACACAAATCTTACTCCATAACCGCCAAGTATGTGGTCCCAGAGCCGGTGCCGTAGCTGGAATGTGCTGCGCCATCGAGATGCACATTATCATCGTCTCTCTATTCCCCGCCGACGCCTTTTGGGCTGTGATACACCACCGCCTTAGCTACTGACCACAGACAACCACAGCACCTCCCCAGCCATGGTGGTTGGATGGGAAGCATGTCGTGAGTTGCAGTGGAGATAGGTGCAGAACTATCAACCCGCTTGCCGCCCACCCTACCAGCTTGCCATCAGCTGCAACGGGGCAATAGCTCCCAAACGCTCGAATCCACTGGCGGGGTTTGTGGTGGATGGATCTTCCATGGCGAGAGCAACCTTGACCCAGTCGTCGGCGCATCTACGGGCAGAGGAGGGTGCTTGCGCTTGGGAAAACGACATGTATCCAAGGTGGTTATCAATTGATGACGTCGCTTCGGCCCTCAGGGGGCCCGTCTTCCGGTGAAATTGCGCTGGGGCCAAGGCAAGAAAAACGCAACAATTTCGTATCTTAACATTTCCCTTTTTTATATATATATATTTTTTTTATCTCAGCATCAAGAGAGGCAAAGGTAAGCTTCATAGTGACACAAGGGTTCCGTTGGGTACACATAATTGGTGGGGAGAACAACGCGCAGCTCGGCAGCACTAGATACCCAAGATAGGCAGCGCCCGTTGAGATCGTCGCTCTCGTTTCAGAAAGAGGCCCGTTGCTTTATTCCAGACGGTTTTCTGTCGCGAGTGAGCAGGCCCACGAAGGGATGTCATTCTGGCATTCGACCAGCCTAGTGTGCTAAATTTACCCACCATCCCCCTGGCGGCTCAGCAAAGACCGAGCCGCAGAAAGGCTCCAGATCAGACGAAAGAAGCCAATGCAAGCGGGCTCAGTGCCAAACCCTCACACTTGGCTGCCATTGACTCCAAGCAAGTTCCTCAGGAAGTACAGTACATCATCTTACTACTCCTCATCCGCATATCCCGCACCACCATCAATATTGTTCATGTTCTCCGCCCCCTCCATCTCAGCACCGCAGCAAGGTCTAGAAGCCAAAGGGCTGGCGGGGTGGCGGCCGGCTTGCAGCGGGTAGCATCCTCGTGGACGAAAACAGCTTCAGCTCATTGAACCAACGCACACTGTCAGCGCCGCAGCATGTCTCTGGGCCTCCTCAGGGCAAAATACGAGTGCCTTGTGCCGATGAGCGTGCCGCCGAAGAGGGACACGTAGGCCGCTATATTAGGATGGGAGGGAGAGAAAAAATGTGGAGGGCGGAGAACTTATTCCTTAGCCACATTTTTTTCAGCGGTAATTATGTCGGGTGCATGCTGGACTGATCGTGGATATCCGGATCAATGATGACGGGCTGACGACGACTGCAATGTCGACATTTGGCAATAGCCCGAGTTTCCCTTTTTGGTGAGTCTCGTACGTGTGCGCTGGAATACGGGCAGTAAAAAAAAAATGAGCTTTGATCCCTCCCCGGTTGTTTTGCTCAACAGTTTTGTTTGACGTTTCTTGCGTTTCCCATCCCGTCCCGGATAAACACAAAAAAAAATACTTGACTCATCTCTTTGTTTTATTGTTTTGTCTCGTCTTGGATTGCGGACTGTTACATCTTATCATCAAGATACTTGCTTTCCTTGCTTCCTTGCAGCCCCACTTCAGTCTGTGACCCCATGCTAAACCAACCCACTTCCCGTGGGTGATCGCACGAGGTAAGCCAAATCAGTGAGCGCCTAATAAATTAAATGCACTTCGCCTCCTATCGCTTGCTTTTTTGCTCTGCTCTACTGAGCTGAGCGTTACACTCGACGATGCTACCCGTCTCTTCTTCCTTGATATCATGACTGCTACCAATGACTTGGCGAATCCAATACTACCTTTGTTATCATGACCCCGGTTCTTGTCCATTGAAACCCTAGAGGGTGCAAAGAGATCAGCAAACATTATAGGTCAGGGGTTGGTTTACCTACCGTAACGTGAGGAGTCGTCATCGGGCAACCAGCACGACTTTGCAAGCAAGGTTAACACGAGCTTTCCCTTGTTGGTATTCCGGGACGATCTTCCTACTCCATTTAACAATGCCTTGGTCTCCTCCCTACTACGCAATCGCAGCTTCCACGAGACTTCGCCTTGTCCGATGCTGGCACCCCTTATGGCAGTGCCCGCACGAGGATGAGAGTTCTTGGCAAGGCGCTTTAGCGGGGTGCGCGGAGTGCGGCAGCGGTAGAGGCCCTACTAAGCAACCACCGCCTGCACCGTCGTGCCCGTTCCGTGGCTGTCCCGGATGGATGCCCAGCATCAGAATTATCGATGCGATAATGCAATCTTGTTCATTCGTAATTGGCGGTTGTTTTCCAATGATGTTTAATACCCAAAGCTACTTCAAGGACCAGCACGTATTTCAGCCATCATATGCTGGCAGAAAGACTCATGCCATGGAAAGCTTTTGTCTATCACCAATCATCGGTATGATCAGTAGCGCGGTTGAAAAGAAGTTCTTTCTCTCATTTTGATTGCAAGTTGAGCCCGGACGTCTCCGAGCCATCTTTTAGCCCCTTTCGGTAGCCAGCGTTCTCAACTTAATTTGCCCTAATTGATTGTTTTATTGGTGCTTCAAAAACAATGCCAAAGCTCTGCAACGTTTCTTTCAAGCGTCGCACCCTTTTCGGCACTGACTGAACCTCACTTACCAGCCACCCAACACATATGGTGGTTAGTGGCGATCAAGAGTGAACAAACATTGGAAGCAAGGAGTAAAAGTGGATAATCACTTGCATGAATAGGTTCAAAAGTTGGCACTGGGGTTACGTAGCGCTGGAGATCATTGTTGAACACCGCATAGTGAATCAGGATGTGAACAAACTTGAACTCAAGGGATGAAGCATTCGGTGCAATCACAGAAACAACGGCGAGAATGATGAGGTGATTCAGCGTGGGCGATACAAGGGGTCTGGCACGTGGGCGACAGATGCCGTCACTCCTTCTGAGGACAGAAGCAGAATGATCATCATCGAGTAGGAAAGCCGGATTGCCGTTCTAAGGAGGAGTCGATGGTGATGGAGGAGAATGGGGCGGTCGACTCGATCGATCTTGAACCTGACGATTGGATCGGGCTCGGGACCCATTCAGCCCATTCAAGCTATGGTGAGCTAGCCAACATAGGAACAAAAGCAGGGTAAGCTCCGAGGGCTGAGCGAGACTCGGTTGGGCGCTGGGCCAACGAACAAGGCCCCCCGTGCTTCACAAGGACCGCTGTCGACTCGGAGGTGCTCGGCCTGTGCAGAGCTGGAAATTAGTGGTTCGTACACTTGTCTTCAGAGACTTTAGACCTGTGAATCAAGACTGTGCTCACCCTCCTGAAGCTTTGGAGGCCATGGAAGCCTGGAGGCCTAGCCCCCTGGTCAGCCGAGCAGTAGCAGCATGCATCCATAGGTCCTGAAGATGGGTCGTCAGCCTGAAGAGGTGAGCGAATGGGACCGGAATGGGAGAGGAAGGGAAACGGTTGGTGGTAGGTAGCGCCCCTGAGGCTTTCCACAATGCGTGCTGGATGCATGGACCCTGTGCATTGTGTTGCCTGTTCAAAGTGCGTGCATGAGTGGATGAGTGACGACGGGTGGTGACGGCTAAGGGAGCTTGCTACGCATGGCCAGTGTGCTGATTTTTAATCTGGGGGGAAAGTGGTCCGTTTCCAGAGGAATGCGACCAATTTCGCTGTGGCGCTCTGGGGCGGAAGCACTCCAACAGCCAGTCAATTTACGAAGTGACCAAGGCTCTGGTCGCTGCGCTTCCCCGGGACAGGGAGAAAAAAAAAAGAAAATTAGCAGAAAAAAACCCACTCTGCTCACTTTTGCACACCAACGCACACTCCTTCTTGCTCCCCGTTCACTCAACAACCACAGCAACCACTGTCGCATCACACTATCGACGCAATTTTCATTCTCCCCCCTTTCTGGTACCCTCTCTTTGTCTCCAGCCCAAGGAAGAATAGCCATTCGCTTTGCCCATTCACACCCAAATCCTATCAGCCAGGCTCTCTAACACTTTACGCCTCCAACGTTCCATCCCTTGGCCGCTTACACCTTGACCGTGACCACCCCCTCCTGTCTGGTCGCCCACTCAACTCTCCTTCCCACTTTAGTCTCGGCGCACGACTGTCACAAACCTTCACACACCACCTCCACCCAGACCGTCATCATCCTGCCGAAACACATTCACCCACCACAATCAACAACTAAAAAAGAGCTGGGTACGATCTCTGAGATAAAGGCTCAATACGGGAGCTTGCAAAAACACAAGGCCATGTCATCACCGTGGAAGAAGCAACCTGAGGATGTGGTCGACTGCGTCCTCAAGCGTGCCGAAGTAAGCAAGGTAGGTTCAGGGATGATCACCAGCCTCCCCTCATTGCCTCGGCCTACAACGTCACCAACTGTCCCGATGGCTCTGCCGACCAGTAGAAAATTTCCATAATGCTAATGCCATTTTTTACTTGCCATTTACAGATCGCTCGCCGCCTGCAGAACCGCCTGGCCCTCGCTCAGTTCAAGACCAAGCATGGCTGGGAAGACCTCACACTCGATTCAATCGAACCCAAACTCGAAGAAGAGATGCGACGGAAGCGCCTAGCTGAAGGTGACGTTCTTTCAGATTCCTCCTCTTCAGCTTCCGACCTCCCATACCCCTCTCGCACTCTGATGAGCTCGCCCCTCAAGGCGCCCCTGTTTTCCGACGCAGTCGGCTCCAGCAACGGGAGCACCGGCCACCGCAAGCGCACCTACTTTGCCTCGTTCGAAAACATCTCGTCTAGCCCGAG
Organism: Calonectria crousiana; assembly: GCA_013406985.1. Lineage (NCBI taxonomy): Eukaryota > Fungi > Ascomycota > Sordariomycetes > Hypocreales > Nectriaceae > Calonectria > Calonectria crousiana. Next base: position 1,258,532 of record VTGD01000001.1, on the reverse strand, counting down.
CAAGCGATTTCGTGGCTCGCCAACCGCACACAAATCGTTCAACGGTATTGCTTCTTGGAAAGACAGCCACCAGCTAGCCAATTCATCACCAATCAAGCCCCGCCGCCAACAACATTTTACTACCTCGGGCGGCCCGGACGTATCATTCTTCCAGCAGCGACTTATGAATGGTCTAACCTCACCCAACTTCGCTGCCCCCTCAGACGACGACGACGACCTGCTGCCTATTCACTCATTCAATGTCAACAATGTACACTCGTCGCCTCCCCGCACACCGCCCATGCGTACCCGTACCCTCGGGACCAAACGAAGCAAGGAGGACTTAGGGCAAGGTGCGAATGGTGGCAAGACAGGAGAGGAGGGCGCTGATCTACTCCTCTATCTAGCCGCCTCACCATCCCCCGCCGTACGCACAACCAAAACCCGCATGGATCCTCCTTCAACCCCCCCTCAAAAGAACAGCAAGCTGGATTTGCCGTCGTCCATGATGATGACGCCCGGTGGTGGAAATCTCTTCCCCACCACACCAGGCCAAGGCTTTGACTTTGCAGATTTCGTTAACATTACTCCTAGCCCAGCCCAGAAGCCTTGGAAAACTCCTGTGGCCATGCCAGGAACCCGGACTCCCATCAGCGTCACTCGACGGCGGCTCACTTTTGATGAACCACTGCCATAATTCTACACTATTCAAAACTTACTTGGTCAGCGGGACGGCCACACACCACTTCGTTTCCTTGTGTACATGATACCATGACAGCACATATTGCAGCACGCGCACGCGCACGTTTTATTATTATTGTCTCAACACTTTTATTGGTTTGGATTCTTTGTAATCCACTGGATGTATAGGCTTTGGTTTGATTTGATTGTTTTCGGCGGCGTTGAATAGACCACTTGGCGTCAATGGCCACCTTTTGGAGCACCAAGGGGGGACGGCGTGGCCAGATTTTAGGCCACGAGGGGGATTGTTACATCATCTCCTTGTTACACGCGAGATTGATGGGGAGGTTGTGGACAATGGTCACAGCCAGAGCTTGCTCGAAGGTTTCCACGAATGAATTCTTTTCTACAGACGATTGGGATGCGCCGACGGATAGTACGGATTGCGAATCGTTCCTCCTTTGGACAAATGGACTTGTTGCGCTCGCACATATATGTTTTTTTCCTTTGTCAATTTTGACTCGGGCGCTTGAAGGGCTGAAGTGGAGAGCGGAGCAAAAAAAGAACGCGTGCGACGTTGATTTACGCGCCGGCTGGAGCGAAATGGGCGCGTACAGCGTGACTTTTCGCGTCTTCCTGCATGTCATCTAATGAATTGATAACCAATCATATTACCCGACAGGGATATCGTTTATACTGACTTGAACAGTTTAAAGCCTTTAAGTGGAGATGATGTCATGAGCGTGCCACACCTCGTGAAGGTTGCGTGTCGTGTACAGCATATCCCAACGTCCGGCACATTGAGTTTCAAGCGGGAATTGAAAATTGGAAGTATGGTTGGGAGGTGACGTTATTTTCAAATAGGCGAGACGCCTTGTAGTAATGCCCAGCGTATTTCCGGCTCATATACTTAATAAGCTAATGCAGAAGTTGGAGGTTTTCCTAATTGAATTTTTGCAACATATCACATGATAACACCAGATCCCTTATGTCAGGTTCGGTTTGGAAACGTAACCATTTTGTCCAGAGCTCCACATGCATGCCTCATGTGCAACTCTAACCCATGGCCAAACTTTTGGAGAAGTTTTTCGGCCTCATCTCTTGGTCCTTCCCAACTGGTTTCCGGAGAACTGTAACTAAGTTGGACGTCAATAATGAGTCGGTTCATGTTTTTGTCAGCGTGGTCCCCCAGGCATGCGAGGTCAATGGCGACAACCTGGTCCCTCGTCGACAGGAACAGCTGGAAAATAGCCCGCAGTGCGCGGGTGATTTCCCACCAATCCCTTTTAATATCTGGTCGGCACTCAAAAGACACAATATACCTCGGCCAGCGCAGCTCGGGCGCCATCATCTCGACGCCGATGTGGCAGTGGGGGTGCGCCCCAGCGCTCTCCAGACGAGCGTCGATGAAGCATTTGACTTGACGCACAAGGTTGACCCAGACCAACGAGGAATCTGACGTCCAGGGTGCGACGATGAGCAGCGTGTGTCGGGGAAGCAAGGCATTCGGAGACGGCAGGTCGACGAGATCTACTGCGGTCTTCTTGGGCCCGTTGTCGTGTAGGATTTTATCCACGTCCACGATGAGGCGGATACACCATGCATCCATGACTATTGATGACCCATAGCCAAGGCCGGGGTTTATGGGCAACGGCAGACAAGGAGGAGCGCCGGCTCGATACTTGACACATGAGATATCAAAAAGGCCCCTGACGCTGATGGCAGGTGCGCAACGGTCAGTGGGGGTAAGCAAAGTCCTCGGGGCGGCCATGACGCTTCGATGTCTCTCCACCAGTGACGAATTTGAGCACATGGCTTATATGGCGAGAGGCGTTGCTGTATCCAGCTCAATCCTTGGACGGTGGGAGAGTTCAAGATGTTGAATGCTGGTGTGCTGCTTGTCGCTTAGGGTGTTCAATGCGCCTTCCTTTAGCTGACCTTGGTGACTTGACGTATTCCCACGACAGCTGGTGTTGAAAGAACACTTTACCAAATATCACGGCATCTTGGGACTTGTAGCTTTTATTCCATCCTGACTATTGCTTCTCCGATGCACAACCAGGTCTATCCATCTCCGAATCCTAAGTTGCTCCAACCCATCAAGGCTCAAAATGGGCGGCAGCTGTGGGAGCCTGGATAGCTTGCCGCATCGCAACCTCCGAGCGCTTTTTTTATGCGATACTGGCTGCTGAATACTACTTCCATTGGAAATCACGACAGGGCGTGAATTGCGGCCCCGTTCGGTGATGGAAGCGTCACAACCAGCGCAAGCATGCGGAGGGGGTGTGACGTCCCAGGGCTGACATTTCATCAGCAACTATCGCTTTGTTTTACCAACAGAGAGCATTTTTGACCAGGAGAAAGCAGTCCGGGTCTGCCCGGGAATAATCAACCACGTCGTCACGCGGTTTATCATCGTGGCGTTTCAGCGTCACATCACATAAAATACCCCGAGCAAAAAAACCAAAACAAAAGGCGAAGCAGTTGTCAACGAATACATGCAACTCGCCCAAAAAAACATACAACAGCGAGGATTCCCCGGTCGTCACCGACCCGAGTACTAATTCACCGCTTCTCAGCTTGACTATGGGAGAGCGGACGGGATCCCGTATTTTCTAAGAGCTATGGTCGTATGTGGTAAGGACAAGTCGAGCCTGACCCTATAAAGGCGATACAGGGCCTTGGGACCCTCAGAAATAGTGATTTGGATTATGGGGGCGTTTCGCGGTTTTGTAACAGCCGAGAGATTTCACTATTTACCTTAGATTATAGACAGTCGGCCAAGAGATTAAGACAGTCTTGTTCATCCTGCATACAAAGGAAGTGAAGGAAGGAAGGGGCACACATTCGAAATTAGGAAATTAGGTACGCTTTTCTAGTAATCCAACACCAGTCTCTCCATTTGCGATATTCATGCTGTCACAATTTCTTCTCACTGTTAAGCTTTAGCTGAATGGCTCTCGTCGACGAAGGTACATGAGCCAATATTAGATTAGCTTAGAAATCTCATATCAATGGTATGCAGCACAGGCAGCCAATAATCTCAAAAATTCGGTGGTATAGTTGGCTGCAATATAATGTCTTATGATACGAAGGAAATGCTTTATAGCAGGGTCGATTTGTTGAACAACATATTTTTTAGATGTAGAATACACCCTTAATCCCGTTTCTGTGTTCATATTTCACTTTTTACACGAGTGTGGCCGTATGCTTGAATCGTTGAATCCCTACTGCGAAAGTAAGGACGTAGAGAAGGCAGGCAAGCGACTATTAGGCTGATGTTGCACTCGAGAATATTCCAGAGCACTATATAAAAAAGAGTCAGCATGCTCGCTTGAAACCGTATGGGGTGTAGCTTTCCAGCTAAAAAGCTGGGCGAAAATCGGAAAACTAACCCATCAGGCTTATGGCCACGTTGTTTCCAACCTGTGAAACCTCGAGCGTTACGATTCTAACAATGCAAGTTATAATGGTGATCCCACCGAGAAGAAATGTGCAATAGACACCGATTCGAATCGAAGAGTTCAAATTCATGCTTGGGATAAATAACCAGGGTAACATGAGCACTATAGGTGGTAAGCCATGGCTGGTTTGTCTCATATACGCCCTACTGTTCGTACTCACCGAGCAGATCACCGAAGAAATGAAGCGTCCAAGTGGCAATAAATATCTTTTCGCCATAGTTGAAAGCACACGATTGACCAGGGATGCTCAAGCTCCTGAATTCATAAATCTCGGTCAGAATTTTAGGATGTGACACTGCAAGCACAATACTCACCAATCTGTTTCGGGCTCACAGACCAGAAGTAAGACAATAAGGCTGATAAAATAGGCCAATAAATTGTAGACGACAGTGACCCATAAGAATATCTTTCGCTTCTTCATGAATTCAAGAAACATTGGCGTATATGCCGCAAGGAGTGCCCCTTTGCAAAGGTAAAATGTTGACCAAAGTGGAACGTGTGACATAATGAATAGCTAACGCGATAGCCTGTTAGATTCCCATCCGTACAAGAGCAATATTTATATGTTATGGATAAATGTGCACTCACTTTTATTACCATGTCCATATCGCTGGTGCTTCCACGGTAGCCTCTGAGTGTCATCATGACACCATCGGCAAGTCCACCGAGACGTGCCATGCCAGTAAACATGCCATTCGTTGCAACTGCACAACCCCATGCTGCCAATATGAGCCAGTCACTAAACATAAGTCTCCTTCTTTGAATCACGAGGCGAAGGTACGACCGTGCGATAATGGCCCCAGTGCCAATGGCATTGAGAAACCATCCCAGAACCTGTTTTCCACTGTCAGTTACAACAATCTCAAGCATACGTCCCCGGCATCGCGGCTCGTGTGTCTTTACAAGTACGGTTTCAGGACCCGGAGATTTCCCCATGGTCACGATGGGTGCTTCTCAAGCCGAGTGAAACAGGTGTGCTTCACATAGGGAGAGGCACGCCTCCCTGTGCCTTAACCTTGGTCAAGGATCGTACAAGGTGTCGAGATATCGTTGTTTGTTGCTGTTACGTTCGATCGGTCAGCAACAGTCCCGGCAACCACGCGCTTATTATTGAAGGCAAGAAGAGAAAACATGGCAGTGTGAAGAATTTTTGGGGGATGGTGGGATCTGGACCAGTTTTACAGTTTAGTCAGGCATGGCAACTCGTAAGTATGCCATCTTGAGTTGCCGAGAATCTAACCCAATGTAGTTCATGAGATGGATGAGAAAGGCTATCCCCAGCTTGGGCGCCACGACGGGGAAAATCCATTCCACCGCCGATCGATATACCGGGAAGGCAAAATTCATTCGTTATTTTACGGCAAGGTTAGTCCAAGCCGGTGCTTGCCTGTTAGAACTGGATTCGCGTGGTACACAATACCACCTTGGTCAACCAAGGCGTGGAGAAATAGCCCAAACAGCAGCTTCCTTCTTGCAGTACTATCATTACCTCATGTCAGTCACGGATGTCTCCTCGAATTGTTTCCTGATATCCTCCCCGAGGCGCAGCATTTGATCCTCTGCTGCGCATTCAATACACGGGTCCAGGCCCAGAGGGATACGGCGGTGCCCGAACAAAGTCTCGACCACGGCGAATTTGACATACTGGCCCAAGCTGGCCTAGACATTTCGAGAATCAATCTTGCAACACCATGACCGCACTAGCGAAACCTTGTAGGCCGTATGACGAACGCTGATGATGGTGCAGATGGCTGGTATGAGGCGCATTGTTGCAGCACATCAACCGCCCGGATTCGTTTGGCGGGTCTCACTATGCAGCGGGTTTCGCCGCCGAAACCGCTTTTGCCAATATGTTGCCGCATGATTGCCTCGAGCAAAATACATGTATGGAATCCCAATAAGCCGTTGCGCATGCTTCTTTTGTTCTTAGCAAACTAGGTGAGAGCCAGATGCGCTATACCAGCAATCCTCTGCATTCCCTCGTGCAGGCCAAGTATGGGCTTTGAAGGCTCGCGCCAGAATTCAATCCAGTCTCGGTGATTCCCATTCGCCTCCACGGCACCCAACGGAGCCATCCCATTGCGTCGGTCGTCGGACCACTGTCCAGCTCCTTGGAACGTGAGCTAGACATCGCCGTGAAGCGAGCAGCCCATTCCCGCTTTGCACCATGGTTTCTTGCATGAACTGAGAGGGCTGCCGCATTCGGAGATGGCTCTGTTTCATCCATTTCAAGAGTCGCTTACACAATTGGATTCTCCACACTGCAACAACAACAATGCCTTTGGTCCGATGACTCAACCTGTAGCTCCAGGATCCGATTCTTTGGGGGGAAAAAAACTTCAAACCTGGACAACAACCGAGTCCATTCCTGAACCTCGGGAAAAAGGGTCCACTGTCGTCGCGCATGACTGGACGACTACATAGCTGAATGCCTTTCATCAAATTGGGGAGGATGGTATCGGTGCTCGCTGCCCATAGTATCGCAAGACATTTTGTCAACATACTTGACCCAAAAGCACGGGGGATCTATCACTGCGTCTTAGAATGATATTCTCCTTTACTACACTCAAAAGACAAACGTTGGAATATTAGAGTAAAATAAGACAAGCGAAATGTTTGCACTATGTCTTATCCCCCCCCTTACTTGAAGGCCAGGCATACCGAATTTATTCACGTCCAAATTTATCTATCTATTATAACATGGAAAATCTACCATCAAAACGGAGCGGAGTGATGTGCTCGTATATGGATACTCTCGCCTGCGGCAACTTCACGGCTTGTTCATTCCGCCTGGCCAACTTTGAATCCTCCGTCAACTACTGCCTTGAACCCACCATCAAGGTTGACGACTTTGAAGCCCAGCTGGTCCAGAATCCGTGCTGCAAGGTAGCCCCGATAGCCAACCTGACAGTACACCAACACGCGAACCGACGTGTCAAGCTCCCGGGCCTGTCCTCTCAAGTCATTGACTGGCAAATTGACGGCTCCTGGCAAATGGCCGCGCGCGAATTCCAACGGAGAGCGGACGTCAACGAGCTGAAGCGCATCCAGCGTCTTTGCGTCGAGGTCTTCTGCGTGGAGGATTTGAACATCGCCGCGGATGACATTGGAGGCAACAAAGCCAGCCATGTTCACTGGGTCCTTTGCTAAGCCGTACGGTGGCGCATACGCCAGTTCAAGATGCTCCAGGTCAAAGACCGTCATCTCCGCTTGCATGGCCGTAGCCACCACATCAATACGCTTGTCGACGCCAGACATTCCAACCGCCTGGGCTCCTAGAATGCAGCCAGTCTCTTTTTCAAATGCCAGCTTCAAGGTCACAGGGTGGGCGCCCGGGTAGTAGCCCGCATGATCTTGGGGGTGCACCGTCACCCACTCCGGATCATCGCCTTTACGACGAAGAGCCTCGACCGAAAGGCCCACGAAACCAACTGTCAAATCAAAGACCTGACAAATGGCCGTGCCGGTATTTCCTCGGTAGCTTACCTGTTTGCCAAGTATGTGGTCTGCTGCAAGTCGTCCTTGTCGATTCGCTGGTCCAGCCAAGGCAAGCATCACGGGCCCCTGCATGATCCTGTGCTGGGTCTCAACCATGTCGCCTACTGCGTATATGTCTGCATCAGAAGTCTGCATCGCGGAATTTACCTTTACTCCGGCCCTTCCTATCTCCAATCCCGCCTGCTTGGCCAGTGCTGTTCGAGCTCTTACTCCCGCAGCCAGGATGACCAGGCCCGCGGGAATCTCGGTTCCATCTGCCAACGCCACGCTTGCTGTTTCAATAGCCCCGAGCCTAGCATTGACAAACAGATTAACTCCTTTGCTTTTGAGCTCCCTTTGAAGAACTTGTGCCACGTCGCCATCGATGGGTGGCAGGATATGCGGCGAATATTCGACCAGCGAAACTTGGAGCCCCAGTTTGCATAAATTCTCGGCTGCTTCTATTCCAATAAATCCAGCACCAATTACGCATGCTTGATTCACTTGGCGTTCCGATATGACAGCTCGGATATCCTGCAAATCCATAATAGTTTGCAAGGTGAAGACGTGGTCCTTGTCCGCTCCGTCAATCGGGGGTCGGAATGCCTCGGCGCCTTGTGAGAGAATGAGCTTGTCATATCTGACTTGGCGGATGTCGTCAGTTCCCACCGCTCTAACGTCCACACGGTGGTCCCCGGCATCGATTCCAACAACCTCCGTGTTGAGGTGAACGTCGATATTGAAGCGGCTTTTGAAGCCTTCTGCGGTGTTCAAAACAAGCGCGGCATCATCAGCGATGACATTTCCGAGGGCATATGGTAAGCCGCAGTTGGCGAAGCTGGTGTAGCCTCCCCGTTCGAACACGGTGATCTCCAGAGTTTCGTCGAGGCGGCGGAGGCGGGTGGCTGCAGACATTCCGCCGGCGACGGCGCCAACAATGACAATTTTCTTGGTCATGGCGCGGTACAGTGCTTTCCTGGCAATGGTGTTAACTCGTTGGGATGCAATGCAGTGCCGCCACATTACCAATCTAGTATTTATATAATATTTTCATAGACGACAATATTGAAAATATAAAGCCGCTTGCATGAAATAGGTTGGCATTCACACACGGCCCGTATTTATACAAAACATATCCATCTTGGGCATTCCCACGTCTACGGCTCGTGGTATGATTTGCAAATGGCTTACCGGAAATCATCAGTCCGGTTTGTGCCCTGCAAGATCCTGGCCACTCTTCACTAATCTGACCGGCAATCGTGGTGGATCAGCGGTGGCCACGTTGGGGCATTATTTGTAAGTTTGGTCCCCGAGCGGTGATTATGACCAGTTGATACCAGAAGACTGTGTCTCACGATGTAGGAATGGAATGGCATGATATGATGAATAATGTTCAGAATATTGGATCCGAGAGATTTCATATTAAGTTTTATTTTTCAATTCATGGAAACGGGAATTCTGCTGTGTCAACTGTTGCACGTTGCAATCATCGTGATCATCTTCCCATGGATATAGATGTGGCGTATTATGCTTTGACAGTGTGCAGTTCCCGCCGTGGTTACCAACCAAATCGGTGCGCTTTCACAAGTTCCGTGGCTCAAATATCGAATAGAAGTGCGAAATGTGCGAATGTTTCTCACAAGGCAGGATCAGACTACAAATTATGACAAGACGTGACGTTTGCTTTAGTAAAAGCACGACGACGACAGGATGTGGATAAAAAATAGCACATTCAATAAGTGAAGTTCACACATGAAGTGGTTTGAACGGAGTAAAATCTTGGGCTCTGCCAGTCGCTTTGTATTATTGAACGCTGTCTATGGTGGTCAAGTAGGAGAAGCGCATGCAGAGCACAAGAGAAACTCGAGTTGTCGAGTGGTCGCCGAGTGGAACGACCAATGGTCACCGAAAGGCCGCTAAACTTTGACGTGTTTTATAGAACAGCGCTATCCTCCTTACGGACAGGTTCGATAGTGGTGGACGGTGGTGTACAAGGTAGCACACAAAGTTTCATTTTGCTCGCAACCAAAAACCGTTAGAGGATGCTGGAAACATTATCTCAAAAAGGAGATTCCGAGATTTTTGGAGGCCAATCCATCTCATGCACGAGGATGACCTCCCCTGCGCGAGACAGCACTGCACCGTCAACGCATTGGTCTAGGTTAGCTTACAGATACCCTACAGGGCAGTGGCCGCGGCGACTGACTGCTACCGCCACGAAAGCTGGTCACCAGTATGGTCTCGATGGTGATTTACAGGATAAAAACACGAGGCTCTTGGAATCCAGAAGCCTCGTAAAGAATGGGTTGCATCTGACAATCCCGTCTGCTTACATCAGGTCCATGCAGGTACGAGAGAGAATCAAAGATCCCCCCTGATTCTATCGCATGCATCAACACCAGGAACACAAGCGTCGGATGACAGACGGCGTTCTTACATTTCCATGTGGTCTTTCGCATAAGTGGCTGATGACCACAGGAAGACGGGATGAAACATGCAATGCGTGGATAGAACTTTGGGCAACAGAGCACAAACCACTGGGAGGATCATTAAGGCAAGCAAGGACACAGAATCACGGTAAGCTTCTGCTCCCCGACTCGCTGGGGACAATGGTTGGTTGGGCTGGGTGGGCTTTGTGGTGGCTGTGTTGTCGGTTTGGTGGTGCAGGTGGGCGGTGCTCGGGACTGGCTAGCGGCAGCGGCTGTGAGAAGATGCAGCGAAGGAGCGGTTGCGTGCATAGATGCAAAACGCCGGCTCGAAATATTTGCTGTTCTTGCCTCTTAATCGCGCGGGTTTTCAACGAGCAACCATTTCCGAATAAAGAGTTTGTGGTTGCTGGGTTGTTATCGATATTTTAGATTTGTCTGGATGACCATGTGGTCGCGCGCGCGCGCTCGCTGAGGTGAGCAGGCTCCGAGCGGCGTGCTAAAAGGATCTACAAGTGTGTAAGCACGTCCTCCTTCCCAAGGCGGGGAGAGAAGACTGCTGGTGTGGCGGGATTGCTTTTTTTGGCCTCTGCCCTGTTGGGTAAAGCAAAATGTACCTGGGCTGGCCTCGCTACACACCGTCCCTCACTTCACTCACACGCTCTGACACACCTGCATCGTAAAAAAAAACGTGCCTATCGCCAACACGACCAAACGTTCCACTGTCCACGAGCCAACCATATCGCTGCGGCTTCAGAAACGAGCAGCCGGCACCTATGCTTTGCGCTAGCACAGAACCACCACAAACCCTCACCGAGCAGCGCTTCACCTTTGACGCTGTAGGGCCGTGATCGTCCCGTCGGTTCGTTACTGCCGACAGGTCGCCCGTCCCTGTGGGCATGTTTTCTCAATGCTCTTCTCGCTCCGTCGCTGGTCGGTTCGACAGAACATTGCATCATTGGGCCAGATCCCCCGTCTTCACATTCTCTCTGCCCAAGTGGGGGCAACAGAGCTTACTGGAGCGCGGCAGCTGGGCCAGTGTCTCGCATGCATATCTGCGCGTGGGGCATGCCGCTCAGCCCAGTCTGATCTATTCTTGTCTCGCAGATCCTACAGCGCAACTGCTCATGACTTGACTTGTACCATCCCATCACTCTGGGTCAAGCCTGGTCAGCCCTTACGGCACTGGGACGCCTCAAAACCAAGATGATCCCATTTCTGCCGCCGCTTCTCCCCTCCTCTTGCGATGTGACTTTCCGCCAGCTCTAGCCTCATCGTACACCTCCCTACCGCCCTTAAGTTTGGCCCACACCGTCAAGCCTTTTCCGTCCTTGACCAATTCACTGAAGGCGTTAAGCACGTATTGGCTTCTCTCGTGGTTGCCTATGGCAGCTATGGCACCTTGATTATTGCGCTTCATAAGCTCCGTCCTTGTCGAACTCGCCCGTCCGGCGACTAGACTCCCTCTCCACTCATGTATCGCAACTCGTTCCTCTTGTCGACTGTGGTCTCAACTCCTCAATAACCATGGAGCCTCTCAAGTCTCATTCGCGACCCGACTCGGAAAAGTCAGAAGAGCGCCGGCAGCGCTCCGAGTTTGATGCCACCGTTCAAAATGCCGCTAACACCATGATTGCCATGACGGAGTCCTATCGCCACCATTTTCGGGATGCCCAGCATGCCGTGCCTGACCCCCCGTCCCGTTCTTATTCGCATTCCCGTAGCTCTTCCTCGGGCAGCAGCACCTCGTCGCAGCATTTTATGGGCACGGGAGTGGAGAGACAAATGAGTTTTTCGAACCTTTCCTGGTCCTCGAGCCCCCAGTATCGGGCTCTCTCCCTCCACGATGATGACGTTTGTCAAATAGCTGATCACTCCTCATACACGCTTGTTCAAGAAGAGTCCGATCATGAAGTCTTACAGCCTGTTCAGCCAGTTTTTAACCTGGCTGATGATTTGATCCGTCTCTCAACCCCGAATCTTCCTCCCCGACTCAACACGCCGCCTTCTCTGTCGCTTTCCAACAGCATGTGCACTGAGGACATCGCTGATCAGTCTTGCCAAGTGGAAGAACGCCCGGTATTCTTTCGCAACTGGTCGCGGCGTGGAACGGTGCAGACCGCTCGCTCGGCGCAGGTGTCAACTCTGGGCCCTGTATCGGATTTCGCCTCAGATCCCGACTCCGATCTCGTCTCTCCCGTATCAGAAGGCCCTGTTTTCGAAGGAGGTCTTGTGGAGGCTTCAAGGCGTATGGATGTTTTCAGAGCCAACGCTCACACGTACATGACAATCAGGCCCGAGGGTGGAAACGAGACGCAGGCATTTGAGACGACTACACAGACACACACTCGTAATGCATCTGAAGGAACATATTTGTTCCCTCAAGGTGTTCGGAGGAAGCCATTGGCTCCAGGTGCGAAGACTCTCGACTTCAACCACTCCTTCACCAACGAAATCCTCTTCGTTCTCGTTATTTGCATGGCCCAGATGCTGGCATGGGCTGGCTTGGCTCAGACCCTCGTTCCCGCCCGGAAGCTAGCAGAGTCTTTCCCAAGAGATGAGAGGACAACGGCGCATCTCGCGTGGTATACCACGGCATATGCCTTGGGAACCGGAGCTTTCATCATGTTTGGCTATCGCCTTGGCCGCATTTTTGGGTACAAGTCGATCTTTGTCGCGGGATACTTTTGGTTCGCATTCTGGAGCTTGTTTGCGGGACTCAGCGTCTACGTCAAGGTTTCTGGAGGTGCCTGCACTGCCTATTTTTGCATTTGTCGTGCTCTCCAGGGAATTGGTCCTGCATTGTTGATACCCAATGGCCAAGCTCTGCTGCAGCGAGCGTACCCGCCTTGCCCACGCAGGGCCGTCGTCATGGCCCTGTTTGACGCGGCCACTCCTGTAGGGTTCCTGATTGGCACGGTAATGGCCAGTCTCTTTGGGCACTTTTCTTGGTGGACCGGGTCCTTCTACTGCCTCTCCACCGTGTGCCTGGCCTTGGCGGCTTTGAGCATGCTGAACATTCCTTCAAAGACCGTGGTGATGCATGATATCGAAGGGAGCCTTTGGCGCCGCCTCGACATCCTCGGTGCGGTTTGTGGTATCGGCGGGCTGATACTGTTTTCTGTTGGCTTGAACCAAGCCCCCGTTGTTTCGTTCAACGACGTCCAGACGTATGTTCTGATCATTATTGGTGTCATTTTAATTGCCGGCTTTGTATATATCGAGTTGATAGTCAGCCACCCGCTTTTCCCATTCAAGCAGATGGAGGCTGCCACTGCCGTCACCCTCGGCTGCACCGCTGCGAGCTGGGCCGCTTTTGGTATTTGGGTCTGGTATCTCATTCAATTCATCGAGGTGCTGCGAGGATGGGTGTTGCTCCGCATGAGTGCTGGGTTTGTTCCCCTCTTCATTGTCGGAGTCATCGCAGCCATGGTTGGTACCCGATTTCTTCACAAGGAGATGGCCGCACACTGGGCTTTGGTCATCGGATCAGTTGCTATTCTCGTTAGCTCCATTCTCATGGCCACCGCACCAGCAAAGCAATCGTACTGGCTCAATGCTTTCTTCAGCATCCTCATCATGCCCATCGGCATGGTGCTTTCTTTCCCCGCAACCGTCGGCGTGCTGGGTCGATGCCTCCCCGAGGGATATCACGGTCTGGCAGGCGCTCTCACAGGCGCTTCGGTCGGATATGCGTTGTCGCTAGGTCTCGGGATGGCGGGGTCTGTGGAAAGGGATGCTCTTCGCAACGGGGCCACCGCATTCAGGGGCTACCGATCCGCCCTGTACCTGGGCCTGGGGTTTTCTGCATTGAGCGTTCTTCTGGCGTTTTGTCTTTTGGTTGTTGCTTTACTTCGGCGCAGGAATGCCTCCAAAAGGAGCGGTTAAATCGGGTACTTTAGTTGGGATATACCCCGAGGGAGTTTCTGGTTGGTTGTTTAATGTAAAGGGTTCACATGTGCACAATGTATCAACAGAGTTTAGAGATCAAGGGGGGCGCATTTGGGTAAGCTGATTAAGATGAAAAATGGTACTCTTTCGTTTTTGATATCTCTCTCGCCTTGATCCAGGTATCCGCTGAGTCTGTACAAACTCCAATGCCGTACCACACCGCAGTGTTGGATATAGATAGGAAGCCCAAGGGTGAGGGGACCAAAAAGAATAATCAAAGCACAAGCCACCGTAAAACGCCAGAAAAACCCCAGATTTCTTTGAACAAGTTTAGTCGTACTCCCCTTGGTCTTTTTCTCGTCCGTCGTCTTCATCTCGGATCTCCTCGCGTTTACCGGCCCCGGCTGAAACCTCCACGTCCACGGCCACCACCGCCTCCGCCTCGGGAGAAGCCACCGCCGCCGCCGCCTCGAGAAAAACCGCCGCCGCCACGGCCACCGAAGCCGCTGCCGCCGCGACCACCACCACCGAAACCACCACGGCCTCCGCGGGCAGGACCACCACGACCTCCACGGCCACCGAAGCCACCACGGCCGCCGCCGCGGGGGCCACCTCGGCCAGCACCACCGGCGCGCTTGAGCTTGGGTGCACCAGGCAGGGGCTTGGGCTTGGGGAGGAACTTGTCGAGGGGTAGGAGCTTCTCGGAGCCGATGTAGAACTTATCGCCCTCCTTGAACGAGGTGGCCTGAATGCCTTCGGTGGGCTTGATGGTGAAGTAGACCTGGTTGATGGGGCCGAGGACCTCGTCGACCTTGCCGACAGCTGTCTTGTTCTCGAGGAAGATCTGCGCGTTGAAGTGGGGGACCTTGGGGTTGATGGACTCGCAGACCATCTCGCCCTCGCAGGCGTGCATGAACTTGCCCATTTCTAGAGGAGGTTGGGTGTCAGCTTAGGCGCAACATACCCTCTGCTCAACCGTTTCTTTTCGGCAAGAGGAAAGAGGATGACGACAAGAGACGTACCAAGGATCTGGGCAGGAGGGCCCATGTCTCGCTGCTGGAAACCACCGCGACCTAGAATCATCACCTTGAATTAGCCAACTGCATCATTCAAAAGATCGCCTCTCGCCAGCGCTGCAACCAGGCCAATTGCGCGTCAAAGTCTCCAACACAGTGGGAAACATCGCACGCGAAGCCCTTCTCATCGCCAAATAGACGTGGTGGGAGAGGGGAAAAGCCTACCACCGCCTCGACCGCCAAAACCAGAACCACCACGGCCACGGGAGCCGCCTCGGAAAGACATTGTTGCGTTTGCGAAAGCGCGATGCGCAGGTTTAATGCTGGGGAAAAAAAAAAGCGAGACCGATTTAGCTCTCAAAAATAACCACTCGCCCCAATTGCCGCGGGGATTCTGTGCCAGGCGGTTCACGCGGGGTGGGTTTGCTTGTTGTCTCTTGCGGCAGTGAATGAAGCCAAGGTCAGTTCGCAGGACGAACTTTTTTGTGTGAAATTTTCGAAGGCGTGGATTTACCATGGCCTGGTGAGCTTCTTCGCGTTCTGATTGGCCAGAAAGCTTGTGGTGCGGAAAAACTATTTGACGAGGCTGGCAATTCGGTGGGGGCATGGGGCTGGTGGGTGGCTTGTAGTGGGGTGGATGAGTGGCACATTGGACGACCCACGTATGAATGCCGCCTTTTCATCTCAACAGTAGCTAGTGTTGCATGAACACGCGCTGAGCTGGAATATGTTTGTGTTACAATGATGAAAGGTGAATGGAGAGGTATTGGAGGGATATCGACTGTCAAACGGAATAAACGAAATATTTGCTAGCATTGAACCACACGTCGGCGGAGTGGTCACTTCACTTTTGCGTAGCCCGCAATGCGACATCAATAATACTAACAAGATGCAATCACCTTGATATTTGTACTTAGAAAAAAGTTCATATTATTTTCTTGGGGGGGTTTTTTTTTTTGGGGGGGGGGGGAAGGAATGATAAAAATACTACACTGCTGCGCCAAATTGTTACAACCTTTAGGTGTGTACAATTTTGGGATATTTCATACATGTCATGGAGCTACACAGGAAATAAAGTAACTAAATGATGCCTTTGGGCAGATTTTTGTAAAACGTATAGTAATTCTAGGTTGGATCTCAAAAAAAAGCACTCTGAACTGGTATAAATAGACTATGTCGCGTCGCGCCAGCCTCGTTTTGCCCATATTCACAGCTTACTTGCCCCTCGACACAAATCACCCAAGCTCACCTTCTCTAGCAGACCTCTCGTTTTAAGTAGTCCTAGATGGGTTTTAATTAGATATGTGATACTACAGAGCCGTAAAGCGGGTTTCAACTCGTTTCGAACGGTTGGCAGGTATCTGGCTAGCTCCGCCTAGACCTGTTATGATGAGATCTACTCACTGTTCATCAAATACTGGACACCTTCAACGTCATATGTTAGAGAATAGTGAATCGGTCGGCCGAGGAAGACTGTGTCTGGACCTAAACAGATGGCCTTGAGTACATCCATTCCCTGAAGAATACCGCTCCAATGAATACTGTTATTTGGGATAAGACTTGTGAACACTCGAGGCGGATTTCTGCCAATGATGAGAGAGCTGGTTGAGACGTGTCAACGCCTCTTCTACCATGGTTTTATATGTATATGCCTTCGCACCTGCATTCGAGAGCTGTCATGGCGTCTTCTGCGCACTGAATACCTTTGACAAAGACAGCATAGTTATTGTTTGACTGAACTTTTGGTCTGGACTTTGCAAGCCTCTTCTCGTATCGTTCATTTGTCTCCCGTTTACTAAAGACGGGAAGGTCAACGGTGACCACGATTGCCTTGGGCAAAAACGTTGAAGGTCATCAAGGATCTTGTTCAGTTCGAAGCAGTCCCGAGGGATGTAAAGTTGGAAGAAGGACGGCCAGTCCTTTGGGAGAGCTTCAGCGACTTCTAATAGTGAGTATGAGGCAAGTGTTGGGATGATGACTGTGCTTCCACTTGTTGCTAGTTCCTGTGCCAATGCGACCTCAGCCGATGGATGAGCAGGCATAGATAAGGGTGCGGGCGCATTGAAGTTGGGAACTTCAAAACGAGGTTCAAGGACTGCGGTGCTGGTATCGACTTAGCGAGCAGCTTTACAAAGGCGAGGCTGTAGGAACACAGACTTTTAAATTTGGGCGTTTTGTGAAGTCGTCAAACAGCCTTTCGTGGCTCCTGAAACGTATATTCAAGATCGTTTGTTGAGAGAAGATTTGGTAGCACTTTAGAAATCTTGAAGGTTGACAATGGAGTTAAGGGATGGGGACTATTGGATAAGTTTTGGATTCGCGGAGGACCCAGATTCTTCAAGTTATTTCTGTATAACTATTGACTATTCGATCTTTCCAACCATCTTCACTTGACCAAAATGAGTTATGACCAGTTTGGGGCCGTGAACTTCATTGTAAGCTTCGGAACTGTCGTTCCCATGGTGCTTTTCGATGACGTTCTGGCCCCCAGGGTGCATCTCAGCGAATCCGGTGAAACTCCATACATCTCCATTAATTATCATCAAAGCATCATCTGAGCTATCATGACGAGAAACGTCCCTGGTAGAAAGAACCCGATGATGCATTGGAAGGCAACGATCATGCCTGAAATTCTAAAAGCAGGGCAAAACTGCCAAGAGATTGCATTCCTCTTTATGCGCGCCAAATCCCTTCAACCGAGTTGGAGATGGTTTGATCTCTTCTGCAGTCAACGCCCCAGCATGGGCAAGGGGAATCAATATCTGGACGCCGTGGCGTAGGCTAAGAAAAAACCCAACAAACGAGTTGTAGCACACACTAAAGTGTTCAGGACGTAGACAAGGTACTCTGGTTAAGACATGACAGTGCCAGGATAGTATGAAATCCCAGCAAGTCCCACCATGCAAATTGTTCTAGTGTCATTTTATGTGGTTAAATGGGGGAGGGGTCTTTTGAGAAACAACTGTGGCTCTGGGATATCTGAAGGGAATTATCTTGAGCATAAAAGTCTAAAGACCCGGCTGGGGAAAGTGAGATGGATACTCTAAACGATCCCTAATGCTTTTATTATTTTCCAGTCATTTTCGTGAAAACAAGTACCCATAAATGTGAATGGAAATTCCTAGACCTCCAATCTGTCCAGGCCCCAAATATATCAGCCTTCTTCTATCTCACGGTTATTTAGTAGACTTACTTGGAGATGGTCAATATGCATGCTGCGTCCGGGTATGCACGAGTCGTATCCGTCAGCTCGACCTGAGGCCAGAGATGAGCACAGATTCACGCCAGAAGTAGGAGAGGAGAACTTACCCGAACACTTGGACGAACGGTAAAGTCTACAAAAGAGAGGTAATCATTCTCTTTGACCAATTTGCTATAACGGTCGACTGCCACAGTGCTGATGCTTCCAAACATCCATGCGGGCGAGCCGGTTGTATCATTCAAAACTGCCATTGCCACCCCATTTGGTGGTATGGAGCAGTATACCGTAAATTGACTCAGTATCTTGCCACCAGGCGGAGAAATCGACCATGTCAGAGCTGTGGACATCCCATCATTGCCTCCGCTCTTAGAGACCGTTATGCAATCGGACCCTTGTCCCGAAAAATTGAGATGTTTCGGGTCAAGGGTCGTGGTACCGTCCAGGCTTCCCTGTGTAACAGCCCCAACAAAAGCTACCGCATGCTCTGTGTTGTTAATGATATTAACTTTGAAATTGTATGCAGCCATGATCATGGAACGAGTGTTATCAATTCCTCAAGCTGTTTCGATTAATTAGCTGCAGCCGTGTTTCAAGTCAATCTGCCAAATGCGAAGGCTTCCAGAGCACACGGTGAGAGCTGAAAAAAAAATATAAAAAAAAAGTTGACCAGAGCTTCCGTGGGTAACTGGGCTTTTTTTATATATTTTTTATATTTTTTAAATATTATATATTTTAATTTTATCAACGTGGGAGAGTCTATTCGGTCTAGAATTCCATGCTGGCTAATCCCAAAGCCAATGGCGTGTGGCGCCATCAGCCAACCCCATACCGACCGTGTCCATGTGCTGGCTGCTTTCATCCAATCACTAGCGTGAGAATTCTAATTACTGACATGAGGGACAAGTCAGCCTGTGGCGGATCTTATTAAGTTGGGCCTTTTAATAGCATCATATACGGTCTGGTTGATGAAAAGAATGATTGGCAAGCACTGTCAAAAAGTGCCCCATAAAGATTTCACTGAAGAACTCTCGTAATAAATTATTGTGATTTGGATTGGACCACTTCTCCGTAACAAATGGGGTTTGCCATACAATGGTTTGAGAACGGCGAGACGCCGCTGGTCGCGCCACCTGTTCTTCACAGCAGCAACGATAAGTGGCTGGGGTATGCGTCCGGATCATGCCTGTTGTTTCTTCGCGGAAGATCATGAGCGCGGTGAGACGAAGAAGGGAGGGTATTGCTATCATGATATGGATGACACAAAAGACGAAGTTGAGAACGGAGTGTGGTTCAATGTCGCGGAAGTTGTTTGTTGGTAAGCCCACGATATAGCAAGTTAATAGCTCGCAAACGCTGGCATGCTACAAATCTCAAGAAACTTAATTCGCCCATCACCGTGTGAAGTTCTTCTTCTCAGTCTCTTCAAAATGGACACAACCTCAAGCAGCGATTGCGCTAGTTCCCATGTTGGCTGAGGCCGTCGCTGATGAGCACATTCAAAATAAAAAAACAAGTATAGGATATCAGGAATTTAGCATTGTAGGAAAAATACATTGGTCGTGAACCCGAGGGGTTCCTGAGGCAAACCTAGCAAAGAACAAAAAGGCTGTAACTGATTGAAACCCTGGCGAGGGATTACGAAACGCAATGCTGACTTGTAACGAACGCCCTCCCATCTCTTCACGAGTTCCTTGTCCCGTTTTTTTCCAACTATCCACCATATGTACACCAAGACGAACAAAAGAAGTTAACAGCCGGATCAGATATACAAAAGAGAAAAGAATCCAACCAATCAAATTTTAGACGGCCGTGCTCCTAGGAAACCCGCCTGGAATATGAAGGTTGGAAATGGTCTGCACGCTCTCTGTGCGTGCTGTGTGAGTCGGCCGAATTGGAACATAATCCTCATCGTCGGTATCATTCATTAGGGATTCTCCCTCGGTCAGAATGGAGACAGTATCATGCTTGTCAACTGTGCTGTTCAACTGTGGGAATGCGTCCCCGTTGACAGTCGCAGCATTCATGGTTCTTCCTCGAACATTGCCATTGGCTTGGCGTTCCTCATAGAATTGACTTTTGAGCTCCTCAGTAGCCACCACATCTCCATATCGGCTGGATCTTCGATTTCCCTGTCTTGCATCACTACGACCCCAGTTGACAGGGTCATTGTCCGGTTCTTGCTTCATTCCGACCACAATAGGCACAAAGTATTCTCCGTCATGGGGTTGGTGCGGGGGTTCCCGTTGTTGAATCGGTTCGCTCGTATATGGGTTGACACCGTCGTAATGTGCTTTTTGGCTGGCAATGGCGGCATGAGACGGCATTTCATCCATGCGCGTTTTTTCAGTGGCTCCATAGCCCAAATTGTTGTCCTCGGTCTGCCTATGGCCACCCATGGCCGGCGAAGGCAGAGCACCCATGCCAGCAGCCACTGCCATTGGCTCTGTCTGGTGGTCCTGGAAGCCGGAGCTTACACTAGAAGGCGAATGAGAGGCTTGTAAGCCACGTTGTGCATTGACTTGGATATCAGATGGGAACCGCCCACCTGCTTGAGTTCGCCGGGGAGCTGTATCGTATTGTCTCGATCCCGGGTTGGCGTAAACTTGACTTTCGGCCGAAAATGGTTCGTCGTCGTCTTCATCGAGCAGCCCATCGCTGCTGACTGATCGTCGCGACGAGCGACTCAGGCTGCGCGAGTGTGAGCGCACAAACTGATTGCGCTCCTCGGGCGTCTTTTCGGTGAGGGCTTTGATGTCCTCGTACCAAGCCATCATAGTGTCGTGGCTTTCAGCACGAAACACCCAGGTGTGACCGCGATGCATCCCACCAGTCTGTCGACCCTTGAGGATAAACTTGTTTGAGGAGCCTCCCTCTACCGAATGCGACCCCAGCTTTTGCTCTGGCAAATACAAGGACATGACAGGAGCTTGTGCCTTGTCTGCCGATTTGAACTCGTGGAGGTGTGTCGCAGAAAGAACGTACCTTAGGAGTACACGTTAGTAATAGACGGGATCAGTAGATTATAGATGGCTTACCAGCCGGCAGTATAGCTCTTCAGGTACTTGCTCTTTCGCTCGAGCAACCCGGCCCTGATTTCCTGCGCGGCTTCGTGGTCTTGTCCGGGATAATGGATTTGGTCAGCTGATCGTATGGGAATGCTAGGATCGACGAATTGGCTGTCATTGGTCACAAAATGAATCCATTCTTGGTCCTTGGGCATTGAGATTGGCCCCTCTCTCAGTTCTTCAATGACCCCATAAGCGTTATCGGCCTCACGCTTGAGGATACCGGCGTACGCATTGTATGCTTTCTGAATCTCACCAACCACTATAGACTCCAGTTCTCGACCCGAGTTTTCTAAATTAAGGTACGCCTTAAAAATGTTAGTGATTGGTGTTTCAACCAAAACAGTGATAAAGATGACGCGTGAGCGCACACATACCTGGTGGAGGTAGTTTTCCTCGTCAATTTGACGCTCTACTTGGCGGTCGACAGCCAACCGAAGTAGATATGGATCCTGCTTGCCGGTGGTCAAGGACTCATCCAACTCGTTTCTTCCCAGAACATCGCCGAGATTCCTCACGGCCTTGCGTGTATTGTCCATTTCCTTCTCAACAGAATTCTTAAAGTCGCCAGAAAGGTTCTTGATTTCCTTGATCTTTTGCTGCAGGTCGCTCCTCAGGCCAGTAAGGGCAAGGATGACATCCTCTTCAATCTCCTTTGCCTTGTTGGCCTCAAGGATTGCGTTTTTGTTGTAGGTACGGAGAAATTGAAGGGCATCGTCGATTCCGGCAGTGGTGAGGAAGCCTGCGGGGGTTGTAATATTGTTGGACACATTGGCAAGCTTCAGAAGAGATTTGGAACGTTGCTCGTAGTGGGTCTGGATTTCTCGGAAGTACGCGATCAAGTCCTTGAGAACCTTTCTCCAAGCTAGATCGATAGATCAGTATTTTGTTGGCCAGTGTTCAGAAAATACATACACTGAAATCGGTTGGCGAGAACATCAGTTGGATTCCCAGATGTTGGAACGGGGCAGTGGAAAGCACTGTGGACTTCGTCGGGATCGGATGTGGATTGCAGAGCAAGACTCTTTACGCTGCCAGCCCTCATGCTACGGCGACTGCTGCTACGCTTGAGGCTTCCATTGCGACGCAGCGAATTCTTCTTCTTGAGAGTATTGCCGCGGACGGGCAGCAACTGGTCGTCGCCCGTGTTGAAGCTGTGAACGGACGGAGTACGCTGCATCTTAGAACCGGAGGCGTGATTATTGTCAAGAATGGACGAGCCGCGCTGAGAGGCGCCCCATTCCTCGGTAAATCTACCAATGGGCTGAGGGTTCTGGGGCTGAGGGACGGCGATGTTGTTGTTGTATCTGCTTACGACGTCGTCGTCGTAACGCTCGGGGTTCGGATTGGCTGCAGTTTTCCCACCAGCAGTGTGATGCTGGCCAGCAATAGAGGATGAAGCGGGCGAGGGTGAGTTAGTATAAGTATAAGGGTAGGTGTTTCGAGGAGCGGTAGAATGATATTGGTGTGGAGGATGCTGCTGTTGCTGGGGAAGAGACTGAGAGTGCGACGGTGGCAGATCCATGGCGGAGGTGGCGCTATATGCCTCCCGCTGGCTGGTCGCGAGCTAGTGGAGGGGAGTAAGACTCGTTTGGGCTCGACGGAGGGAGTGGGTGATGTGTGTACCAGAGGACACGAAGAGGGGGGCCAGTTCTGCTGGTCGAGCGAGGTATGAGGTGGTCACTGCTCAACCAAAACCAAGGCCAGAGGCAGGAAGGGAACTTTCAGGTGACTAGCGGCGCGATGAATGGCGTTGACGCAATGGCGCACGAAGACAGCTGGGATGTTCCCCAAATGGCAGCGCTAAAAGGTGCTCGGGGCCTGGGAGTGGTTTGGAGGATGCCCACTGTAGCTCCACTGACAGGCTAGCGCGGAGAGATGGCGCTCCACTCTAAAGCTGATGGCTATGATGGTCAAAGATATGCCGTGTGTATGGGTGTGTATGATGGCAGTCGGTAGGTGATGCAGGAGACCAAAGTTCGGTCCAACTCTGGATGATACCAGCTGTGTTCAAGGATGGAACGAGCAGCGATGAAAAGGTACAATGTGATGGCTTTACGTTGCCGCTGCTGAACAGGTGCCTGTTCACCCAGCAAAGGACAATTGATACCTGATCAGCAATCTTTTTTTTTCGGGATCCCCACTCCCAGATGGTTGTCTGCTATTTGGGCTCGTGCGGTTCGTGCGAAGCGGGATGACGCCGGTGCCGCAACGATAGACGGGATGAAGCGGGAGGAGTCGAGGGAGGATCCAGGGATTTAATGGTCCCTTAGCGTTTCATGGAGATGGACCGAAGGGGCAGTATAATTCAGCCAAGTAAGGATGTAGGGGAGTTGGCTTTGGCGGCAGTAATGATGGGAGGAAAGAAAGAAAGAAAAGATTGCCTTGGTGTTCCCTGGATAAACGAAAGAAATCACTAGCTAGTTTTCCCTCATAGAATCATGAAACCCAACACCTGGGCAGTGGTACAAAATTACGACGCAGTTCCCCAAAATCAAGAAGTCGTCGGCCCTTCATCCCGTCATCCAGTGCTCAGAAAGATACGAGTGCCCAGACACTTATACCAATGGGCGCGTGTCGCAAGAAAGCTCCCGGTTAGAAGCTCGGTACCTGCAGGTACACGCCCATACTAAAAGGCCGTCGCGAATCTCCTCCTCTCAGCCGTCAAGTAGCATCGGATGCATTCTTGAGGTGCCCGCTATCGCCGGTACCATGACGCAACATCCCCAAGAGAAGGGAACCCGGATCTCCAACTCGCTTCTGCGCTAAGATGAAGGTACCTGCCGGCTATCCAGCCAGCCTTAGTCCCCCGACACAGTCAGTTGAGCAAGTCCCCCCAAGTACCACCCTACCCCACCGATGACGTCGACGAGACGCCACCTGTCCAAGGTCCTGCCTTCGGTGCCTCTTACATCCGTCCTGCTGGTCTCGCGATACCCTCAATCTCCTGCCCGCACCCCCGGTGACGATCATCATCCCGTCGGCCATTTTGCTTCGCCACGATTTGCCCCGCAGGGGTCTCTCCCCTCCATTAGCCTAAAATAAGGCTTGAGTGAAGGGAATGAAAGAAAATCCACAAAATCTGCACGCCCTACGAGAACGGTTCTCATCTGCTCTTAGGGTCTCTCGGTCTCTCCGGCTCCAGATCTGCATTCATGTGGGTTTCCATCTGGTGCGTGATGTGACCTTTGCCTTCTAAGGCTACTCGCCGCATGGTTCGTTCTTAGCACTGCCACAATTATGTAACCAGTATCGCCAGTTCACACATTTCATGTACTTCGGCATCATTACTATAGAAACTTGGCGACCTCTCAGCTGATGCCATCCGCCGTTAGTCCTCATAGAGGATAGTGACTGAACGCACAATTCCCAATGTCTTAGCTCATTTGTATGCTCCTTTTGCCAAGCCCTCGTCCAAATACGGTGACTTCATCAATCCTCAAGCTAGCACTCTAAACCCGATAATTATCGGCCACAGTATTCGTTTCATTATTCATGAACACATAACGCCATCATACACCCGGTGGCTATGGACCAATTCCTGCAACGTCATAAAACACATGGACTGGCACGCTGGGAAGTCCATCTCAGGCATAGCCTGCAATTCCCGAAGTCCTTTCCAGTTATCGTCAAACACGGCGGATATTCCCTCCCATGTTTCATAGAAATTTTTGTACATGGCTATCTGTTGCTTTTCTGTCTTGATAATCAACAATAACCATGAGGCCTCCCGCCGGCCTACAATCTCCCAAGCAACCCTAAACGCCTGCCCAATGCCCTGTGCCCAACGAAAGCTCCACAACGCCATCGTCAAGGCCAATATCCCTAGCGTCCTGATAATCGTGCGAAACTAATGCAGATCCCATTGCTTGTTGTCTTTCCAGCTGGGGTTGGTCGTTAACTGGCCAATTCAGTATCCCCTTTGTTTCATTCCCCTTGTGGCAACATCGGTCTCGCTTCCTGTGCGCGCGCTTCCTTCTCTTGGAAATTCTCATTTTGCTGGCTCTGCTGGGGGGAATTCGGCAGTTTTCATCCTCCCGATTCTCCGCGGCGGTGGTGCCTTTGGAGGAACTTTTTTGGGTACGCCATTGGCATGTGGTTTTGATGCATGCGCAAAAGGCACTCCGTGACGATGTTTTGGCACCACGGGAAGGGGCTTTTTAGCTCTCACCGTCATAGTGACACCTTCATCTGAGGTTCCGGCTCCGTCGCCGTCAGGGGCCACTTCTCCGGCGCGGCTTGGTGTTTGCACTCCAGGCTTTTCCATTACAGCCGCCACATCACTCACACTGATGCTACTAGAGCTTTCAGATGGTGAGAGGCTAATTCCAAGGAGCTTGCGTGCTACTTCAGCCTCGCCCGAGCCGCCAACTTGATCTGACTCCTCCACCCATTTCACTTTTGACACGCGATCAACCAGACGTAACGTCGTCTCATCAGCAGGGGCGAAATGGGCATTGTGCGAGCCACGCAAAATGTTTACAAGGCGACGGATTTCGTGCTGTTTGTAGTGTGGCGGGTGGCTGAGCTGTGTATGCGCAAGCAAGGGGTACAGCACACGCAGGTAGGTATGTCTAAGTGACATTTTCTCGTCAGGGAGGTCCATCAAATTGCGGATGATTACATCAAGAAGAACCCGCAAATCATTCGTGTAAAAGTATTCGTGTGTTGCCTTGTTCGTGAAGAGCAGGTAAAGCAGCTTAAGAATCAACAGCTGGAGCGACGTCTCAGTCTCGCGATTCAATAAAAGGATTATGTTTTCCCCAAATGTACGGAATAATGGACCGTGAAGGCTCAGGCACTTGACAATCCTATTTGTCAAAGGCGAGGCAGGGGATTTTGGGTCAGTGTCTGTCGATGCAAGCATGTACTGCTCATTCAATACAAGCTATATCCGGTTAGCCTTAGGACGCATCCATGTTCGTCAAAATACCCACCAGTACGCGAATCGTAGGATAATGATAAGGATCGTGCACGTCGTCTGATACTTCTTCAATGAGACGGAACAAATAGTGGACAAACTCATCGTTAACCCGCACGAGATCATCCATACGCAGCCGCTCTATACGGGACATTTCATACATCAGGTGCAGCAGATGTCGGTGGAGAGTCGGGTCGATGTGATGACGACCATTGATCAGCTCAAGAAGACGGGGAAAGCAGGCCTCGGCGATCATGCGGGTAAAAAGAGTCTCATCTTGACAGCCGTCCAGCAACAGGAAGCAGGTAATGGCAAGGAGTGGCCCGATGTCTTCCTCCTGGAGCAAGCTGAAAATGAGCTGAGTCCGAACGTATTCTTTGTTATTGCAGAACAGGAGGCTCCTGAGAAGCATGTGGCCGCAGGTAGCAATGTCATCTGGGGAATCGGAATAGCGCTCGCGGAGTTGCGTCGTCAGATCGAGCCAAGAGCGGAGGGCATCATCTATGCTTTCGTGGCTGCCGCATTGGTTTGATACACATCGATCGAGTTCTGTCGACCAGTCGGGTTAGTCTCAACAGGTTCCTCTCATGCTTACGCGACGGCGATGTCGCCAGATCCAACCCACCAGCCCAGAGTTGCTCCTCATCCTCGATTGAGGAGGGGGCCGCGTCGTCCAAATGCGCCATGGTGCTTCGGTGGTGTGTCCACGCGGCGACGACTGCATCGGGTCTGGAAGCGGTCGCGACAAAAAATGCTGTCTATAGATGATCGAGGAGATGACGGGCCGGCTGACAGGGAATGGCAGAGGCACAGGTCATCTCCAACACGGGAGGGCGAAGTGGGCGAGGCTGACAGCGAATGGGTGCAAGTGCGAGTTGTAAGTTGGAGGTGATGGTGGAGTGCGGAGAGAAGTGGCGGGGTCGATTGTGCCCCGATTTCAAGGTTCATCCGGTTTCGTTCGCTTGGTGCACCAGACAACACAAGGTTGACTGGACAAGGGTGTCGCAGCCGTGACGACGCGAGCCGAAACAAAGACTTGACAAGCATCAATATAAACCTAACATCAAAGAGCGCCCCGTGTGATATTTTGAATCATGAAAACAGAAAAACAGAAAAATATGGCGCTGCACCGCCTCGCCTCTGAAAGGTGCAAAGCCCCGTATAAGTCATGGGCTGAGGTCAGCCTGGTGGCATTCATCCACATGATGTCAGCCAAGGTCAAAACGCTCAGTTGAAGTCATGTCGTAATCGTTGCCCCGAGTTCAGTCTGACCCCGAGGCGTCTCTCGTATTCTATCTCTTCTCATCGCGGATGAGGGTATCGTGTCAAACTACAAATCCCGACCCCGTCTTCCATGTCCACTCCCAAAACGCCATGTTCCAGACCATAAGAAGCCAGCTTTATGTAGTTCAACAGGTTTCCCAGCAGGGTTTTCTTCTGCAAATTTGTTCCTTAATCATCATAAATTTTCACCTTGGCTGCATATTCCTTGATGTTGCTGACAACATAGTCCATGATAGTATCTCCCTTTCCAGCAGCAACTCTCAAGACCAGCTCATTGAGGTTGGCACGACCCAAAATATCGACGTGATCGGCTGTTTTAGGCCCTCCTCGGGGGTGGAACCTATCTGGCTCATGTGGCATCTCCACAACTGTCACCTTGACTCCGGCAGGGTTGTAACGCCTCATGCGCCAACCATGATTGCACATGTATCCTGTGCTAATGAGGTTGACAGTTCCATCACCTTCTCCCATGATGACCCCGTGGTCTACTTCTCCTTCTGTATATCCAGTGTCAATGGTGATATTGAGGTTCGTCTGACCCGGCTGTTCTGGTGAGCGGTAGTAGTACGCACGCTCAGTTGGCTTGCCGAC
Organism: Calonectria crousiana; assembly: GCA_013406985.1. NCBI lineage: Eukaryota > Fungi > Ascomycota > Sordariomycetes > Hypocreales > Nectriaceae > Calonectria > Calonectria crousiana. Next base: position 1,230,535 of record VTGD01000001.1, on the reverse strand, counting down.
ACCATAGAAGCAGTAGATCTTCAAGCTGGGCGCGAGTGGCAACCGAGTCTCGAGCGGGTTGATCCATTTCTTTGGATCCAGCTCATTGGTCTCAACCTCCGCAATGGTGTGTGCTACACCTCGGGAATAAGCACCTTTTACCATGTCTTGGTACCAGTCCTCAGTGGTATTAAACAGATATTGCACCGAATCCTCAACCGTGAGGTTGCGGTCGGGGGTGGTCAAATTGCCATATGGCCGGAAGTTCAGAAGCTGGCCATAGGAGAAGTTTTGGCCAGGCTGGTCATCAGGGGCCCAGTTCAAGTCTCCCCAAATTGCGTTACCTCCTATGGGCAGCATGGAGGAGATACCAGGCATGGCGCGGAAAATCTCAGCCCGCTCCTCCTTTCCCAAGAACTTTTCAAGCCCATACATGGCGAATGGGTTGAGTTGGGCCGTGTCCCGCATCTCGCCTGACAGAAGAGCAGTCAGGTCCTTGACTGCGCCGAGCATACATCCACTAATGTTGATCCAAGAATCAACATGTTTCTCGACCCAATCATGACCCCCGCGGCCTCCCTTCTCAGACTGCACCCAGTGGAGAAAGTAGTATAGGACTTGGCTTCCCATGCTGTGCGATGCCAGGACCGCCTTCTTGCCTCCCGCAGAGACGCCCGTCTCAATGTAAGATTTGAGTCGAGAAAAGTACTGGTCCCGAACCTCGAGGTTTGGGTACGACAGGCGCCAGTCATACGCGGCGGTGAATGAATTGGTGGGATCATAGCCAATAGACGCCAAATTCTCAAAAATCTTGTTCCAAATCCAGTATCCCGTAACGAAGAAATCAGTCGCATCAAAGCCCTGAGCAGCTCTCAACTTGACTGCGGGGGGGTCGAGTCCGGTTCGCTTGTCTAGCATGATGTGCTTTTTCCAAACATCCTTGTCCATTACCAAAGCTCGCATCATGGTCCAACTCCCCCACAAACGCCTTCTAAAGTATGCCCTGGAAATATTGGCGGTTCCCCAAGATTCAAGACCTGTGGAAATGACGCCAGGGATCATAATCATCGGATGCAGAGCCTCGAGGCCTTCGGCGCGGGCTTTGGTCCCGACCGAAAACGACTCGTATGTCTCGGCGAAATCTCGTTCACCCTGGATCAGATCACGCATGTCCTTCACCAGGCCAGCAGGTAGAGCTTCAAGAAGGCTATCGACAGAGAGGTCGGAGAATTCGGGGAGCTCAATGAGATCATTGCTGGAGGCGAAGAAGCCGGCGGCAATGATTCCAAAGAGACTGCCGAGAAAGAAAATAAAGGTGTTCCGTCGCTTTCGGGTTTTGTGAGTGTGCTCGACGATGTGGACGTGGGTGGCAGGTTGCGAAGTAGCAGGGCTTTCGTCCCTTGATGAGCTCTCGGACTCGACGACATCAGTCTCGGGGACATTGCGGCGTCGCAGCGTGGTCGCCATGGTGCAAAGAGTGGTGGGCAGGCCTCGAGGGGCGCGCCAAGTGTCTTGAGGGAGCGATTATGGAGGAAAAGAAGTTGGCGAAACAGAATTGAGATGGTTGAACTATGAGGAATCCCTCAAGAGAAGAGCGCGAGACAAGAGGCTGCTTTCTGGTTCCACCTATGACGCTGAGGGCGCGAAATAAAAACGGGCCGCGAATGCACTGGCGTTGAGACAAGGTGGTCTGCGCCGTACTTCAGCTCATGAAGAATATTAATACTGCCAGGGAGGCTTCGGAGTTTCGGGTTTGCAGGCTCGGACCGGGCGGTATGTCACCAAACCTTTGGGAATGCGATCAACAACGTGTTGTTTCTCGTCGAGATAGGCAACCTGAAAGGGTCCGAAAGTACCGAGATGCCCATCGTGGCTTGCGGGCAGCATTCGCAGCCATGCTCTTTAATGGCCTAGCTAGCGTTCTACCTTTTTAATGGCATGGCATAATATTGAACGTACCTGATAAGCAGCAGGTGCCTGACGTCAAGGCCTCCACTGGGCTGGTGCGGCTCGCATCCCAGGATACGGGCCCGTCATTGCCGTCGTGGGATTTTCACATGCCCTGGCCTGCAACCCTCGTCCACTGGAGGCGCCCCAGAAGGTCAAGTCCATAAGGCACCAGGGCCTCTGTGAGTCAAGTCAACCACTTGAGCTCCCCGCCGCTCCCATTGGTTTGGTGCGCCCACGTTAGTGTCTCCCCCCGACCCCGCTGTGCCGAGCAGAAGCGGCACTACTATCGCGTGTTGCTGACCCCGCCCTGCGCGCGCCTGAGAGCTTACACACCATTTAGCAGATCAGCCCAAGAATTCAAGCTTTTGGTGCAGCGGCTTGCCCACCCTCCAACCGGCGACCAGTCCGGAGTCTGGGAAAAATCCAAATGCAGGCAGGGTTGTCATCTCTCTGTGTGTTGGCACAAGGATAGGTATATCAGTCATACTCGTGTATCTTAGAACAAAATAGTTGCATTGCATGTCTCTATTGCCGCCTCTTCCCATTTTCCCCCATCCACTCGACTGTCCTCTTCTCCTCTCATATCGAACCTAGTTCCAACGGTTTGCCCCTCAGATATCCTCTTTATTATTTGTCTCACCGCACAGAGCACACGTCCGGATATCCCTACCTGCTGGATCTGGTCATCTGTGTGAGCTCCACTTCGGCCCCAACCTCAAAAGAACAGCACAACCACCTCGGTCTGGCCCTGCCAAACCCTTCAGCTCTTTACAGACGCAGAGACAGCCCAAGAACCAAGACATGGACGTTGTGAAAACCGATGGCCTCCCCGCCGAGTTGCGCTACGTCCAGTACGAGCACTCCCTTGAGGCCCAGTACCTCCCCGCCATCCGTGCCCTCATCTCAAAAGATCTCAGCGAGCCATATAGCATCTATGTCTACCGCTACTTCCTATGCCAATGGGCACACCTCTGCTTCATGGTTCGTCATCCCGCACTCGGCCTGACCCATCTCGGTTCATCTCGCATCCGCCGCCTTGCCCACACTGCTCACACAACAGTTGCAGGCCCTGAACCCCGCAGACTCATCCCTAATTGGCGTCATCATCTGCAAGCTGGAAGTCCATGCATCGCACTCCCATCCCACACGGCGGGGTTACATTGCAATGTTGGCTGTTGAATCGTCGTTTCGCGGCCATGGCATTGCTACCGCCCTCGTCAAAAAGGCCATTGACGCCATGACCAAACGCAACGCCGATGAGATTGTCCTCGAAACAGAAGAGACCAACATCCCCGCCATGCGCCTATATGAGCGCCTTGGGTTCCTTCGCTCCAAAAAGCTGCACCGCTACTACTTGAATGGAAACAGCGCCTATCGCCTTGTCCTGCCGCTCAAGGTCGTCGATGTAGATGTCGATCCAAGCACATTTGATGGGCAGGTAGCTTAGTGGCCTCTCTTCTCCTCCTTTGCTTTTTAATCTGTACCGGATTTGGTACGGATGCCTTGATATTATCATTTCATTGTTTTGGGTCTTGAAGTTGTGCGGTTGGCATTATACGAATCATGAGCGAGGTGCATAACGATCACGGATGGCGCGATGGAGGGCGACTTTTCGCATGCGGGTCATTTATGCTGTTGGAGCTGGCGTTTTGGGGTCAAATGTATATCATCTTTAAAATCCCTAGATTTGTAGGATTATTTACGTATGCTTCTTCCATCTTTATCGCTTGGGTCTTGAATGTTTTTCTCCCGTAAATTGCAAGCTTTTTTTGCTTGGTAACTGGACAAAAAACACAAAGTAATTTCTTAGCCCATATCTTCAAGAGCCGGCTTGTCACGTTATTGAAGTGAAGATACTCCCGCTCATTCTTTTCTTGCTTTCCCTCAATTGGGCGAGTCAACGCTTTCAAAAATCTTTGGAGTTGTAGATAGATGCCCTCAGCCCCCAAGAGCTTCCTGATGCAATTCCGAGATGTGTATACACATCTATCGCTGTCAGCCAGGTATATCCAAGCGTATTACAACCCACTCACCTGGTTTATAATAGATGGGTCGCCCACGAGCCTCCACCAACTTGAGTTCTCGAAGTTTCTGGAGCACGCGGCCAACATTTTTCTTGTCTTTGAAGTCACTTGTATATACACATAGAAGCCGGTCCTTCCGTGGGTCTGCATCAAGAGGTTTGGGGGCAACCTTGGCGGCAATGCCCAGCTCATTGTTGGATGTGGCCTTAGCCACCAATCCCCATATCTCGTTTACATCTTCAGGGGCACAAAAAAGCATCCACTATTGTTGTTAGTTTTCGACAAAACAGTTACTAGTGCCCCGCTTTACCTTGCCGGTTCGAAGTTTCCCCATATACGCCAGATTCAAAATGTCCATCGTGGCTATCTTTATTTCCCGGTTAAGCTCTTGTTCTTTCGCCGCCGGTGCCTTGTTAAGCTTTTTCATGCCTTCGGCAAATTTCCTGATAAGCTCAAGTCTTTCCATCCCGCCTTGGATGACAATAGATGTGCGGCTGCCTTCCTCTTCAGGGCCTTCGTCTTCATTCCCCTTGCTTTGTTGGCTCTCCGCTCGCCCCTTTTCTACCCTAGAGATATAAGGGTTGCAGATGTATATCCAGGGGACTGATTCAGTTTGCTCCGTTGTTCTGGGGGGGAGGCGTTTAAGAAACGCATCTACCGTCTCGGTAAGTTGCCAAGCATATGGGATTCCAGTGTAAGGATTGTGGAGATGCGAAGTTTCAACAGCAGGGTTCTGGGCGACAACCGCCCATCCCGGCGCGCCTTGATGCTGTTCAACCCACTCTTCAACATCAAAGTTGTCTACACGACGCTGAAGAGCAAGTGTTGTCTCTTCATCTCCTGTGCCAAAATCAGTTGTTATAACAGAGACAAGTGGTGACTATAGGGTGGTACCATAGAAGTCCGAATCGTCGGAGAATTCCATCCTGATACCTGGTGATCCAGGTGGAACAAAAGATCTGCCACTGGGCACTTTTCTGATGCTTGGGCGAGAGGAGGGGTTGGGTTTGGGGGACAGGGAGTCGAGGAGAGCGCGTGGGGCAGCAAGGGCAGCGATAGCCTAGAAAATGGTGTGTATTCTTCTGCGGTCAATATTCCGCGCGATGAGAAGCACGATGAAGGGGAGTCAGGTAGAATTCTGAAGTTGAAATTTCCGTGCACAAGCTTCTTGGGTTCTGGGGGGGGATAGCACGGAGACCGACACTAGGTTGCAGAAGAAGCAAGTTCTGCGCCTTCTGTCGCAGGTGACGTCGATGAGGCAGCCAGGTCGCCCAAAGGGCGGCCTTGATTTCGACTGGGGTGAAAGTAAAAAAAGAAAGCCATCATATCACAGCCTGGCGGCAAACACTTGTGCTTGCTAACCAGGCCTCTTTTCTGCTGCAGCCGGCCGGTCAGCTTTTTGTTACGTCTACCGTTTACCGTGCGTGATCCCGGTTTTGTCGCCTCATGGCTCCCAAGTGCCGACCCCAGCAGACGGAAAGCCACTCCGTGTGCCCCGCCGCACTACTCAAACACACAACGCTGTGTCAATCAACGCACTGCCAGTTTATTTTTGGGCCACTCAACCAAAGAGCAAAAAAACCTGCGGTCCCTCGAAACCGATCTGTCGGCTGGTATGTGTATACCGTGCCAAACACCATACAGCCATGAGCCCCCCAAATGTTGTGTCATCCAAGGTCTCATTAGTCTTGGACCTTCCTCCAAGTTGCATCCAGTTCTGCCCCGCCTACCCTGAGCTGTTTGTTGTCGGGACGTACAATCTTCAACGAGATGAAGCAGCGGGGCAGTCTGAAACTGACGAGCAGGATGAACAAACTGTCTCGGCTGCAAAGACGCCACAAAGCCGCAACGGCAGTCTGGTCGTGTTCAGGATTGAAGGCACCGAACTGTGAGTTACCCTATGCCTACTCTACCAGGTATGGAGCTAATTATGGAGCTTCGTCTCTGCTCAACAGCACCCTAGTCCAAACAGTCTCACAGCCTTCAGCTATTCTAGACCTTCGTTTTCAGCGCGTCCAAGATAAGCAAGATATTCTGGCCGTCGTGTCAAGCACGGGCACTCTTGCAATGTTCAAGCTGGACCCGACCGAGGATGCTTTATGTCCGCTCAAGCACATTGGGACCAGTAGATGCGACGATATTGAAGAAGACGTCTTGTTTCTTCAGTGCAACTGGCATCCGTCAATTCCAAATGTGATTGGAGTTACAACATCCACCGGAGCGGCGAGGGTGCTATGCCTTGACACAGATTTCCGAATCACGGATGCCTCTCAGGATCTCGATATAGCCAACTCACTGGAAGCTTGGTGCATCAATTTTTCACCCGCCTCGCCAGAGAAGAAGGAAAACACCCAGATCATGGCTTACTGCGGCGGGGATGACTCGATGCTCCGCTACGTATCTTTGAGTCCAGACACAGGGGATGGAGAACTGCCCTTCGAAGCTCCTTTTCCACCCATCACAATCAAGGGGCAACACACTGCTGGTGTCACTGCCATCCTCCCACTTCCCCTGGTTCTCAAGAGAAAGGGAAGAGTTGTTGTGACAGGCAGCTACGATGACCACTTGCGAGTCTTTCATATCCAAGATTTGCACGAGACCCATGGACTAAAACGAGTCGAGTTGGCACACGAGGAAAATCTTAGCGGTGGTGTTTGGCGATTAGATCTTGTCCATATTCATCGTGGAGACGACATCATTCGTATCCGGATACTTGCATCATGCATGCATGCTGGGGCCAGGCTAATTGATTTGGAACTACAGGGTGAGGAGATTTGGAGTTGCCATACACTAGCGCAATTTGAAGAGCACAAAAGTATGAACTACGGGAGCGACTTTGTTCGGGGAGGTGAAGGGGATGGACTACGTTGCGTGTCTACCAGCTTTTATGATAAGCTCCTCTGTGTCTGGGAGTATGACCCGATGAAGCCGGAATAAAAAAACAACCCCAAGACATCATGGTTAAGACGAAGACCCGTGGCAAAAAAATCGGTTGAAAAAAAAGTGGTTGCATAGTGGCTATTTGACCAATGGCATGAGCATTACTTTGCTTCTTTTGTACATAGAAAAGGGGGCGCCATACTGCCGTTTCTCAAATCGAGGCTGAATTTTTATCCATAGTTAAAAAGCAATGCGGTCTGCCACGTTGGATGCCGTCGGCGGGTTGACTCATCTGGGGAAGGAAATTGGTGATCCCTGGATGCCTCTCTATGGCAGAAGCTCTAGAACCAATGGACCCGAGCTCTAGCTTAGCTTGGGCGTCCAGGTCCGTGGGATTTTGCCCAGCAAAGAACCCGCCACTGCGCCACTCCAGCCATTGCTGGATAAAGAGGGTGCAGAGGTATGATTAGCTGTGCAGTACGTACTGATGCAATGGCGCTGATCAACCCATTGATAATTGACAAGTCTCATGATAGCTGGGCCTCAGCCTTGCAACTGCCCCCTCCTACCCCTCCTCGCTGCTCCAGTTCACTGAAGCAGCCACTGAGACCCCCTGCCAGCCCACGCTCCCCGGTACTCTCGTTCCCCTGTGCCACAGATGCCACAGCTGCCATAGCGGGTCACCAGTCTGCGACAAAGGAAGCGGCTGCATTGACGTTGACCGGGCTGGTAATTTTTGCCCAGCAGTAGGCCCCAGCCCAAACACTGTGCTCTGCATCCAGCCCGGCGCCGTGAACGCATCTCGTCAGCTTCTCTCTTCTCCCGATTCTTCTTCTGCACTTGACCCGACGCTGTTGCTCGAGCCTCGATTGCTGTCGCTGCTGTCCCTATCTCCTAAGCTAATTCTGCAGCTTTCCCACTTTCTCTTTTTCTTTCTTTTTTTTGCTCTTCTTGACCCAGCCTCTGCCTAGTCATTTCCGCCTTTTTCTCCCACCTACAACACCCGGCGGCTGACCTGCACCGTCGCAAGCGCTTTCTTCACAGAGCAAACCAGTCTGCCAATTTTACCCCTCCATGGTTTTGGGAGCCCTCACCGCCGCGTGAAACCACCCCGAGGGCCTGCGTTGAACGAAATCCTCTCGCTTTGCGCCCTCGCTACCGCCCTTCTCATTCCTTTCGATCCGCCTCCCGAACCCATAACCCATCGTCATGGCGGCCAACGGCAGCTCCATGCCAACCACCGGCGGAGACTCTGACGTTCTGGCCAAGATACACCAAGCACTCGAGGTCGTACACAGTCCCTTTTCGACCAACGAGGCCCGCCGCCAAGCTCAGTCTTTTCTCGAAGAAGTCAAAGATATTCCCGAGGCCCCGCTGCAAGGCTACAGCCTCGCATCCGACAAATCTCAATCCCCCGTCGTGCGCCACTACGCCCTTTCCCTCCTCGAGCATGCGATTCGATACCGATGGTCAACGTATTCACAAGAGCAGGCCGATGCCGTGCGACGCTGGGTTCTGGAGCTGGGGCAAAACGTTTCGAGGGATGACCCTTCATATTTGAGGAATAAGACTGCCCAGCTCTGGGTTGAGGTCGCCAAGCGGAGCTGGGGTGCCGAATGGATGGACATGGACGCCATGCTATGCCAATTGTGGCAGATACCCGACTCTTCTGTTCATAAGGAGCTGGTCATGTTCGTGTTAGAGAACCTATCGGACGAAGTCTTTACCGGAGACGACTCTGTAGTTGCCATGCGAGAAGGGATCCTTAGTAAGGCCTGCGTCGAGATCTTCACGCCCACCTCGGTCCTTATCGAGGCATTCCCAAACCGACAACCCGGTCCAGATGTGCGTCATGGTCATGAAGGTTGGCTCAGTCGCCTTTCCGAGTTTCTTGACTACTGTATCAACCAGGCACCGAAGGATAATGATGAGGTCAAATCGTGTATTCACAAGGGGCTTTCAGTCCTTTTGTCTCTCATGCCATGGGCGATTCCCAAGGCTGTATCCGCTGCTCGTTGTGTCCAGATCATGTGTGCAGGCCTCTCATCCCCTGATGTTGCAATCCAGAAGGTAGCGTGATCGACCGTTTGGTTGATGAGCAATATGAACTAATGTGCTCCAATAGTCATCTCTAGAAGCGCTGCACGCCCTGTACTGCCGAACAAATTTTACCGACGATGAGTTTAGAGAGTTGGTTGTCCCGATGTACAGTCGCGCATCTGTAGAGCTCTGCAAAGGACTTCTCGATTGGTCTGCTGTCGACTCTGGAGACATTGATGAGGACAAGTACCAGACCCTGAAGAAGCTGTCAGAGGTATTTGCGCATTCCCCTTGGCCTAGGCCAGCGCTAATATGCAACAGATGCTCTCTTGCCTTGGAGACTACTTTGATCGCAAGTTCACCAAGCTCCCCTCCGATGTGGCCAAGGGCGACTTTCTTAACCTACTGGTCCAAGTGGTACAGCACCAGAGTCTAATGATCTCCATTCCCGTTCTTGTTACTTGGACGAAGCTTCTTAGCAATAGAACTATTGGACCCACCGATCTTGTTTCCCCCATGATCGGACCCCTTCTGGAGATTTGCAGTTCGCGACTGGTGCGATACGAGAATCTACCCGAAGACACTCAAGATCCTACGTTCTTATTCCTCATGGACGACACAGACACAGTTCCAGAGAGACACGCTTTTCTTGGAAACTACCGCCGCTACAGCTCCCAAATCATTGAAGCTATTGTGCAGTTGAAGTTGGTCGACGCTGTCTCGCATATTCTTGGCCGCACAGCCGATATCCTTCGACATCTTTACGATGGGCAACCTCCATTAGATAGTATGGCCCCCCTTTATACAGCAAGGAATCAAACGCTGACGTAAATTACACAGAGCAAAGCTACTCAAAGCACTCGATGCCTGTTTTACGGGTTGATTCGCAGTTTACCGTTATCGAGGCGACTCTGAAGGGTTTTATGAAGTGGAGGAGGAGTCACTCTGCGGAATATGTGAGTTATTCTGTGAAGTTTCATGAATACCGAGCTAAGACGGTTGTAGGAACAGCAAAGAGCAAGCCTCGAGTCGAATTTGGAGAATTGGTGCAACGAGCTGCTTGAAATGAGCTTTGAGGTGCGACTAAAACTGCCCGAATCGCAAATGATGCCAATATACTCAGTAAAACTTGTAGGACCCCATGATAAGAAAGCGCACGCTGCAACTCCTTGTCTATTTTTCGACAACCGCCTTGAACAAGAACGCAAGCTTTATGCTCAAGGTTCTCGAACACATTTTGGTGACATGGCCTGCACTACAACCGGAATACCGCGCTTTTAACGATGCTATCAAGGATCTACAAGGAGAGAGCATGGTTGAATTGCAGCGACTTGCATCGGAAATGCCCGACCATCTTTTGGTATGAATATTACTGACCGTTCTGAGATGCTTGCTGACAACGCACGCCAAGGGGGTCTATGATCAGATTGAAAATCGAGTCAACGAGATGATGTCGTCGGGGACACTGGACGAGAAACGATCAATTGCATATAAGAGTTTTCTTTTCATAATCATGTAAGTTTTAAAAACCTGACAACACCGCGCCACCTCTGATCAGGTTTAGTCATCGGGCAACTAGCGTGGATGCTCAGGCAAAAATCCAAAAACTGCGAGAGTTCATTGAACCCGTCAAGGCCCAATGGCAAACTGACAATGTTCGCACCGCCCTCAAGTCATACGCGAACTTTTGTGAGCTGCTTGGCCTGGACAAGGCGCAAGCGTACCTGGCCAACCGGCGAGCACACGAGATCCAGGACTGGGGCTCCCGGGAGCTTGATGCTGAGGGCCTCGCTCTCCAAGCTGAACTAGAGGAGCGGCTTAAAGTATGATGAAACAGTGGCTTCCCCCGAATCAATGGTTGCTAACTGATAGGCAGCTACTTCCCCTTCGCTCGACCAAGTCTTTCTTGGCATTTTCTGTGGAGAGACTTGATAAGTCATCAGACGCCTTCAAGGCATCATACTCGCTGTGGCAAGATGGATTTGAGAACATCCTTGCCGATCTTCTTGAGTTTCTGAGGTTTGTTACATGTACTCATGAACCTTGTTGACCGTGTCTAATTTCCGTCCAGCTTTGCACATGCGTCGCACAATCCGGATAACTGGGTTGGTCTGCCGTCTGAAATGCGCGTCGTTGTCAATCGTGTTCTCAGCGATCGTTTCTGGCAGGCTGGTATTTCAGAGGGCAGCAAGGATGATTTCTACGCTCGTGTCATGGATAAGAAGAACACCATCGAGGGTCTGGCCTCGTCCATCCGGGGGTCTATCCGATTTGTGCGGGAGACTGCCTACGCCATTATCTACTGCATGAGCAGGCTAGACATGCAGTTCTATGGCTTCCAGGGACTCTCGGCACCCTTATCCAAGGCCCTCTTTGCAGATTCCATCTGGCTATCGACGCACCAGCAGAGCAACCTGCTTAACCTAGTTCGGTATCTGGTCGATGATTGCCCTGTGGACTACCGGGAACATTTCCTCCCACAGCTCCTGTCGTCGTGCTTCCAACAGATGGACGCTAAGGTGAATGGTGAATGGGCTAAGATGGAGCAGCAACAAACCATAGCTGCAGACGGCGAGGCTGGGCTGAAAGAGGAAATGAAAGCAGAGAGCATCCTGCGTCAGGTGACGTACACGGCAGTGCTTATGGTGGCGGATTTTCTCGATCCAACCAAGCCAAGTGAGTTTCGCTCAACTTACCTTGATGAGAAGGGGAGAAAACTAATCAAATCTCAGATCCGCCCACCCTCAAGGCACGAGCTTTTCAGGGAGCCCCCGAGGATGCTCCTACCGAATCGTATCCCACCTTGCGACGATTCTGTCTAATTCACCGAGAGGTAGTGGAGCCCCTACTTGTCTTTTGCATGCACGGGATCCGCATGCGAGATACACGATGCTGTAGTATGATTCTGCGCCTCTTCATCTCCCTCATTCCAGAGTTTCACCTCACGGAGGGCCAAATTGCAAAGGCCGCGCCCCAGGACGGACAGGAACGAACTGCCCCAGTTGACCACTTCCCTGTCCCTGCGGTAATATCGTCCGCCATCAGGGAATTCATCTCCTTGGAGGTGCTTCAGGCATGCATCACGTCCTTCCACGAGCCCTACTTTGTTGAGCTGCAGAAGGAACTAGCGGCCCTGATCGCGGCTATTGTCGTTTACTACGGACCTATCACTACTACGCCGAGGGATGTGTTGCTCTCACTGCCAAACATTAACCCTGCAGACCTGGATCGACTCACTGCCTACATGAGCAAACCCGGATCGCACACCCGGCAGCAACGTGCCCTGGTCCTGGACCTGCTCAAAGACCTCAAGGGCGTAAGCGTGTCCGAGATGGGTAAACTACCCAAAAGCAGCGGGTTTGGCGGCCCAGGACGATCTAAGAGAAGTGGACGCAGCAAGATGGCACAGGAGTTCATGAACGAGCCTGCACCTTCCGGACCAGGCGCAACCAGATCCGGTGGCATGGCGGGGGTTAGGAGGGCGACGCCGGATGCACTGGAAGGTGTATCTAATCTGTTTGAAGGTTAATGGGTAACGGAAAAGACCTGCTAATGGGCGTGACGGGGATGCGAGTGGCTGAGGCAACTGCGGGATCTTGACTGTTGAAAGGGGGCCATTAGGGCCATGCAATGTGTGCATATAGTCCAAGGGGTGGATCCTAGTCTCCAATCGGAGGCTCACCGAGCGCATGGAATCGACGCTACAGCGGAGAGTTTTTGGCTTCCCCTGCTTGGGATAAGGCCATGATTTGGACGTGTGGGAGCTTTTCGAGGCGAGAGGCGCTGCGAAGGAACAGGAAACAGGGAAATGGGATGGATAATTAGGATGATTAGAGCGTGCATAGGGGCTGTTTACTTGGCATGTACTCTACAAGCATCTGGCCGCAAGATCTTGTCCGCTTTACAGGTGGACACACTTTTTTGTCTCCCTTTCTGTTGAAACTTAGTTCGTTGTCTGTGTTTGCCAATGTGTATTTTCTTGATTGTCAGAAGAATCACAAACGCGTGGGCGTCACTTTCGCCAATCTTCCAAAGCTTCGCCGCCTGGAGGCGAGTTGACCAGATCACTGAGCCAGGGAATGGCCTGCTGGAGATTTGGGGGGTAAGGGAGATCACTCAAATGATTCCCCTCCAGGATCCCGCTCGACTTGGCCACCTCTCGGTATTGCTCTGCTCCCCTTGGCTCGTGCTGGCTGGATAGAGTGTTGAGGACGAGGTCGGACCAAGTAGCGGTCCCGATGAAGGCGGGTGCTCCCTCTTGACCTTCTTTGCCCACTTAGGCTGAGTTTGGATGGCCCCTTGGCCATTTCCTTTTTCGCGGGCAAACTGTCCAATTTTCATTATTCTGGAACGTGTTCTGGGACCAGGTCAGATGGCGTCCATCCGAGTGGATTGGCTGGCGGGCCGTGGGGCGCGATTGGTTTCGACAAGGGCGGGGACGTGCGATACATGGATGGCTGGCGGCCTTGGAAAGAACGAGAGCGAAGGGAACGAGGATTTTTGCTTGGGAGTGGCGCTGGTGCATTCTGATCCACGATCAAGCTACTAGTAGCATCTGGAGGAAGGGGGCGAGAATAAGACGCATGTCTTGGGCTGAGACACCAGGCCCTGCAAGACTGGCACCGGGACTTGGTGCACGCGCCAGACGATGGCCCCAGAATGCGCCAGGCGTCATTGGCATCATGTCTGGTGTCTAGCAGTCAGCAGTTCAGGCGGATGTGCGGATATCCGAGTGGCCGAGCCTGCGAACTGGGTTATGCAGTTGGGTGGCCTTGCATGGCATGGCATGGCATGGCATCGCACATGTGCTGCACCCGGGGTTTGTCCGTCTCCCTTGGGAACGATTTATGGTGGCAGTATTAAGCTGGTTCGTTGTATTGTCGGTAGCTCAATCCATAATTAATAGAAACGCCAAGAATTAGGAAGGATCGAGTTGATCAAGACATCTGAAACCTTCAACGGCTGAGGCGTTGGCTTGCCGAAGACAGAGAACCCACCCGAGTCCGTCGTATTCATCTCCAGCCTGCCGTGCCTGCTAAGTTTTTCAGGCGGCTTTAGCTGCGACGATGGGCAGACGGGCCGTGAGAGAAATGGGTATCTTGACATGATGAGTATTAGACGCGATAGGTCCAGCTCAATAGCCCTACGAGGAAGAATTGATTAATCTATCTCTAGGTACTTTGTCGCTCGCTGAGCTAAAGAGTGGATAACTTGTAGCCGCCCGGGAGGCCATCCGGAATTGTTGAATGGATTCGCACTGTGGCAATACCCATCATCAGGGCTCAGTTGATGGCCACAGCTTCTTGACTGTGAAAGTTGACAGAGCTTTCTTCATTCGCAACGTACACCTCGATCCGACCTAGCCTCATGCTCGCTTGGGCTGATCATTGCACGCACGGAGCAGGCAGGCCGTCGTCTCAATTCATCTGTAAAGAGCCACATGGCTTTGGTGCCCGTCTGTCACTTCACGTGTCTGGGGGCCCTTTGATGAGATCAGATCAGGCAACCGGGAGAGACGGGGACGGACTCTGGGGATAATGAGCAGGCCGTTAAGTAGGCCGTGATGTCTTCCACGTAAACCTGGTGGGGTCAATGCCGAGCCAGACCAGAAACATAGTGACAGATAACTTTTTTATGCCTTGGTTGTACATACAGACCGTTGTACGACGCGCAGTTTGCAGCGTTTCATTCGGGACTCCCATCACATCTCAATCGGTCGTAGGCCCCGCTTACGGTTGTTTTAGGGTCGAGTGAGGCCACCCCTTCGATCACGGATGGTCATAGTTCAGCAGTTTTTGGCCCGCTCTCGCCCACGTGAAAGTGTCGTGTGTCGTATGGCAGCCGGAACTCGATGATGGCCCCGACGGCGCTGGGTAGTGGCTGGCTAATGGTTCCAGACAACTGTGATTCCCTAGCGGCATCTGGGATGAATCGACCTGCAAAGCCAGACTGAGTCTGCGTTGCACTATCCGTAGGTGTGCTAGGCGAATGTTGCGGCGGAGTTGACAGGGACTAGGGTACCAAGAAGCAGGACAGTTGATGCTGGAAAAGATGGAGCTCGACGCAAGTCGAGTGGGGTGGTGGGCGGGACCCCAGTGCGATAGTGCGTAGCTGCCCCTCCAAAGTGGCACAGTTCACAGGGCAGACTGAGCCACTGTGTCGAAACCTTCCCCTCCGCGCCACAGCCAGCATGCACCCAAAACGCCCATCTCGTCCTGCCCAGTGCCCCCTCCCCCTCCTCTTTAGCCCGCCAAACGTGCATCCAAGCCCCAGTGCACTCCTCCCAGGCCCTGGCATGTAAGCTCTGCTAGCACGGCACACGGGCGCCTCTAACAGCTGTGGCTTGCCTTCGCAGCATCGCGACGGGCTTGTCTTCTCCCGCTTCCTGCTTGCCGTGCTTCCTTTTTCTGGTTCCTCCCCCCCGTTCTCCTGCGACTCCAGTTCCTCCAGATTTCATCCCGAAACTCCAACGGTCGACGGTGGCGGGGGCAAGAAGCAATCCTCCTCCATTTCTCTGCTTCCTACAAAAGAAAAGCACCCGCCGCAAAAAGCAATTTGCAATCCCGGTACGGAATTCTTTACGAGCAAATCCGGGAACGCAATCCAACCACCATTGTCCTCGTCGGTCCCTGCTCGCCTCAGTCAACCCCCCCTTGTCCCTTGTCCTCCCCGTCCTGGTTCCACCACCACCCGTCGCCGCCTGTCTGGTGAAAGGCAAGCCGAAGCAAACATCGAGACTCATCTTGCAACTCTGCGCCGCCTTTTCTTACCATTTTAACTTGCGTTCATCATCATCATCTTCTTCACGACGGTCGCAACCTGATCACTTATTACCTGCTCAATTACTTGGGCTTGTCAATAAGAGAGCGTTTGGTACAATACAATTATTGTCTTCCACACCTCGGTTGATTCATACCTTGTTACACCCGCACCTCACACCTCACACCTAACATCCAACACCCGCTCTTCCAGCTGTTTTTACTCTCTCATCTACAAAACCAGCCGTGGACAACAAATCAACCGGGCCTGCAAGCTCACCTCTTCATCTGACTCGTTCACGACTCAGTCGGAGCACTATTTAGAATTAACCAAACCGATTCGCCAACCTTGCCGCACTTCTCGTCCCTGATTCAAATCGCGGCTGGCCGTCGTTCTTTCGTGGGACTCTCTCTTGCCCCCCGTATGCAACCTCGCATCGTTGTGCACCCAGCCGTTCGGCCTGCTGTCCTCCCAAGAGGCCGTTGAACACATCACCCTCCCTCTGTTATCCAATCCCTCCATCCGCTTCCCCACTAGAGGAAACCTTCTCTCCTTTTTTCCAATTCGGCATTTTCGTCTTCATCCACCATGGTCTATTGTGGTAAGCCCTCAAGGGGCTGCCAGATGTGCAGAGCTCGAAGAATTAAGGTACGTGCGTTTTAGATTACCTCTATATTCCTTGCCCTTGAACCGGGATGGCGTTTTCGGCCAAATGCTTACTCTCAACAGTGCGATGAGACCAAACCTACGTGCAACCAGTGCGCCAAATCCCGGAGACAGTGTCCAGGCTACAAGGACGAATTTGACCTAGTTTTCCGCAATGAGACACAGGCTACCGAAAGACGAGCGCAAAAAGCCAACAGAAAGGCGCTCGCCCAAAAACAGGGAAAGAATGCCTCCAACAAGGCCCTTACAAACAAGCGAATCCAGGATCAGTCCATCTTGGCGACACTGAAGCTCCCTGTTGACCAACAAGCCACCTGCCACTTTATCTCCAACTTTGTCCTGTTACCTCGTTACGATAGCACTCGCGGGTATTTGGAATTCGTCCTCCCTCTGTTAAAGACAGAGAACCCAGCACCTCATTTCAAGGATGCATTCGACGCTTGCGCCATTGCATCCCTCGGAAATCGCGTCGGGACAGGAAATAAATTTGAGGGTCAAGCGCTGGGTCATTACACCAAGGCGCTCTCCTCCACATTTGCCGCCTTGAAGGACCCTAAGCTGGCTACGGCGGATTCTACTCTGGCCGCCATCTTGTTACTTGGACTGTTCGAGAATGTTACCGCCAAACAACTGGGTATGCTGGCTTGGGGTTCTCACACCGAAGGGGCCATCCAATTGGTCAAGGCCAGAGGAAAGGCCCAGATTGAAACCAAGACCGGGTTGGCTTTGTTTGTCGCTGTTCGAACCCAAATGGTACGCTGATGCCCCCGATTACTGTTTGAATGTCAGCTAACTAACTAACGCAGATTATTCACACCTTGACTTCCGGCAAGGCCCCGATTATGGGAGTTGAGTGGTGGTTTGGCAACGCCATCAAGAACCACTACGGCTCCGAGTGCCAGCGGCTGAATGTTCGTACTGCAGAACTCAGGTCCGAGGTGAATCGTCTTATGACAACATTGACACGAAGCCCGGAAAATATCGAACTTCTTCTTGACATGATTCGACGATGCCAAACTGTTGACCAGCAACATGTCAACTGGGCTCGAGAGCTGCCTGAATACTTCCGCTACAAATCTGTTGCCTGGGAAGACAATGTTCCTAATGGCAACTACGCATTGGCTGAGGTCTTCCCTGGTCGTGTGGATGCATACCAGGACCTGTGGGTCGCCAGTGTTTGGAACCTGATGCGGTGCTCGCGCATCATCCTTGCATCGCTGATTGTGCGTTGCGCTGCGTGGGTATGCTCGCCTGTGGATTACAGGACGACGCCTGAATATGCAACGGCTGCACGCACTTGCGTTGACCTCATCACCGACATCATCGCTTCGGTACCGTACCAGCTGGGCTGGTTCTCCAAGCGAAAGGAGTTGTTGGAAAAGGACAACCTCTCTACCTTTGGTTGTGGAGAGGAAGATGCCCTCAAGGGTCTCCCCGGATATTTTCTGACTTGGCCACTTACCACCCTCCAGGGCCAAGACTACACAACTGATGCGCAAAGGGCATGGGTCAAGGGTCGGCTCCAGTTTATTGGCAATGAGCTGGGCATTAGGTATGCCAATATGTTGAATCAGGTAAGCCCACAGCCTCTGGAATATTTTTATCTCTCTTCCTCTTCTCCCCTGTTTGACCTCTGAGCTAACGCAAAGGACAGCTCAACCTCCGCGTTCCGTCTATGCTTATCCGCCGGGATGGCTTGATGGCAAACCCGTACCCAATGGCCCACAACTTTGAAAAACTTCTTTCAGCAAGGTCCGCGCCACCATCAGCGGGTTATGCCATGAATCCTATCCAACAAAGGGAAGCCATGCAGAAGGCTGAGCGTGATCGGGAGAAGACCGATTTACTCATCAAGGCTATGGGCACATCTAACCAACTGGACGAGAATACAGTGGCCACCTGGCTGCAGGTTCGAACCGCTGCTATGGGTCCTTTGGACAACACTGCATGAACTCATCGCTCACTGGCTATTGATTGGGTCGATCATCAATAAAACACCACGCGCAACCTTTCATCATATTTTTTCTTTTCTTTTTCAGCACCGTTGGTTCTCTATTATTCGAGACCATGCATGAATCATGCTGTCACAGATACCTCTTAATATTGTTTTCCTTCCCGTGATAGGGGAGTACCTGTTTTCAGATGGATTGTAGTGTTCAGGGGCGTTGTCGTCCTTGATGGACGTGGCTGCTCGTTACTATTATTGCTCGTTTCTCATTTATGGGCTCATGGTTTTCTTTGGGGGCACGGGACCAAAGTATTATGGAAATGAACTGAACAGAAAATCGCGGTGAGTCGGAGGAACCAGTCATGGACCGCGACTTGCTAGGATATCTCGGATCTTAGCCCGGTTATGCGGCTTGTAAATCACGACTAGATATACAGAGTTTCAATACTGTCTTTCAAGGCAATTTGTCCCTTGGTCAAGATTCTAGCACAGTTGCGATGTGATAACATATGCCGATTTTCGAGTTGGTCACTTTGCTTGGTGTGATATGATGCCTCACTTGGTGTCTTATACGCAAAATATCAAAATCACGAGGACTGACGGCGATGATACAGTGACTCGTCAACGCCACCTACATAACAATATAATCAAGATTGACTCCTAGCAGATCCATAAAACCAAGCCCTTAAAAAAAGATATTCCCTCGGTTCGCACGCTGACTCATGACTCGTGGTCTCAGCCTGCGTTCGCATTTGAACCAAGCCTTGGTTGGGTATTGTTCTCCTCATCGAATTTGCCCCGTTTCTTTGTGCGCATGGTGATTGCGATGTCGCATTCAGTCAAAAAGCATGTCAAATAGCGCCCCTCTCTGTAGTGGTATCAAAATAAATTTCGGTTTGTAGCGTTTCGGGCGATCCGTTCATTCGCTGTTGTCGCATCAATTGCTCTTGCTGTGGATACGAGTCAGCAACAGGGCGCGTTCCGAAGCCAAACAATGGGAGGGCTTGGTGTTTCCTATTTTCTTTTTGTTCGCGACAAACCTTTTCTTGTCTGCGTCATTGCCGGCGGTGCCAAGATTCCAAGCTTTTACAACCCAGCTCTGGGTGGCATCGACGTAGCTCTCTGTATTTCGTTGCTTGACGCCAACGCGCATGCCATCTTTGGTGAAGATGACGTTTTTCTTGCCGAAGCGCTCTGAGGCCGTCGCCTGCATTTTGGCGATGCTGATGTAGATCTGGTAGCCGACCCAAGCGCCGACTCCAATGATGATGGAGACGATGATGAGAGGGAGCACTTGGCTGTGATGTTTGTGTTAGTTTGGTTTCTTGCGAACCTGGCACAATAGTGGTAAGGGAGAATGCGCACCTCATGGTGGAGGGTGGTTTGGTCATTATGGCGGATGACAGAAATTGGTTTCGCCGATCGTTTACGAGTATTACGTGGAGCGATCCGTGGAGTCGAAGAGTCTGAGAGGGCGACGGCGTGAGAGTAGGGAAGGGAAGTGATTGGGAAGGATCAAGTTGATTTCGAATGAGGGTTGTCGTGATCTGAGGGTAAGGAAGAAGAAGAATAAGAATGGAGTGTCCGCCGAGTCAGTTAACGGGACGAAAGGACAGGAAAAGGGAGACAGAAGTAAGAAAGGGGCATGGCATGCAGCTGGATGGATGGCGGATGGATGCGGCGTGCAGCCTCATTAGGTGCTTTTTTTTTTTTGGTGTGGTGGTCTGGTGGTACTTTAGTATTACCTGCAAAACGGTACCTCGGTCTCATGAGACCCTCTTTTTCGCCTAATACAGGGTTGTCCGGGGCATGTTTCTACCGTTGCCCAGCTCTCTAGCGAGGGGTTCATCCGCCCAGGTGCCGTGCGCAGTTACGACGGAGGCAATAGCAACATGGCAATGTCGCGATCAGCAGGGAACCTAGCACTGCAACCCCTCCACTGGCCATTTCAGTAGCTTAGCCCGTGCCTGCTTAGCACGATTGGGTTTCCAGGCTGATACCCACCTGTAACTTAGTGGCTAAGCCCGCTGCCGAGGTTTACCAATGGGAGTGGCCAAGACGGCCTGGCGGCGGCACCATGTGTCGCCCCTCCAGGCATTGGCTCCCTCTGGAGAGGGCAGTCCTGGCGGCCCCCCCTGGAGGTGCATGAGATGCAGCCCTCTGAGGAACAATGATGTATATTGGGCCAGAGCGGCGCGAGGGCAGTCTTGGCAGAGAAGCAACCAGATGAGTTGCGCAATGTCTTTCCCTGTGACCACTCGCTACATTGACGTGCATACCATGGGATGGCGTCACAATAGTGCTGGCAAGGGTGCTCAGCACACCTACCGGGAAAATATCAGCATGATCGCAAAATCGCATCGGGCTTCATCGTGACATTGGTTTCGCAAAGTCACGACCGCCATGAAACTAAGCGACTAGGGCTGCACTTTGCTGACCTGGCCCTCATGGATCAGTCATCGGTGGGAAGCGCCCTAAATTCCGCTCCAACCTCATCCCGTTTTCCGTTGCATGAGGGAGAGTCGAGAAGGGGTACATGTCAATGTCATGTATGTACCGTACGATCCCTGCAAGCACCAGAACTTGGTTCAAACAAAGCTATTGTTAGCGGGAGGCTGCATGCCTGTATGCAATGATCAGGTGCGCGCTGCAAGCCGATTTTGCGGAGCACTGTTCTTCAGCTCACCTCTTGGGGCAATGCTAGCACATCTCAGCCCTGTGGCCGACATTTATGCATCGATAGGATCAGTCTCAAACTATGGCGCTGATCCTCCTCACAGCTTTTTCTTTTCTCCGTTTGTTTGGGCTTAGATGCGCCCAATAGGTGACAAGTCGATGAGTCAATAACTATCGCTAACCGAGAACCGCTTTCCGAGACGACTCGTCTGCCTGGTTTGATCTCGCCCGGTTCGGAAACAAATGTTTGGGATCAATGGTATTCCCGTTGCTAGGCATCCTGTTGTGCCAAGCATCTACACGCCGAAGAGCCGACGCGAAGAAGTGAAGCGCAGCACACATTGATCACAACGTCTTCATCTCGTCTCCAATTTATAAACTTAAATAGTTCTAGTGTCGTATCAATTTGGAACACGTGTACCGGTACTTTACGACAGCATTAACTTTGTAAAAAAATTTTCCTCTTTGCCTTATTTCTAGGTCTTCTCACAAGCTTCCTGATGCGTCATGCCTACTTGACAAGCCACATTACTTGGCGACATTGTGGCTAGTGATGCTGGCTGATGCCACTTGTTCAGAGCAGTTAGGTATGACTGTGAACGCAGCTCAAACTGAACGGCAACTTAATTAACATTGGCGCCAACAGCCCCAAACGTCGCAATCGAGGGGTCACCAGCCACAGCTCCTGCAAATTCCTATATAGCAGTTTCGCCCCGCTCTATGAGCTTCAAGCTGCTTTGGCTGGATTTATTACGCTACGCATTTGGCTGATGAAGCTATGACATCGGTCGCCATCTCAACTACTCTCTGTTTGCTTGTCCATTTCGGAACATGCTAGCTTCAATACCTGAAAATACTTACTCATAATTATTTCAACAAGTAGTCTTTATCAGTAGCGCAGGCCGTAGGATTGGACAGCAAAGCACCCCTCGTTGGATGTGGCCGTGGCATGTAAGGTGTGGCGGTGCCAGGCCAGGAAAAGGCCAGACTGCAACCCACCAGCCAGATATCTGGTCCAGCCTCTGAGCTCACCACCGACCGCCAACCATCCGCATCCATCTCATCCCGGTCCAACAACCACCCGTCCTCGACCTGGGACTCGGACTCGGTGCCTAGCCTCTCCCCATAGCTTTCCGTCGGTCCTTCTCTTTGTGCTTGTAATCGCCTGCCCTCGCTGCGGCGCCGCATTCGAAGCCTTCCACCGATCGACTCTCTGCCCCTCAACTACATCTTTCGACTGCGCCGAACCTAGCTCACCGTTTCATCATGGCGTCCCCTCCTCCGCCGGGCGATAACTATGGCGGTTATTCCGGTCAGAACACCGATCAGTATGCCAACCCTGAGCAATCATTCGAGGACCAGGCCCAACACCAAAGCGCAGCGCACAAGAAGAAGAAGCGAGGATATGCTGCCCAGGCCTTTGAAGTCGGCAGTGGTGCCAATGCCACCGTAGGTGGTCAGCCCGCATCCCAAGCGTACGGTGCACCTCCTGGTCCTGCTGTTCCCGCATATGGAGGGTATGGTGCCCAGGATCCTCAGCAAGCTGCTGGTCAGGGCTTCCAACAGTTCCCCCAGGGAGGATACGGCGCGCCGCAGCCTGCTACTCCTCAGACTCCTGCCTATGGCGGTTATGGAGCTCCTGACCAGGGATATACCGCTCCGAGCGCTGCCCAACCTGGTCCCGGCGCTCCCAATGTTGGTGGCATTACTCAGAGTATGGGCAACATGAACTTGGCTGGCCAGGCCCAACAGCCTCAGCAGGGCGGACAGGCTCGCCCAGCTGTGCTCAACCAGCTCTACCCCACAGACTTACTGAGCCAACCCTTCAATGTTTCCGAACTGGAACTCCCTCCTCCCCCCATTATTCTCCCCCCCAATGTAGGTTGAAAAGCCAATGCCTCGATTGCGATCCTGCGGCTGACATGTGCCCCTCTAGACTAGTGTGACCCCGTCCCCCAACGCAAACTGCCCCCCGCGATACTTCCGCTCCACACTCAATGCGGTTCCCACGACCAACTCTCTCCTGAAGAAGTCCAAACTGCCTCTCGCGCTCGTCATCCAGCCTTATGGCTCACTCCACGACGACGAAGACCCCGTACCAATTGTTCAGGATCAGGTCATCTCTCGTTGCCGGCGATGCAGAACATATATCAACCCATACGTCACATTTTTGGACCAGGGACACCGATGGAGGTGTAACATGTGTAACCTTACCAATGATGTTCCCCAGGCCTTTGATTGGGATGCCGCTGCCCAGCAGAGCGTCGACAGGTGGCAGCGACCTGAGTTGAATCACTCAGTTGTCGAGTTTGTTGCGCCCCAAGAATACATGGTCCGCCCTCCTCAGCCCTTGATCTATCTCTTCTGCTTTGACGTGAGCTATGCCGCCGTCTCGACAGGCCTGCTCGCTACTGCTGCGAGAACCATTCTGGATAGTCTCAACAGGATACCCAATGCTGACCGTCGAACACGTCTTGGCTTCATGGCTGTCGACTCTAGCCTCCACTACTTCTCTGTTCCCAAGGACGCAGACGAAAACGGTGAAACCAACATGCTTGTTGTCAGTGATCTTGACGAGCCCTTCCTTCCCATCCCCACTGATCTCCTGGTTCCCTTATCCGAGAGCCGCCAGAGCGTGGAGAAGTTCCTCCAGAAGCTGCCTGACATGTTCCAGAACAATCAGAGCAACGGGTCGTGCATGGGATCCGCCCTACGCGCTGCTCACAAGCTCATTTCTTCCCTGGGAGGAAAGATTGTTGTGCTCACTGCTTCGTTGCCCAACTTGGGTGTGGGTAAGCTTGAGATGCGAGAGGACAAGAAGCTTCTGGGAACGTCTAAGGAGGGTGGCCTCTTGCAGACAGCCAACAGCTTCTACAAGAGTTTTGCTGTGGAGTGCTCCAAGAGTCAGGTTTCTGTCGACATGTTTCTCTTCTCCTCGCAATACCAAGATGTTGCCTCTCTCAGCAACCTGCCCCGCTACACTGGTGGTCAGACCTGGTTTTACCCCGGCTGGCACGCATCCCGGCCAGAAGATGCCCTCAAGTTCGCCTCAGAGTTCAGCGACTATCTGTCGTCTGAGATTGGTCTTGAAGCCGTCCTTCGAGTTCGCGCAACAACCGGTTTGCGTATGAACACCTTCTACGGCAACTTCTTCAACCGAAGTTCCGATCTCTGCGCCTTCCCTGCTTTCCCTCGTGATCAGTGCTACGTGGTTGAGGTGGCCATTGACGAGAACCTCAACAAGAACGTCATCTGCCTTCAGGCTGCTGTGCTGCACACCACCTGCAATGGCGAGCGCCGCATCCGTGTCATGACCTTGGCCCTCCCCACGACAACCAACCTGTCCGATATGTACGCTTCTGCTGACCAGTGTGCTATCACCACATACTTCAGTCACAAGGCTGTGGAGCGAGCACTGTCCAACGGACTGGACGCTGCCCGTGATGCCCTGCAGAGCAAGGTCCTCGAGTTGCTTCAGACCTTCAAGAAGGAGCTCGCTGGAGGAAGCATGGGTGGCGGCCTGCAGTTCCCAGCCAACCTTCGGGGTCTGCCCCTCCTGTTCCTGGGTCTGGTCAAGAACGTGGGTCTCCGCAAGTCAGCCCAGATTCCTTCAGATATCCGCTCGGCCGCCCTCTGTCTCCTATCGACACTGCCCGTACCACTCTTGATGCGATACATCTGCCCTCGGCTCTACTCGCTCCATGACATGCCCGACAATGCTGGAGCGCCCGACGCGGAAACCGGTCAGATTGTGTTGCCACCTCTTCAGAACCTCTCATCAGAGAAGCTCGTGCCATATGGTCTGTACTTGATTGATGATGGCCAGACTCAGTTCCTATGGATTGGCCGTGATGCTGTGCCCCAACTTATTCAAGACGTGTTTGGCGTAGAGGATAGAGCCCAGGTCGCTGTGGGCAAGGGCAGAGTGCCAGAGCTAGAGGGCGATTTCAACGAGCGCGTCCGCGCCGTTATCCAAAAGAGCCGCGACCACCAATCACTGGGCGTGGGAAGCATCACTGTGCCTCACCTCTACATTGTACGGGAAGATGGCGAGCCCAGCTTGAAGCTCTGGGCGCAGACACTGTTGATAGAGGACCGGGCAGACCAGAGTGTGAGCGCTGCTCAATGGCTAGGTACAATGCGAGAAAAGGTATGTTGAACACACCACAGTCCACATACTGGTAGGTAGATCTTGAGACTGACCGCATATTTCTGTGCAGGTTGTTCAGTAGTACAAGTTGGATAAGGAGGCCATGTCCGAGGAGGCATAAAAGAAATGAATGAGGAGGCTGTAATTTGGAGGCGTAGTTGTTCAGGACAGCGGGAGTCGAGGTTCTTGGGCGGATGTCTGAGCCATGCAACTCGAAGGAAGGGAAAGAGGAATTATATCTACTAGAGAGAATGGAAACAATGCTTCAACACACGATTGGTCTGAAGCTTGTGCTCGACCAAAAATCAATCAAAAATGTGAATGCTCGGCGCTTGAAGGCTTTGCCAAAGCCGTCCTCTTTCAGTGCTCTGAACATTTTTGACTAGTTGTGATCAAAACCCGAGCCATGAAAATACAATCACGCAAATAAGCTTCAATTTCATTGAGGATGGCGTCAAGCCTGGAACATCCACCGAGACTGTGGCCTTTAACTTTTGACCAAGCAATGGCTGGTGCGCCAATGGAACGTCGAGGCCCCTTAGGGTCTATCTGGTCCATGTCCGCCTGGATCTGATCACTGACCGCTTGGTTAGGAAGTCGTGGAAGTAAATGACGAAAATATTCAGAGGGACAGCCCAAGCTCCGCTGCATCGGACAGCTGGTATGGCACGTACAATTCAACCCTGAAATGATTGTTAGTTCGACACTTTGCTGCATGTACTCCTGCAAAAAGACTATAGGTCTCAGTATTTTCGGCCAAAATCAATTAAAAAAAGGATGCCTAAAGAAACATATTACCTGGTGATTATTTCTTGAAGGGGGGGGGGGGGGGCTTTTTTCTTGCTTTCCGGAATGCTTTTGCTTTGGATTTTGTAGTTATCTTGGTGAGGATGAATGCTGTGGCAAGGGTGGAGCAGTACATCCGTTACAATCATGGAAAGGCTGGATGGTATGCATCCATAACTGGCTCCAAATTTCTGATACAGGCACCAAACCAGCCAAGCCTGGTGACCCGTAGTGTCAGTGTTGGTGACGAGACTTGGTGCATCCTGGTAGCCACCCCCTGTTGGCGAGAATAGGGGTTGGCGATCCAATGATGAAACGAGACTGAGGTGGTGGGGAGTGAAACACACGCGCCCAGATTTGGGTTGAACCAATAGGGCAGAAGATTAGGCGCCGGAGGCTTTTTTTTTTTTAAGCAGATGCTCATGGATGGCGAATTACCTGGCATGTGCTGTGTGTGTGTTGGGCGAGGGTGTTGTGACGGAGAGAGAAACTAAACTAACGAGGTTAGTAGTTAATGGCTCTTGTCGTAAAGGAATCACTATTTGCATAAACGCTACAGTTGTGTTCTATTATGCGTTCCAGGACGGTCGACAGACAGGGCTGCCATGCTCCTGTCAGAGATGGTGAAACCTGGGCTCAACTGATGAAGCCCAGTCAAGAATGGTCAGCTAAGTAAATTTCCACCTCTGGATTTTATTTGGTGGCTTCTCCGCCTTGGAAGCCAGACCCGCGGTGGTGTGTAAATCACTGCGAGAGAAATTAGGGCTGATGGACAGATACGTGCACACAACAAGACTGAGCTCAGTGGTGGCATGACGGATACGGATATACGGGTTGCAAAAAGGGCCCCGTGTGGGGAAGTAGAAAGTGAAACTGTCGCGGGCAGGACCGAATAGTTGGATGAACATCCCAGAAATGTTTTTTTTTAAATCTTGTTGACCCAAGCGGGTGTATTTTAGAGGCATCTCTGGAACAGGCTGGACACTTGAAACAAGCTTGTTTGGAGGGTGCGCCCATTTGCTATGGTGGAAGATGCCCATCGGTTGGCTTGGCATGCAACTGGACATGACGGCAGCGTGACCGCGTGCAAGCATCAATCACCAAAGAAAAAGCAAACCACGACAGGTGAAGTTGGGTTGGTCATATGAGGCAAAGATGCGGTGCTCCCGCGCCTAGGTCCACTCCCCAAATAGCAGCAAGGGCAATTGCGCCGCACGTATGTAGATCATTCAGCGCAGGGATCCGGCCGATTCGCTCTGGGACATTGAACGGGGTGGACTGTTAAAACAGCTGCTTTTCATGCAAGCTGCCGTCTTTGTGGTCGGCGCTGGAGGAGACTAGGCAAAATGGGCTCCCTCACGAAGGGTGGAAGAGATCCAATTGCAGGGTCGGAATAGCGACCACCAGCATGCCAATAAGCAGATATTACACATCCTGGGATTGCTTGCGATGCACTACCATGTACCTATCCAAGGTACACACCACCTGCCTTCATCCCCGCTCCCCAGTACCTGAGCGCGCTGCGCCTTTTGCCCACTCTCGCACCCTCCCCTCCCCCGCCGTGATTGATACGCTCCCTTATCCCTCACCTCACTCACTGTTTCACTTGTCGCATTTCTGAGTGCGCCGCGAGGGTATTGTTTGCAACCATACTTTTTTCACTTCCCCTCTTGAGCTCTTTTCATTGAAGTAATTCTATTTGATTCCCATTCGCACTATTCTGACACCATCAGGTACATGCTGCTTTTCATCATTGTGCTCCCCCATTGCTACCCCTCCTCGGCGCGCCATGGCACGGCAAATACACAAACCAACACGATACAAACGGAGACGGCCTGGGAGAGATGCTGCCAACCAGCCACTCCATGAATCACTATCCTCTCTCCCATCGTCCCATTCTCTCGCTAGTCCTGCCTACCAAAATATAGTTGCCAACCAAAGGAGCAGCCCGCATCATCCATCCCCTCTTGTTGCTTGTCCTTCCAGCCTCTCGCTGCCTCTACCTCGTCCGAAGCCACCCAGCTTCCCCCCTGCGCCCTTACACATCCACAATCCACACGCACATCCACCCAACCCACACACCACCCTGTCGCCTGTCCACACCCAACTCTCTTGGTATACTAGCAAGCACCAAGTCTGACCCATCCCGTCCACCCCGCCGCCCGCGACAAGTCGTCGCCGGCCCTTAGCCGCCCAGCTCTGCCTTCATCACATCTGGGCCCAGTGATTTGATGGACTTTCATGGCTATCGGACCAACAGTAAGGCAAATCAGATGACCGGACTGTAACTCCCGTATCTCTTCCTCTTCATTTACAAGCTGATGCCCCCATCCTGTCGTGTCTCGACACATTCTCTCTTCCCTTGCGCACCCTCCTTTGTCGCGCTTTTCGTTTCGTCTTGCTGGGTCGGGTCACTTTCATGTCCTTGCTCGCAATACATCCTGCCTTTAGCGAGTTCAATACTGCACCTTTGCGCCCTCTTTCTCACAGACCAAGTCTTTCAACCACATTTGGCTCACGTCTCCCTGGTTAGGATACCAACCCCGTGTTGCCAACCCCTAGCTAAATCCACCGTTCGCCACGCCGACCCGACTGAAACCTAGGCCATCGCGACGCTAGGCTACCTACCTAGTACATGGTCGTAGCTCACCCACTCAACCCCCTCCCCTTTGTGCCCCGCGCCGCCGTCTATTTCAAGAACAAGCCCGACTGGGCCCGAGCGGAGCTGAGTATTACTGTGGTCACCTCGCTTGTCCGCGACCTCACCACGATTCTACAACTGCCACTCCACCTCCCGTCGCCTCGCTTCTCCTTTCTCCCATCCTCAGTCCATTGCCAACGACAGTCCTCTCTGCGCTGGTTGTGGTTGCGAGGTTTTCGTTGCCAGAGGTTCCATTTTAATCACCAAGCCTGTGACTTCCTTGACCAGCCCGAGCAATCGAGCGCCTCACGGTCCCCCTTTCCCCTCACCTCCCACACTCCAGTTCTGCGCCTCGATTCCCCGCGTCTTGTCGACCTGACGATCGCCATTGCGCCCCGACGATATAACTAGCTTCGAATCGTAACTTCATTGTCTAATTCTGCATACGCCTTTCCCTGGGTCTCATCGAAACCATGTCCCGTTCGAACCCTCCCAACCCTGCGGGGTCCCGCAAGATCTCTTTCAACGTCAGCGAGCAATATGATATCCAGGATGTCGTCGGAGAGGGTGCATACGGTGTAGTCTGGTGAGCAATTTGCCTCTTCTCATCTGCAAGGCAGCGCTGACGTTTTATTCTTCACAGCTCCGCCATCCACAAGCCCTCGGGCCAGAAGGTCGCCATCAAGAAGATCACCCCCTTCGATCACTCCATGTTCTGTCTAAGAACTCTTCGAGAGATGAAGCTCCTGCGCTACTTCAACCACGAGAACATCATTTCTATCCTCGACATTCAAAAGCCTCGAAACTACGAGTCATTCAACGAGGTCTACTTGATCCAGGTATGCGCCCACGCTGCTTACACGTGCCCCGCGTTTGCCCAAGTTCTGACTTTGACCCCTCTGTAGGAGCTGATGGAGACGGATATGCACCGTGTGATTCGCACCCAGGATCTCTCGGATGACCACTGCCAGTACTTCATCTACCAGACTCTGCGTGCACTCAAAGCCATGCACTCTGCCAACGTTCTCCACCGTGATCTCAAGCCTTCCAACCTTCTCCTCAACGCCAACTGCGATCTGAAGGTCTGTGATTTCGGTCTGGCCAGATCCGCAGCCTCTCAAGAGGATAACTCCGGTTTCATGACGGAATACGTCGCCACCCGATGGTACCGTGCTCCCGAAATTATGTTGACCTTCAAGGAGTACACAAAGGCCATTGATGTGTGGTCTGTCGGCTGCATTCTCGCCGAGATGCTTAGTGGAAAGCCCCTGTTCCCAGGAAAGGACTGTATGTTACTCGAATATTTGATATACCCCAAATCTACGCGGAGACTGATGTACTGACTTTTTTGGCTCATTCAGACCACCACCAGTTGACCCTCATTCTGGATGTACTAGGAACGCCCACAATGGAAGACTACTACGGAATCAAGTCGCGACGAGCCCGAGAGTACATTCGATCCCTGCCCTTCAAGAAGAAGGTGCCCTTCCGAACCCTATTCCCCAAGACGTCGGATCTCGCCCTGGATCTACTTGAGAAGCTACTTGCATTCAATCCCGTGAAGCGTATCACTGTGGAAGAAGCGCTCAAGCACCCTTACCTGGAGCCCTACCACGACCCCGAGGATGAGCCAACAGCACCTCCGATCCCCGAGGAGTTCTTCGACTTTGACAAGCACAAGGACAACCTCAGCAAGGAGCAGCTGAAGCAGCTCATCTACCAGGAGATTATGAGGTAAATAGCCGTCTATCTGACGAAGATGGCAAATCTACAGAAAGGCAAAATGCCTACCTGGTTATGGGTGGAGGGCATGAGCTGAATAGTCCCGTGTCAAGCTGGGGCGTGATTCAAGAAGGACCCTATTCTGGGTTTAGGTGTTTTTGGACGCAAGGAATGGCGTGGCAACGAGCTTCGAGACAATGATAGATAGACACAAACACAGACGCGCCCGCACAGACAGACACACGAGGCTTTGCTTAGTGCTTTGTATATCTTTTGTGTAAGATGGTCAAAGAACAAAGGTGTGATTGTGGGAT